>CM077238.1:5090877-5540877 GCA_039654775.1 Spinibarbus caldwelli | reverse complement strand
AAAAACACAATGGACCAACATCAGCAGATGACACCCCAAATCATCACAGACTGTGGAAACTTAACACTGGACTTCAAGCAACTTGGGCTATGAGCTTCTCCACCCTTCCTCCAGACTCTAGGACCTTGGTTTCCAAATGAAATACAAAACTTGCTCTCATCTGAAAAGAGGACTTTGGACCACTGGGCAACAGTCCAGTTCTTCTTCTCCTTAGCCCAGGTAAGACGCCTCTGACGTTGTCTGTGGTTCAGGAGTGGCTTAACAAGAGGAATATGACAACTGTAGCCAAATTCCTTGACACGTCTGTGTGTGGTGGTTCTTGATGCCTTGACCCCAGCCTCAGTCCATTCCTTGTGAAGTTCACCCAAATTCTTGAATCGATTTTGCTTGACAATCCTCATAAGGCTGCGGTTCTCTCGGTTGGTTTTGCATCTTTTTCTTCCACACTTTTTCCTTCCACTCAACTTTCTGTTAATGTGCTTGGATACAGCACTCCGTGAACAGCCAGCTTCTTTGGCAATGAATGTTTGTGGCTTACCCTCCTTGTGAAGGGTGTCAACGATAGTCTTCTGGACAACTGTCAGATCAGCAGTCTTCCCCATGATTGTGTAGCCTAGTGAACCAAACTGAGAGACCATTTTGAAGGCTCAGGAAACCTTTGCAGGTGTTTTGAGTTGATTAGCTGATTGGCATGTCAGCATATTCTAATTTTTTGATATAGTGAATTGGTGGGTTTTTGTTAAATGTGAGCCAAAATCATCACAATTAAAATAACCAAAGACTTAAACTACTTCAGTCTGTGTGCATTGAATTTATTTAATACACGAGTTTCACAATTTGAGTTGAATTACTGAAATAAATTAACTTTTCCACGACATTCTAATTTATTGAGATGCACCTGTATATATATATATATATATATATATATATATATATATATATATATATATATATATATATATATATATATATTTACATAATACACTTGCAATAATAATTAATACTTGCATCTATATTTCTCTTTGAAAATACTAAAAAACATTACATCTCCTCAAGTGTCCATTAAAGGCATGGTAGACATAGTATTTCAGCACAGTGATGAGATGTGCTGCAGGTGATGTCTGAGAGATCTTGCTAAAAATACCTGTACCTCTCATCAGAGTGGCTGAATGAGATGAAATCATGCGATAATGCAACAGGGTGTGATGAGAATCTCATCAGTTATAAAAAGGTGATGCTTACATCAGTAGGTAATAAGCAAAATGATGAACCTCTATGTGTGCAAGACAAAAACGCAACAACATTTGTACATTGCATAAGTGTGGCATAAGTATCCAGGTGTTTTTGGACAACCATATGGCAGATATTCCACCTCACAGCCTGGTTTAATCAGTCAGGTCAAGGCCACTGTCTCAAACCTCCCACCGCACACAAACACACACTATCAGTTATTTCAAGGCTGAATTCAGAGGTCTGTTTTCTCTGCGTTCCCACACTCAGCGCGCTCCGTGTGTGTGGTTTTTCTCATTTGCATGAATGAAAATTACAAGCGCTGTCTACAGCAGAAAGCCGCACTCTTTCCAGTAAGAATGTGTTGATTGCTCACTAATGCTGTCGGAAAACACAACCTCCTTCAGCACACAGTAATCAACCAGCCCCATGTGCACACATGACAAACTAAACCAAACTAAATCCCTGATGTCCTTGTGTAACGTCACACTGTGTGTGTTTGAAAACTGTTTGCTATTTGCTCAACAGCATAACTATTTGAACACAAATTAACTAGCAGACAAGCTCGTTGCAAAAGAATTTCACATCGCAAAGCCAGTCTGCCTTCATACTGCAGCTATATATCAACACATTTCAAATTAGATTTATTTTATGCATTTCCCCTCTTCTCCAGCTTGCTTCTTAATCTAGTTGTCAAATAAACCTGGCATTGTATATTACAAATATTGTTGGCTCCTTAATGAATTGCTTTTTTCCTTTTTTGTAAGTCACTTTGGATAAAAGCATCTACTAAATGCATAAATGTTTAAAATGACTCTATTTGACCCTCCATTCCTGGTCATATTGCTCTCAACTGATTAGTGTTTAGTGTAAATTTATGTATATAAAAAGAGCTTTTATCAAAATGTAAAAAATTACTCTGCTGTGGATTCTCATAGAGTATCCTGCTGACTGTGTGTGTTGACAGAAAGAATAACAGTCTACATATAGTCCTGTCTGCTGAGGTCAAACCTTACCTGAAAGATCACTTCCTGTCCAGACGCATCACTGATCTCGACCTTCTGACCCTCTCTGCCCTGCCACACGGCCTCGACCAGCAGGAGTGGATAGCAACAAACAGTGAGTATTCAAACACACAAACAAAATATAAAAAATTAATGCCAGAAACAACCATATTAAAATTAATTAAAACTAATATTTTTGAAAAAGTAGGTGTGTGTGTGTTTGTGTATATATATATATATATATATTAAATACACACACACACGAGTCACATAATGCCAGTTAAACACCCAGTGATTAAAATATGATGACACACTCAAAAGTGTCATCTGAGTGAGCAAATCAGGGCTGAAACAATACACTAGAGACAGAAACGTGTCAAATATATCTCAACATATGTATAATGTTCAGAAACACGTAAAGGAATGATGGGAATGTGTTGGCTTGGCTCACATATCTAGACATTTGAATAAAGGCTGGTCTGTAGCTTAACTTATTCTGATCTGGAACCACCCACTTACAATAAAAAAACAAAACATAAATACACACCAAAAATAGTATGTACAAAGAAAAAACAGTTTGAGACAAAAGCAATTTTTGTTTGCACTATGCATCAGATAGTTTGGTAGAGGTCTGTGGGTTTGTTAGGCTCTGTGTAATGTGTGTTAACTCATCTTACCATCTCTTCCAGCGGTGTCGTTTTTCCAGCACACAACCCTCTTCTTCAGCGCTCTGTCTGATTGTTGTTCAGTGACCACGTGTCCAGCAGCCAAGAGCTCAGGAAACATGTGAGCAGAACAAACACACTTCATTACAGCTAGATAAAAGAGACTAATAACTTAATTCACAGCTTAAATACAGGCAGAAAATGTGGCATATGTACACCTTACCAAATACTGCCTAAGCAACAGTTTATTATAGTCAACAATAAAATATCACAACAGTTTTACAGTAGTAGCTCTGTAGTCAATATGGTATTTTGATGGAAACTACAAGGTAAGACGAAGACTGGATTAAACAAACTATTATAAAAAAAAAAATTGTATGAAACACTAATTTGTTTGTCTTTTCAGTTTGTATGAATGGACAGACGATCAGGGGAAGAAACTGAAGTGTTCAGCTCCCATCTACATCGACTACGCCTTGTCCTACATCCAGGAGATACTCACAGATGAGCGTGTGTTTCCCACCAAGGCCGGTATGAAGTTCTCGCAATCAGAATTTGCCTTAATGACATGAAAATGATCTGAACACACAGAAGTGACTGTGTATGTGTGTGTGTGTTTAGGTTCATCGTTCCCTTCTGGATTCATGTTCTTGATTCAGAAGATCTTTGTGATGCTCTTCCGAACACTGGCTCACCTGTTCAGCATTCACTACCAGGACGCCATCGCTGTGGAGATACACCCGCACCTCAACACGCTCTTCACACACTTCATCACCTTCAGCCACATGTTCAGACTGCTGGAGCCCTCAGAGACAGCGCCGATTGACGAGCTCATCGCCGTGCTCACACACTGATTCACAAACACAAGGAATATACACGTGAGGTCTTCACAAAAAGGCACAGAATGAGTCTGTGAATCATAAAATTCACAAACGGGACACTCTGTAGCTTTGGCACCTAATGGACACGTGCATGTGAAGACCACGAGACTGTGAGTCCACATCAAGTGCACTATTTAGGACAGTTCCTTTTTTGATGTTACATGAAGAATCCCTTTGATGTTTTGACCCAGTAGAATTAGAATGTGTCAATCAACTTCAGACTGAGCTCTGATTGGACAGTGCAGATGATCCCGCCTGTACGCGGTTTTTCAGTGCCAACTGTGAATGTGGGCAATTTTCTTTTGGCCAGTGGCCACACGACCTTTCAACGAGATGCAATTCTTAGGAATCTGGGAGCACTGGGAGCTTTCAACTGTACTTTGCAAATTATGGCAGCATTCCATCTTGGTGTGTTTGTCTGCCACACTGAATGAAAAATCCACTGTTTGGGAGGGGGGGGGAAATGCTTTTCCAAAAAGATTAACTGCCATTCAAAAGTTTGGGGTCACTATTTTTTTCCCCACTGAAAGAAATTACTACTTTAACCCATCAAGGATGCATCAAATTGACCAAAAGTGAGTCCGTAATATTAAATACATTTATAGTGTTACAAAAGATTTGTTTCAAATAAATTGTGTACTTATTCTATTCATCAAAGGATCCTAAAAAAAAAAAAAAAAAAAAAAAAAAAAAAAAAGTTTTACAGTTTCCACAAACTTATTAAGCAGCACTGTTTTCAACATTGATAATAACATGGCTGCTGAAATATCAGCTTTGCCTCACTGGAATAAGCGACATTTAAAAAATATATAAAAATACAAAACATATCTTAAATTGTAATAATATTTCAAAATATTACCGTTTTCATTTATTTTCGATCAAATAAATGCAGCTGTGGAGGGCATAAGAGACTGCTTTCACAAGCATTAGAAATCTTACCGACCTCAAACTTTTGAACTGTGTATTTTTTAATGAATCACAAACACATCATGTCCTAATCAGATGCGACGCGATAATACTACAAAAGAAAAGATTTTCCCTTGTTTTCCCGAGTTTTTTATCCAAACCAGTCGCGACTGTGACAACTTACGTTTATCGTACACGTGACTCCTATTTCCGTAGCCCCGCCCATTCTAAAATCTCATTGGTCTAAAATCCCGCTGCACATACCTGAATATTAATCAAAATGCCCTGATTGGCTGCGTGTCATCTCCGTTTCCACTGAGGACCGACAGATGAGCGATGAAGTCGCGTCCAGTCGAACTGCGTGAGAAAGGGAATTAAAATGCGTGTTACTGCGTACACCATTACTGAGGTGCTATATCATGGGAAATTGTTCCATATCATTCACAACGTTATTTCACACGCATCATTTTTCTGAGTTGAACATAATCACAATGATTCTCACAAAACACCTCTAGAAAGAGACTGTGACAGAATGTAGCCATAATATACTGTTGATGGTCTTATATGGGTTTAGTGTTTGTTCGTGTTCCTGTATGTTGAAAGACAGAGGAATATGAGGATAAAGAGAGAGATCAGATGTTTCTGCTCGATCCTAAGTATTCATAAATGAACAGCCCTGAGGATATTAGAAATATACACATGAATACACACCGCGGAGAGCTGGTCTGACTGGTTACCAAGAGGAATTAGATCCGTTTATACACACACACACACACACACACACACACACACCACATTCAGCCATTGTAATGCATCAGTGTATTTATTACTTTGTCTTTTTTATCTTGTGCAAAGTAAGAAGGAACTAAATTTTGGCATGACGGACTGTTACATTTGTCAAACACACAAGATAGTATATTAGTATACTATTATACACAGTATACATAGTATATACTGTATACTGCTTTAAAAAAATACTATGTCATTCAGTAGCCTATGCAAAATGTTTCAAACAGTAGCTAGACTGTTGAATGCTAGACTGTGGTCACAAAACCCTAACAACATGACATGTTTTTATTTCCAGTGAGTGAATAATTAATTAACGAATCTGTTATTTTGCATTTTAAGTCCATTTTTGTGTAAAAATGAGTTTACTTATAAGTTCAGTCAAATGATCATGACAAGTAAAGCACATGGCATTGTAGGATACAGACCAATGAAGTGTGCTCTGTTGTATACCACACATTTAGGCTAAAGTAGAATATCATCCAATTCATACATAAAGAAAATACACATTCTATAGAGTATGCATTCTAATATATTTGAATATTCAAACACTCCTGGAGGAACAACACATACACTTGATGCTGTACTTTTCACAGGTCTAGTCTGATATGCTGTAGCATACTGCTCTTACTAAATAGTATGAGTAGTATGATACCATGCTATTCCAAATGCTAACTATCTCTGAGTCCCAATGTGCATGCTATCCATCCTAAATTCTATGTGATTTTAGTAATTTTCAATACTATTTAGGGCAGATAGGGTAGATAGTTCACACATTGGGACGCAGGGTATGTGTCAAAGCATTAAGTGAACATAAGTGTTGCTCCAGCAGGGGGAAGCAAAGGGAAACTGTCATTGAAAAAGACTTTCACCATCCACCACAAGACCAACACACTCCTATTACCCTAAAATCTGCTGAACACTAGAGTTATGGAGATTTAAAACGCACACACACACACATTTAATCAAAAGACTCGACTCCAAAGGGCTGTTAGCCCTACATTATGAAACCTTGTGAAGCAGTGTTTGGATAAGAAGTTGAAATAAAGACCTTGACCACTGAAACATCTCTTATGTGATTGGCTGATTCAGCTTTCAGGGCACCTGCTGATGGGCTGAGATTGGAGGAGTGAACAGGGTGGAAGGGAGGGTACAGTAAAGTACTGTAACTGTGCGCAATAGACTGCTGTGTCTTGTTCCAGTAAAACACTACAGTAATTTCAGCCTCTCAGTGACTCTGTAAAAGAGTTTTTGTCAGCAAACAGAGAGTCTATATTGTGTTTAGGTTTAAAATTGTGTTGGATCAGAGGTACTTTTCAGGGTGCAAAATAAGACCCTCAAACTCTTAAAAAATAATAATCTACTTCAGGAGGTCAAACAAAATATTAAGTGTTCATTTTAAATGAGTTTTGCAATTTTGAAACCTGTAACCAAAATTAAAGACTGTAAATACATTTTAAAAATGTTTGTGTTATTTTATTTCCTAGCAATAAACATACATTAAAAATAATAAAAAAGAAAAAGAAAATAAAAATACTTATACTAGAAGTTAACATGGTTCCAAATTCAGTCTAAATTGGAATAAATAAATATAATTATTAAATGATAAACTTAACTTCTGTTTTCTGCAAAAAAAAAAAAGAAAAAAAAAAGTTTGTTAACTTTGGTAACAGGGTTGAATGGTTCAATATTTGTTAAAAATTCTGAAAATGGAGATTAATTACTATTTTAATTTTTTTAAAAATGCAGCAGAAAGGATGAAATTGATGTAAATTTTGTAAAATTCATGGGTGGTGTTCATTTTTATTACTTTTTAAACTAGATAAAAATATAACATTAAACAGTGTTTTAAAATATGCAATTTATTTGTGCATCTATGGTTAAAAATGTGTGAATTGGAAATATTGATCTGATTTAGATGGATCAGAGATGAATCTAGCTCTCATCTGAATTTAATCAGGAACAATACACCATTTGAATTCTACAATATTATTTTAATAGGATTATAGTAAAACTGTGCTGAGTTTCATATTATAATAGTGCATAATAATGAAGAGAAGAGAGACACTTGGACAGACACACAAATATACACTTACACACACAAGCAGGCAGCTCTGTCTGAGAGAACTGAGGCATGAATGCACACGTATCCTGTTGCTGACTGACCCAAGATGCAGAACAACACACACACACACACACTCACTCACTCACTCACTCAAGCTCAGGAGGTGTCTGCAGAAACCAAACCAATTCATGGGCTAATGCTAAATATTTATATTGCATGAAAATGCGAGCGTTTCATATCTTGTCCTGAAAATCATTTACAATCCCAAGTCACAAGAGTAACAAAGAATAAAGCAAATGCACAAAAGTATTTAATATTTTATATAAGTAATATATTTTTACAAAATGCATCTAGTAAATTAAACTAATAAAATAACTTTTTCCAAATAATGAGACACCCAAGTTTATGACATCATTTATGAGACGGAGATGCAATAAACATCCTAAGCTCTTAAACATACAGACATGTGCCTCTGAATACACTAACATAAAAACAAACTTGACCTTTATGCTGCTAAGCTATAAAAACACAATCATGTGAAACGACAATCGAAAATGTTCGTTTAGTGCTGATATAAAATTTAGACAATCGCATTGCTCCAAAAATCACACTAAGGCCAAAGTATAACTGTAAAATTACCTTAAACTAGATTCATAACAGAGAAACCGAAACACACGAGCACCAGTCACACACTCGTGGAGTCTCATCTGTGACTGACTCTCATCAACATTAACTCAACTGTTAATAAAATAAAATAAAATACTCTTTAAAAGAGCACAGGACACAGTGAGCTCTATAAAAACAAACACACACTTCTGCTATTGTTTCTGACCTTTAAATTAAGCCAGTATGTCATACCTGACAGCACAATTATATTTTTATATCATGACACATAGTTAAAGGCCTGACATAAGCTGAACGCTTGAAACAATATTTCCCTCAAGAACAAGCGTTCCTACAAAAGTCTCATGTTCGTATATACAAATATACTTGAATAAAAAAGACCAAATCCTACCAAGAGCCAGATAGGATTTATATATTGAATAAATATTGTATTTTATGCACAAAACACATTAAATAATAATAAGAAAAAAAATCTACATTTTATTAATATTTTACCACAACATTCTATCTCTTGAATATTTAAAATATATATACATTTTAATTATATATATATATATATATATATATATATATATATATATATATATATATATATATATATATATATATATATATATATATGATGCTCCAGAAGGAAAAACGATGGGGGGAGAAAACTTTTTGAATTTTAAGATCAGGGTAAATTTAAATTTTGTCTTCTAGGAAACATAAGTATCTTCTGTAGCTTCTGAAGGGCAGTACTGAATGAAAAAATATGATATTCAGACAAAATAAGAAAAATGTACACAACCTCATTCTGTTCAAAAGTTTTCACTTTTTACTTCCAACTGTATATAGGCTAATATATATAAAATACATTTCATTTTTTATTTTATGACCTTTGTAATCTTATATTATTACATATAACTCAACATATTACATGAATTATGAAAGTATAGTCTTATATGTGCGTGTTGTAAATATGAAAAAACGTATCAATACCGTTATACATATTATCATCACATATTAGCATATTGGCCACGCCCCCACTCATTTGGTATTGTATAAAATAGCAAAAGATGTGCTCTCTAAAATAAAGCATGACAAACAGGGGCCCGTGGAGTCTCAGAGGTATTAATAAAAAACACACAGTCTACGGTGATATGAAATGAATTAGTTGCTGTAAGGAGGATGCTGAGACTGATTCATAATTACTGCTTCAAGCCTGAAGTCCAGCATGTGGAGTGTCAGTTATCCGTGTCTCCTCCCTCTCGGTATTTAAGCATCTGCTCCATCCATAGAGACTCAATTCTTCTAGAGTTTCTCCAGCCAAATCAATCAAAGTTCTTCACGCACAGGAGCTTTAAAAACCGCGATTTCAACAGTCTTACGCACTGGAACTATTAATATGAAATGAACTGGATACATCGGTATCCTCTACGTATTAGTGTGTCTTTTAAAGTAAGGAGTGAACAAGTTTCTTCTCTCTTTAAAAGTAGCTTTTCGTTAGAACTTTACGAACTCTCTCGTCTTCTCTCCTCCACAGCTGCGCGTCTCTATCTGAGCTGAGGAACATCATCTCAACATTATTCACTGGGACTGTAGAGGATAACAGACTGCGATCATGAAATCCCTGCTGCTCGTCTGTGTGTTTCTGCTGCCTCTGCAAACACTCGCGCTGCCGCTGCGCAACAGGTGAGAGACCTCGGACGCGACATTATAAAAACACTATGATCGATATTCTCAGTATTTAATATTACGACCACTAAGGTTTATGTATAGAGTTCGTGCGCATTTTTCGTATGCAAATAAATCTGGTAACAAAATATCTTAATTTTTAACATTAGTTAATGCATTACCTAAAAGCAATGTGAAACTATGTATTTACATCATTTATTAATCTTTGATAATGTTAGTTCATAAACTACAGTTGTTCATGATAGTTTACAGTGCATTAACTAATTTAACAGATACAGCTTTTACTGATGCATTTTTAAAAAAATCAAATGTTGTAATTAACATTTCGAATTAATAAATTTTGTAGATTTATGGTTCAAGGTTAGTTCTCCTTAACTAATGCAAACAAATGAAACCTTACTGTAAAGTGTGTTACCATTAGGCTACTCTTATATATACAGACACAATGCAGACATCACATAGATTAATTACTAAGTTAAAGTTGAAGTATCATGGCAAGCCATTTTAACATTCATTACTAGTAGGCCTATCTATTGTTAGTATTCACCATATTTGTTAGTAATACTTATTTTGAATTGCTTGTATGTAGGGGTGGAACGGTACACAGATGTCACGGTTCAGTACGTACCTTGGTTCGGGGGTCACGGTTCAATACGATTTCAGTACAACAGGAAAAAAAAACTAAAAAAAAAAAAACCTACTATGCTCGGTTTCTTTTCATTTATTTTGAACAGACAGTGGGGGGGGGGGGGGGGGGGGGGGTGTGCGCACTTAGGATGGGTTAAATGCAGAGCACAAATTCCGAGTATGGGTAACCATACTTGGCCACGTGTCACGTCACTTCACTTCAATTCAAAATACTAAATATTAGGTATTACTGCGGGTGCCCCCTTCTGGATTGGGGGTGAATTGCCTGTATTCGTTGTAAGGCCTCGTGCACCGAACCGAGATGTCCGTACCGTGATGGTACGTGATTATGTTACATTGTTATATATATATAATCTGCAGTTTACATACAAGGAATAAATTCTTGAAATATATTTGATTTAGTTTACAGATAAACAAGGGAAAAAAACAGTGTGACACGTAACGTAGCCTATATATGCTGAGTTTCAGTAAATTTTTGTGACAATTTGTTCACAGAAAGGAAACTCAAATGGCAGAAAGTGACATCTTATTTGTTTTCTTTATTTTACAAAAGCACAATGTTTTGTTTTCATTTTGAGTGTACACAAATAAAAGCAGACCCTTATACAGCGATGCATTATTAATAAGACAATAAGTGTTTAAAGTTAATTCTGCTGGTATAAGGAAGCAGTTGAAGTGATCGCGCCGGAGCGCGCACACACACACACACACAAAACACATCAGTTCCAGCAATGCTAAATTGACAGCACAGTTGGTACTTTATCAATACAGTGAACCAAACATCAGCGCGCCCACCTCTGTGTCACCGTTGGAATGCGACTGAAGTACAAAGCCTAAAATTTACATAATAAATAATAGTTTAGCAATCAGATACGTTACGTAAATATGGAAATATTATGGAATATTTGGATTTGTGCCAAATGAGAGAGGTAGGATACACAAGCACAAAGCTCCAACAGTTGAGTGCGCAAGCCTTTAAAGTATACACCTTTATCAGTGAGAGACGCGTTCAGAATCGTCACATGGTCACTGTCTGGGGACTTTGTTTGCAAGTGCGCAACTCATGGCATTTGCTGTTCTTGTTCTGGCGGTTATCAAACAGCGTTGCATTACTGCGGGTGCCCCCTTCTGGATTGGGGGTGAATTGCCTGTATTCGTTGTAAGGCCTCGTGCACCGAACCGAGATGTCCGTACCATGACGGTTCGGTACAAATACATGTATCGTTCCACCCCTACTTGTACGTAATCTAATAGTGAATTTTCATTATTTTTTGTCAAGTAGTTCAGTAGTTTTTTATAGCAATAGTAATTAGTATAATAGGAAATATTACTAGGTGGTGTAAATTGGGACACTTGTTTCCAAATAGATGGCTGGGGAAAATGGCCTAATTATCCTGAATTAACCCTACAATACCACTTTGCCAATAATAAATATCGCCAAACTTAAATGATAGATGCTACTGATACAGTGACTAGTAGCAAAGGGAGGTAGGTAATAGTTTGTAAGTACGAATGAATAATTTAATACTAGTCACAATTGAAGTATTAGTACCTAAAGAATGGGTACTAGTGAAATTGAAAACAATACTAGTCACTATTAGATTACTGTACTAGTATAACTGAAGATTAATAAAACTAATAACAACAATACATAGTAGTTAGTTGCAGAATGTGTGTTTAAATGGCTTGCCACGTGTATGTATGTGTGTGTGTGTGTGTGTGTGTGTGTGTGTGTGTGTACACATGTGTGGGTGTGACCTGTAGTTCTCTGTGAGATAGTATGTGTCACTTGACTGCCTGCATTTGGCACAGAGAACGCAAGAGAGACGTACGTGCCACCTGTAACGTAGTTTCTCAGATTTCCCCATCGTGACCGCTTAGTCATGATATGGATCAGGCTATTTCTAACTGACTTGCAAGATGCAACATTGAATCATGCCTACAACACAATACACATACCTCCAAAATGCTGCATTAAATTGCATAATTCCTAAATTGGATTAAATATAAAGTATTGAATTAAGTGGCATTAATTAACGTTTCACAAAATTTAAATGGTAAAACAACAGATATAATAATAAAAATGTTGCAAAATGAACACACAAGTATTTAGACACTGGCTTTTGGTTGAGGAACTGACTTCATATATAAAGCACATACAGCAGTCACTTAAAAGTAGTTGCTAAAATATGTTGAAAAAGCACTATTATATTTGTTCATATAATTCATTTTAAATTTTATTGGTATCACTTAGTGTGCAAATACCTTTTGAGGGTCACTTCAGCTGTTGGTCTGGGTGTTGTAATGATGTCACTTCTGAGCTCAAAGGCTGATTGAATACCATCTCAGTGCCTCCCCCTCCTGGTGGGCAGAGGCTGTTTCCTCCACTGAACAATGAGACTGTGGCCTTCAAAAGTGAAACAAGCTTGCAGAATAAATCTGAACACGCAGTGTGTGCCTAATGTGAGAAAAGGTCAAACAGACGGTACGAGGTCACAAACACAAACACCAAGTGATTTAGGACTTTAATGTTCAACTGGAAATTAAATCCTCTTTTGCGCACACACTCGCGCAAGGGCACAATGAATTTATGTAAGGTGGATTTAAGCAGTTTTCCCCCCAAATTAGCCCCTCTAGCACTGTTTTTAAAAATGTGCCTCTCAGAGAGTGGATTGCAACATCATTCTTAACAGTTTGTGTGATTAAGATTGGTATTTGTGCATGCTAACATCTCTCACAGGCCCCATGCAGGGCTCTAATGTGGGAACGCTTCTCAACAATCTCTTTCTCTCTCTCAACCTGAAACTTCCAGACTTCCTCCTAGTCTTCATATTAAAACATCACAATACGTCTCCTATTCGTCCTCTTCAATCTAAGAGACTCTTCACCTTGTGTGCTGTCTTCCATATGTGTGTGTGTGTGTGTGTGTGTGTGTGTGTGTGTGTGTGTGTGTGTATATGTGTAATCTAGCACCTGAGACTGAAGTGTATGAATGGAGCAGTGAAACAGTAGGACTTTAGCTTGGGGCAGAGGCTTAGAAGGGCTTATGCTGGGACGAAGTGATTGAGTAACTGTGCCTGGCTGCTGCTCTCCGGCCTGATTTCAATTCATTGTACATTTATGATGCATAGGGGCGTTGCTTATCTAATCGTGTACAACTGCAACAAAGGGTGTCAAACTAATTAAGATAAGAAGCCGGATTTCATCATGATAATGCAAAGGAAACCAATTACAAAGTGCATGTAAAACAAAGAAAATTATAACTTGAAACAAGATCAAAGGAATGAGTTCACTGATAAAAGAACTCCTGAATTTGATTTAAATTTGAACTGTGCCACCAAACAGGATGCTGAATTGGATTTTTACATTTGAATTTAAGAATGCAGAATTGAAAAGAACTGAAATATAAAAAATATATACAGTATATAACAAATTTTTAAATGTTGGCTAGACAAAGGTTTGAAAATTTTGAAAAAAATATTTAAAAGGTCTTCAGTGATGAATGATAGAACAAAGTGATCAAAAGAACAACAGACAGAAAAAGAGATCAACAGAACAATGGACAGAACAGTAGATAAGACAATAAAATGGTGAACAGTAGCAAGACAGAACAACAGATAGAACGGCCAACAGAACGACAGATAGAAAGACAGATGGACAGAACGATGGCTAGAACGACTGTTCAAATGACCAATAGATACAGTAGATAGGTAGACAGATAAACATACAAAACAACAGATAAATAGAACCACCAATTGGTTGATAAAATGACAGCTAGAATTACAGATAGAACGATAGACAGACAGACAAAAACAGATTTCTGAGCCACAAAATAATCAAGCTAACAGTGTAATAGCTCTTAATGACGTGGATGTGTGTGTGTGTGTGTGTGTGTGTGTGTGTGTTGCTCAGGAAAGGCTTGACAGCATTTAGGCTGAGGGTGACCTTCACAAGAGGGAAAGCAGTGTGTGTTTTGTTGGTAAGCAGTGTGTGTAGTGCATGTGAAATGAGGAGTGTGTTTTGGAAACTCCAATGATTCCGAGCTCGTTCAGTCTTTCTGACACTGGCCCACATTTAATGCATTTAATGATATGTACAAGCAAGTGGGAGACCAGCAAACACACACACACACACACACACCCTGAGCCCCGGCGGTCCCACATCTCCGGTTCTGCTACAGACTTATTAGAACTGCTCCAACAAACACGTAATGCCAGCTATTCAGGAGCTGCCCGCAGTAGTGCTCGTGCAGCTGAAGTGAGTTTAAATCTGACTGGCACGAAATAAATTATCTACTTCAGTCACATTTCAATTATGCATAGTATAACCCAAGTTTAGCAGATACTATAACTACACCATTTGGCACCTAAAAAGACTTAAGCAGCATATAAATTGCTACTATTTCATCATAGTATTACAGTACCAATTTTGAGTTCTCTTCTTTTAAAGTCTCTTATGCCCCTTGAGCCTGTATTTATTTAATCAAACTAGAGTAAAAACAGTAATATTGTGAAATATTATAATTTAAAGAACTGTTTTCTATTTTCATATATTTTCAAATGTAATTTATTCCTGTGATGCAAAGCTGAATTTTCAGCATCATTACTCCAGTCTTCAGTGTCACATGATTCTTCAGAAATCATTCTAATATGCTGATTTGCTGCTCATGAAACATTTCTTATTATTAGCAATGTTAAAAACTGTGCTGCTTAATATTTTTGTGGAAACCATGACATTTCTTTTTCAGGGTTCTTGGGTGAACAGAAAGTTCAAAAGAACAAGCATTTATTTTAAATAGAAATCTATGTAAACATTATAAATGCATTTAGAATTTATAATTTAATGCATCTTACAACTATAAAAGTACTAATTTCTTTCAAAACAAATTTAAAGTGTATAGAAATGAACAAAGGTTTATAGTGGACCCATGATATAACCATTAAATGCTCCTTATGACCGGAAATCCACAGTGATCGGAAATGTTTTTGAAACTTTGTGTAGACAGTGAAAGTGATTTTGTGTATGTGTGTGTTATACTACAGTCAGTCCAGACTAATCCTTTTCAGAAACATTCTGATTCAGATTAGATTTAAAGTATTACCCTATATCCCACATTAATGCTCAACATAAACACAGCCTATAACACCCACTGAAAATTACACTTAAATACATACAGATACTCAAGTATCATGCTTAGTAACATTTGTTATTAATGTTATTATATTCACAAACATAGATAAATATATAAAATTCAAATAAGCAAATGAATGAAACAAATTCAAATGCTGTACAAACAGCTAACAATTCGGGAAAACTGCAGTACAAACATTTCCTAAAAAGAAAATCTCACATAATCTCCCTCACCTGCAGGTTTGGCAGGGATGTAGATCTCTGCCAGGTGCATGATGGGTATTAGTGCCAGTTTATTTATGAGCTATAAAACACAAAACACAAGTCAAAGGTTTTTAAGTAGTCTGACATGTGAGTGTCTGGCTCAACCAACGCCACGGGATTACCTGGCTGGCTGAATAATGGCAGATATTTGGAATTTATCTGGAAAATAATATTATTTAGGCAATTAAATGCGCTGCTGCAAGATTTGCTTTGAAACAATTTTAATTTGGAAATCACAAATAATTACAAAGAAACAAAAAACATCGAATTAAATGTGAAATTTTAAAGCAGACAAACTTAGTATTTTCTTGTAAACATACTCTATCTTTTTTTAATTATAACTTCGGAAAATTATTTTATACAGTGTAGTGACACAGCAATTACAAACTTCACCTTAAATAACTGACTTACATATAGAATAGCAAATATAGTGCCAAACAGTCACAGAATCCCTCCAACACAGTGCAGAGACCTCAATCCAACAATTTTACATCCCCTCAGTTTCATTTTTACTGATATTCTAACAAAAAAAAAAAGAATGCTCTGAATGTCTCCTGAGGAGCCAGACTGAAGACAGGGAACCACGTGAAGGAGTGTGTGTCCTAGAGTGAGGGAATATTAGTGCATGCCACAAATAACTCGGACTACAGCCAGAGAAATGCTTGATTAATAACAGGCTTCAGATACTAAAATGGTCCTAATGCTGCCAAGCCTCTAATTTAATACTTAAACTACGTCAGCTTCTATGTGAATGTCTGAATGATGTATTTAAATAGATCTGGACAATGCATGCATGCATGCGCTTCACTGGTGGTCAACCAAACAATTTATCTTTCTCTCACCAGATCGAGTTTTCCCAGCAAACCCGGGCAGCTTCCAGAAACACGGGGTGGTAATGCCATGGAAACCATCACCATTCCTTCAATAGCTTCGAGTGCCGGGGCAAGAGAGCGCCGTGCAGTCTGGAGGGCCCTCCTGCATAAAGGACCCCCGGTGAAACAGACCAACACACTGGCCAGTAAAAACAGGGAACATTTCCGGGAACGTCGGCATGTCCTCAGAGGGTCACGAGGTCACCCACAAGGTCAGCTGATGCGTGTGGGATGCATCCTCGGCACATGCCAGGTACAAAACCTCAGCCACCGTCTCTATCAGCTGAATGGCCAAAGTGGACGGCAAGATGCACCAATCAATCCCAGAAGTCCACATAGTTATGGATAAGACTATGAATGACCACACAGTAAAAACCTATCCAAAAATGTGACTACAGAAGACCACCAACACCAGCGGGCAACCAATCAACAACTGGCGTAATCAATTTACAGGCGTCCTGTCATGAGAAATCGAATTCTCTTGATCTTTTGAAATAAAAGTCATTCAAGTCTTACTGCAACTTTAAGACTTTAAACTTCTTTTCCTAAACAAACATTTATTGAAACAAAAACAACTCGCTACGAACTTCTGCAACTTTGACGTCATCTAACATTAACATACGATATGATCGCCAACATTAACCTGCAAGCTTCTATTTAAATGTTCAGAAACTTGGCCTGGCCTTTCATACAGAGTAGTAAAGGAGGATGTGAGATATTACTCCTAAACACCAGAAGTATATATAAATAACAAGTGTAAAAATGAGGGAAAGTTTGAGAAACCTGACTGTGTAGCACCTTCAGCTCTATCTGACCTGAACAGTCTGAGTTTTCATTTCAGCATGGATTGTTTAATGAATCTCTTTAATGTCCTAAAGCAACTTTGGAGCCAATAGAAAACACTACTAAAAAAAAACCCATCTTAGAGGATCTCAGGGAAGAAAATAAAACTGTAAACATTATATGTCCCCTTTTAACAATCAGTTGTCCTTTTCTAAAGGTCTTAATATTTCCCACTTTTGATACTTCATGCCCTTCTGTAATGAAGTGACTTGAACCTTCATTATCTTTACAGTAATCCCACACTATCTCTCGCTCTCTAAGCCAGGACAAATCGCCCTTGACTGAGCCACGTAAAGCCGAACAGAGCTTCAATGTGAACATCTTAAGAGTAAACATCCTGTATTTGGACACTTAAGCTGAACTTATTTATGAATCTAACTACATTAGATAAAATATCAAACCAAGTGGTGTTTATTTAAAAGAATGATAGCACAAAAAGTTTGTTAGGTTTCAAATGATTAAAAACAAACAAACTTTGAATTGAAAACAAAATGTATTTGAATTCTATCTAATTCAATGATTATTGGTCATGTCACAATGATGTTAATCCTGATACAGTATGTTGCATCTAAAAGCCCCATATTTGTGGAAATATGTGGAAATCAGAGGGCTATTTTTTCAGTGAAGTTGTTCAAAGATGTTTAAAATAGCAAAAATGCTCCAAAAATTGCATTTAGTTCTGAGAAAAAGCTAAGTATTTTCTTGCAGATACCATTTGGTTTGATATTTTGTCATCTTAACAGTAACTGTTTTTAAACAGATTTCCGGAGCTCTCCTCCCATCAGCCATTGGCTGGACAAACAGATAGTCCCACCCCAAACTCACACTATTGGCTGAGCCAATGTCAACTTGTTGGGCCGCTTAGACCAACAGAGTAATGTTACAAGCGTCACAGACTCACACGGTTTACACTCTTCGGGGAAATGAAAGTCTTACTTATAGCTGTCTCTGCAAGTATTTTCACTTCAAAAAATTACACACAGCCACTTTAAGTGTCCACATACCTTTTGGGACCACTGTATATTCTCATTTCAACTTTTAAAACGTCAAATCTTCATCCATAAAGCTCTCAAACTTTCAACACTGTCTGATCGTGTATGTTGCACATGCCAGTCTCACAACATAAAATCACAAATACAAAAAACATGGGCGACAAATATAAACAATTCTCTGGCCAAACAAACACACACACACACACACACACATATTCACACACTCATACACACACCTTCAGTTTGTCATAGTGTGTCAGTGGTGGAATCTCTGCTATCCTTATGTTCACATATAGGTCAAATGTTTCTATTAAACATAAAGCACTTTAAAAGCAACATGATCAATCACCTTTAATGCCATTGACTTGAATGGAAGAGATGTTATTTAATTCTAAGTTAACAAAAGCTTGTGTAAATATTTTGCAAGTGTATCATGACTGAGTGTTTGTAGTTATGCGTCAATGCTGTGTATTTTAATATGATTTAGCTGTTTCAATAAACAAAAATTCAAATGGTTATTGTTTTGTTTGTTAGTGTCATATGGGCAGCTGTAATAGAATGCAAACATATAGTATATGCATAGATCATTACCACTGTGACCTTATGAGTCAGAGCGACACCAGCGATATTATCAATAGCTCAGCATGATCCAAAAACAATGTGGTAAAATCACTGACTCGGCTGGCTTACTGCTTTCATAAAATCAGCAGAAATATGATAAAAATATGATCAAATGCACCAATTTGTAATAAATAGTTGCACTGCCATTCACTGCCAAAAGTTTGGGGGTGGAAAGATTTTTTAATGTTTGTGAAAGAAGCCTCTTTTGCTCACCAGGCTGCATTTATTTGAGCTATTATACAGTAAAAACAGAAATATTATTAAATATGGTTTGAATATATTTTAAAACATCATTTATTCCTGTGCTGCAAAAGCTGAATTTTCAGCAGCATTACTCCAGTCTTCAGTGTCACGATCCTTCAGAAATCATTGTAATATGCTGATTTGCTGCTCAAGAAACATTACCTATTATTCTCAATGCTGAAAAGAAAACAGTTGTGCTGCTTAACATTTTTGTGGAACCCATGATACTTTTTTGAGGATTCTTTGATGAATAACAAAAACAGCATTTATTTGAAATAGAAATCTTCTGTAAGATTATAAATGTATTTATTGTCACTTTTGATCAAAATAATGCATCTTTGCTAAATGAACGTATTATTTAGTAAGCAATCTGGGTATTGTTGCCTATTGTTACTGTACTAATACTGAATTTCAGACATAGCCTGCTATTAATTTGACATATAGTGCTTTTTACTTACTGGAAGCAATGCTTATAAAAGACATTATTTAGTCACATGTCTCTCTCTTGCCTCAATGGAAACCCCTTCTTACAACATTCTCCCTGTGTGAAGTCCATTCAGGAGAATTTTAGGTCAGACTGCCACCTGATGGCTGCAGACCTGAAACATTACACGAAAAGTTACAAAGTTACATATAAAATATGAATACATTATGCATGTTATAATACATTGGATTGGTTGTGTCAACTTTTGCTGCTAAGTTATTCTCAATTAAACATCTACTATAATATAATGAAAAATTGCAGTTTGAATATTTTGAATGGCCGTTAATAGAAAAAGATGCTTTGAGAGGCAGATGGTGTAGTTGTAGTATCCATTTAATAATAACAACATTTAATTTAAGAGCCCTATTTTATTTTCACCTCTATAACTGCATAACCAAACATGTCAAAAAAATATAAAAATCCTGCCAAAGATGAGGAAACAAAGGAATGTTGACCACATACATCACAGACTCACCCACAAACTATCAGCCAATAAAATTTAGGGGTGTAACCTACTGTGCATAAAAGGACACACACTAGACATTACATCAACTTTGCATAGAAACAAACATACAGACTACCATTACAATTCCCCAAAATGTGCTGTTGTGCTTTTCGGCACCAGAGACCGACAGACAGCTCACTATTTACAAAGTCAAATTCAAAGAATCACTGTTATCATGATACCAATCTGAAGGTTCTGAACGTTCTTGTGAAGCACAAATAAAACAGTTTAGATATGATCTAAAAATAAGACTCTTTAAACACAAGCATTGAAGCCGTTGTAAAAAAAAATAAAAAAAACAGATTGTAATCAGTAAAATAAAAAAATAATCGTAATCTTTAGGGAAGATAATATTATTCAGAAATTAACGAAACATACTTTACTTTGATTTACTGTGTTAATTGATATGAAAAATACAATTAAAATTAAGATAAAAACTAAAACCTACAAAAAAGAAGAAAAAACACATTAAAACAAATGTATGAATATAATGGTGTATAGTAATGAAGTAACTCATTCACACTCTAAATTACTCTTAAACCAAAATCCCTTAGTGTCACTTTAACGTACAGTGTGTCCTTTCTGAAGCAGATTGTATTTGGGCCATGAGATCCCAGTATTGAGCACTCAAACACACACCTTTACGCACACTGACGGACCCCTGGAAGCTTCAGAGAGAAAGCAAATTGGAGAAAGTTAAAGTGTTACTAGTTTTTCCCACTACAGTTCAGAGACCCCACACGCGCAGCACTGATAAATAGAGCAGTCAGAGACGCCAAACACACAACATCCTCCTTCATCCTCAACAACACACTCTCAGCTGAATCATGAGGGTGGTGAACCTGGTATGTACCTGACATTCAGACTATTATTTACATACATGCTTCATAATTTCCTCAACGGTGCGTAAAGCAGAATTGTAGCTATTACACATGAATAATCATTTTTGACCATTTTGCAATGCAGAAAACTGTCAGGCTGTCTGTTGGTAGACTAAGTCTTATTAGTTGTATCTCTTACACACAAACTCTAACTACTAGGGTCCGGATCCTTCTCTGGCATATCGCCCTGATAGTCATGAGAAAGACCAGTCAGAATTCAGGAACTTTGAGGTAAAACTTGGAATTATGCATATTCTTAATTCATATTTTCTTGTATCATTCCTTTTAATACAACCCTCTTATTTCTATTTTGATGTATGTACATGTCTAACACAGAGTGGAGCTCTCTTTGACCGTGTGTTTAATACATACAAGCTGATGCACACGTACCAAACGCTGGACTTTGTCAAACAGAAGGTTGGTAAAATAATAAAATAAGCTAAATAAAATAAGTAAAATAAAATACAATAAAATAAGCATCTCCATTTGGGTAATAGGCCTGTGCTAACAACTGATAAAATATAAATGCTAAAATTCTGAATCTCAATTATTACTAAAGGAAATGCATAAATTCTGGATCAGTTACACAGTGCAGAATCATATATTGCAAGCTTTTCTTGCCTAGTAAAGTTTATTCTACTGTGTTTCTTTGGAGTTAAAATTTGGTCCCTCTGTGATGACCCAGATAAATGACAAACACAAACACTGAACATGACTTCTCACCTCTGACCTTCAGCACCTGGAATGGGCGAACTGCAGTCACTTCAGCATGAGAATGATGGAGAACATCGATTCCCTGGACGAGCTTGTTGATGAATCCGACCCTGACGTAGACTTCCCAAACTCTTTCCATGCCTTCCAGACCGCCGAGGGAATCCGCAAAGAGCATCCTGATAAAGGTGAGAGATCAGCGGGGACAAAGGTCACAGATGTCGCCTTAGTGTACTTAGATAAGACCGTGTTTTACAAAAACACATACCTGAAGTTGTTTTTGTGAAGTTTCTGATCAATATGTCCAAACCTACAGGGCTTCTTTCAGGACTGAAATCCATTTCTAAATGTAAAAGCTTTTTGTGCATATTTATATTTGGTCAAATGTTAAAATCCATCTGAATTTAAAATACCTTCTCTCCAGATTGGTTCCAGCTAGTCGGTCTGATCCATGACATAGGAAAAATCATGGCCCTGTATGGGGAGCCGCAGGTGAGAGACAAAAGCATCCAATCACAGTGTAAAAACCTACGACAACTGTCCCGTGATTAATAATATATAGAATGCCTACTGCGTGTGTTTAAGTGGGCTGTAGTTGGAGATACATTCCCAGTGGGATGCAAGTTTCAGAATTCAATAGTGTTCAGAAACTCAACATTTGAAGGCAATCCGGATGGGAAGAACCCTGCACTCAAGTACTGCACCACACCTTTCTGTCTTCTACATAACAAAACAATCTTAATTAAATACTATTATAGTGTATATTATTAACTTTTAGTCATTTTGTCATTTTTATATTAAATGAATTTTTATTTTATTTTCAGCTTTGGGATCTTTAAAAAACATTTATATTTCTCTTAACTTTAATTTATGTTAATGTCAGTTCTAGTAATTTTAATACTCCAGATTAAACGTTTTATTTCAGTTAGTTGCAAAGGCAACATTTCTAATTCTTTTAATTTTTTTCTCCCCCCATCTGATATTCATATTTTATTTTTAAATTATCTAAAATGTACAAATATGTTGTATAGTCTTCTACCTGATGGTTTTGGCATGTTTTTTTCATTGCAGCACAGAATTTGGGATTTATGAACCACAATGTGGACTTGATAACATCCTGATGTCTTGGGGACATGATGGTGAGTGATGTGAGGGATCTTTGCACACAAGACCATTATGATGTTGTATCATTCAAACGTTTGAGGTCAGTTGAAAGAATTACTAGTTTTATTTGGCAAGGAAGAATTAAATTGTGTCAAAAGTGAAAGTAAAGACATTTATAATGTTGATTTCAAACAAATGCTGTTATTTTGAGCTTTCTATTCATCAATCCTGAAAAACTATTATATTATTAAACTATTAAACTATATAAAAATATTAAGCAGCACAGCTGTTTTCAACACTGATAATAATAAGAAATGTTTCTTGAGCAGCAAATCAGCATATTACAATGATTTCTGAAGGATCATGTGACACTGAAGACTGGAGTAAAAATTCAGCTTTGCATCAAAGGAATAAATTACATATTAAAATATATTAAAATAGAAATAATATTTCACAATATTACTGTTCTTACTGTTTGTTTAAATAAATGCAGCCAAAAAAAAATTCTTACAGACCTCAAACTGTTGAACGGTAGTGAATTTGCTGCTGAAGTGACTAAAGAAAATTCTTCTTGCTCTATTCTAGAGTATCTATACCGGGTAATGAAGTTCAACAAATGCACCATCCCTGAGGAGGTAATGCCACAGAGCTCACCTGAAAAGCAAACAAATATAAACACATACACAAACAATACGCTTTCATTCATGCTTTTAAAAGACACTTTGAAACACTTTTCTTCTGTCAGGGTCTTTACATGATCCGCTTCCACTCCTTCTACCCCTGGCACTCAAACGGAGACTACATGCACTTATGCAACGAGAAAGACCTGCAGATGCTGCCCTGGGTCAAAGAGTTTAAGTAAGTCATGAGTTTGTGTGTCCGTTTAATCTGCTGTGTGACCCACATATTGAAGGTCTGACCTCTCACTTATCAAAAACATGCATCTGTTTGTCTTTCCTCTGACAGCAAGTTTGATTTGTACACCAAGAGCACTGAACTACCGGACGTGGGGAGTCTGAGGCCGTATTATCAGTCTCTCATTGATAAGTACTGCCCCGGGATACTGCGCTGGTGAACGTGTAAAATAAAAATAAAAAGCAAAATAAAAGAATAAAATAAAATGATAAAAGTGAACAAGGTATGAATAAAATAAGTTTTTAATTTCTTGATATACAATAAACTGTGGGAATCAATTCAAATACCCATACCTTCCTACAAAGTAAAACAAAAAGAAATATTAATTATTAATATCCAACACTTTATCGTATATATTCATTGTTAATGCTATATTAGATTAAATCTAAAAGATTGTAATTGTCTTTGGAAATAATGGTGCTTGTGCCAGTGTATATTGGTCTATGTTTATTAAAAATATTACAAAACATTAAAGCTGAGTGTTTTTTGGTGCATCTTCACTTATATCAACACAATAAACATGCAATGCTACTGTACATCACAGTGGTCAAATACTGTATGTTATTACAATACAATCCACAAATATCACAGACCATAACCATATAACACCACCTATACAACATGACAGTCGAAGTGGAAAATGTCATTTTCTGGTACCTAGATTTCTCTGATACTCTTGGTATACTGTAAGGCACTGCACATACTGGGCTTCGTTCATTGGTATTTTGTTGCATTCGATTCAAAGTGTAATTTATGTTAGAATGATTTTAAAAACAAATTCCACTTCTGTTTAATGAGGTCCAGTATGTGCATTTAAATATACAGTGTTTTACAGTTATTTTTAGTTCTTATGGTGGAAGACATCCTGCCTTTTATTAATATGGTATGTAGTAGTTAGTGCACACTGGGAAAAACAATAACCTACCTTGTTTTGCATTTACCTGTCAAAGCAATTGAAGACCATACAACAAAATCCCTTGTTTTGCAGTGTGACCCTTCAATCGGGTTTAGTTGAGCTAAACTGCGGGTAAATCCAGGACACTACTTGGAAACATGAATGCGTATGCGTCACTACACTGCCTACATCTCTCAAACCTGCCTGTGAAAACAGAGGAAAGTCAATGTTTTGACACAACAAGGGTGGAAGTGCTGGTGTTTTGGGGTAGATGTTATTACCCTGAGCTGGAATTAAAGTCCTCAGACGATCAAAAAAAAAAACCTCACTTCCTTTTCCTGAGGCTGTCCACTTCCGTTTCCTCTATGTTCACTTCCTCTTCCTCTTCCTCTTCAATTCCTCCTTCCTGTTCTTTTTCACTTGTTGCATCTTCTTCCTGCTCTTTTCCATCCTCCTCTGCATCATGTATGGGATCCTCCTCTTTCTTCTCGTCCTCCTGCACCACACTGGAGCGCGTCCGTCCTGTGGCCTGTTTATCTGCGTGTTTGTTCTGGAGCAATTCGTGCTGGTGGTGATGTGCACGTGATCGCAGAGAGTTGAGGAGACACACGGTTGCAGCCGAGCTGAAGAGAGTCCAGAGCAGAAGAGGAGCTGGCATCTCACGGGCATGTTCTCCAACATGACGCAATAACTGTGGCAGCCAAGCATTCGAGCTGCGCCTCGGAGGAGCCTTATCCTGATCAACATAAAGAAAGAGATCTAGATGACATTTAAAATCTTTGTTAATCAACACATGACTGTTTGTGAGTGAGAAGGAGAGAGCAGAGCCAAAACATAAATACAGTATTTGAGGGTCAACTCTCTTGACTTCAGCTAATAGGAACATCAAAAACATCTTAGCAATGGATAGTAATGACATTTAAAAAAAACCTTTGAAATGTTCTTCAAAAAATGTATTAAATAAATAAATAAATAAATAAATAAATAAATAAATAGTTTCCAAGTCCTGATATAAAATATATTCAATTCATATCATCAACATTATTTTTAATATCCAATACTTTATCTTGCGTATTTAAGTATTCATTATACATTCATTATCTTATGTATTCATATAAGGCTGCACGATTCATTGAAAAAAGAAATTAAAACTAAAATCACAATGCAATGATTTAATTTATTAAAATATATTTTTTTAAAATACTCTGTTTTTACAGTGAAATATTACATTAGTAATATTTCTTATTTTTTTAGTAATGTTTATATGATGATTATTATTAATATTTTTTTTAAAAATAATCCATACCCATAGTGACATAAGCACAACATTTTGGCCAAGTTGTGCAAAAAAGAAGCAAAAATGTATTTTTTTTTTTTTTTAAATCACAATTTTGGTTGTTTTTTCCCAAATTGTGTAGCTCTATTTTCACATATAGACTGAAGATAAAATTAATTTTACTTTAAATTGTGAGGTACTAGACAGATAACGCTCGTAAAAAGGTTAAATCTTTGTAAATATCAACACTTACAGTGGGGAAAATAATTATTTGATCCCCTGCTGATTTTGTAAGTTTGCCCACTTAAAAAAAAAAAAAAAAAGGGTTTATCATTTTTATGGTAGGTTTATTTTAACTGATAGAGACAGAATATCAAACAAAAAAATCCAGAAAAAAAGCAGCATACAAATGTTAAAAAAGAAAAGATTTACATTTTAGTAAGTCAAATAAGTATTTGATCCCCAAGCAAAACATGACTTAGTACTTGGTGCTGAAACCCTTGTTGGAAAGCAGAGAGGTCAGACGTTTCTTGTAGTTGGTCACCAGGTTTGCACACATCTCAGGAGGGATTTTGGTCCACTCCTCTTTACAGATCCTCTCTAAATCATTAAGGTTTCTTGGCTGTCTCTTGGAAACTCGAACCTTCAGCTCCCTCCACAGATTTTCTATGGGATTAAGTGCGGTGAAGTCGTCCTGTACCCTTAGCAGAAAAACAGCCCCAAAGCATAATGTTTCCACCTCCGTGCTTGACTGTAGGGATGGTGTTCTTGAGGTGATAGTCAGCATTTCTTTTCCTCCAAACACAACGAGTCGAGTTGATGCCAAAGAGCTCAATTTTGGTCTCATCTGACCACAGCACATTCTCCCAAGCCTTCTCTGAATTATTTAGATGTTCTTTAGCAGGGCCTGTACATGTGCTTTCTTGAGCAGGGGGACCTTGCGGGCGCTGCAGGATTTCAGTCCATTGCGGTGTAGTGTGTTACCAATGGTTTGTTGGGTGACTGTGGTCCCAACTGCCTTGAGATCATTAACAAACTCCTTCCGTGTAGTTCTGGGCTGATCCCTCACCTTTCCCATGATCATCTTTACTCCATGAGGTGAGATCCTGCATGGAGCTCCAGACCAAGAGCGATTGATGGTTGTTTTGTATTTCTTCCATTTCCAAATAATCGCACCAACAGTTGTCTCCTTCTCACCAAGCTTCTTGCTGATGGTCTTGTAGCCCATTCCAGCCTTGTGCAGGTCTACAATCTTGTTCCTGATGTCCTTTGACAGCTCTTTGTTCTTGCCCATGGTAGTGGAGACGTTGGAATGGAAGATACAGATTCTATGGACAGGTGTCTTTTATACACACAACGAGCTGAAATTAGGAGTATCTTCTTAAAGTGATAGGACTAATTTGTGTTCCATGTGCACATAACCAGTCTGTGGGAGCCAAAATTCCTGCTGGTTGGTAGGGGATCAAATACTTATTTGACTTACTAAAATGTAAATCTTTTTTTTAACATTTCTATGCTGTTTTTTCTGGATTTTTTGTTTGATATTCTGTCTCTATCAGTTAAAATAAACCTACCATAAAAATGATAAACCCTTCTTTTTTTTCTTTTTTTTTTTAAGTGGGCAAACTTACAAAATCAGCAGAGGATCAAATAATTATTTTCTGTATACCAGTGAATGTTTATTAAAAAATATTACAAAGCATTAAACTGGCATGATTTTTGTGCAAACACAATATTTTAATGACAGTTTCATTTTGATTCGTCCTCATTATATCACCTCTCTAGAAATAATACAAACACACAGTGTCTCTTGATGTCACCTATTAAATATGACTGTATTTATCTATGCTTTGAGCAAGTTCAATGAAAATGATTCAAAAACACTGTTTGTTGAATCAAACTATCCTGCAGATAACAGACGGTGAACTTAAATTTTTTTTTCTCCTGTGAGGTTATCGACATTCAAAATGTGTCCCAATTTAATTACACTTTCACTTCTGACAGCAGACTTGTTTCTTACCTTCAAACCATGTTGAACCAGCATCTGTTCAAGGTAAGAGTCACCAAGGTGCACCATGGGATAGAACTCTTCCACGTACACACGTCTCCACCATCGCTGGGGATATGACCTAAACACACACAAATCCCATATGAAGTCAAAGACAGAAAATGCAACCAATGAGGCTAAACATTAATCTTAAAATAAAAAAAAATATTACTTGAATTAAAATAAATGTTTATCAAATAAAGAAAAATAAAAAAATATGTATTAAAAATATATAAAAAAAAAACTTTTAAACAACATTTCTCCTTTGAGAGAAGTTGAAGTGCTAAAATAATTAAAACTAAATACATTAAAACTAATAAATAAAAATAAACACTAACTGAAAAAACAAAACAAAAAAAAAACAAACTTTATTTTATTTCTGCCAGTTGCCAAGGCAACATTTTTCCTTTAAAAAATAAAATAAAATAAAAATAAATAAATAAAAATAATAATAATAAAATAGGTGTGCACTCACCCGTCCTTTTTGGGCTCGCTGAACCAGTATTTGTAGCGGTGAGCTCGGAGGTACGCAGGAGGCTGTTTGCTGAACGGATACTGAGACTCATCTGTCTGAATGAGTCTGATCACTGCTCAACACACACACGGAATATTTACACAGTATAGTATAAAACCCTGCATCTTGTTCAGACTGATGCACTGGATGCATTTAAACCTCATGCATGCAGAAGCTAACACGTCGTCTCACCGTCTCGTTTGCCCTGCAGGAGTCTGTGTAGGAGGCTGCTGAACCAGGGGCTCTGTGTGTGCGGCCCCAGAGCAGCGAACCACATCTGCCAGTCCAGCCTGGGCTGGTGCGGAGCCACCACAGAGGGTGCTGCGCTCATGTTCCCCGGCTTATACATGAAGTCGATCTCCTGCAAAAATATAAAAACACCAAACACTTACTGAACACAATCATATATATTTAGAGTTACAGTAGAAATGTTTACATGAACTAATTTTTGTCAATCCATATTAACCCAATCTGATTTTAGATTCTGAAAGTTCTTCAATCTTACGGAGCCATCAGTTAAAATACTAACAGATTATTTGTGTGCATGTAATTGTAGCTAGTTTTAATTTAACCAACTGAATGATTAACTTCACCTAGACATGTTGAAGCTGGTGAATGTATATACATTCTTTTGAATGATGAAGAGCCTGCAGGCTCGAAACGTAACATACTATGCGAAAGTTTTTTAAATAAATTGTTTGATACTTTTGGAGCTTTGGTGTTGCCTACTTTGCATTTCTAATATGCATATACATTCTTTTGAAAATTTTTGAATAGTTAATATTTTTGCAATTCTGGGGCTCCTTGCAGCAGAGAATCTACATACTTCACCTTTAAGATCCTGGTAAAATGATATTTTATTTTCATTCATTCAACTCTTCAGTTACTAGCCAGTATTTCAGACCTTTTAGGCTTTTTTTGATATGATTTCATATTCTTCATGAAGTCTCTTCTTCACATACAATTAAATGATGTAATTCGGACACTACGAACTTGCTCAAATACTAGTAAACTGACCGTCCATGTGTTGCGATCCATACTGCCCTCAATGACCACTTCTGGACGGCCTCCGACACCGGTCATCCTCCGGAACAAACCGTATGAGTTGACCAGCTGGTAACGGTCAGTCAGCTCAAACGCCGTCCGGACGCCAGGCCAGAGGTTACTGTGTGCATCATACTCAAAGTAGGTGTAGGGAACCTGCACACACACTTCATTATTAGAGTCATTATTTTTGAATAACTTAAAGGGACAGCGCATTTAAAAAATAAAAATTCAGTGCACTACACTTGAAATACACAATGAAGTACTCATGTGTATTGAACATGTGGAAGCATAAATGACATTTTGATTAGAAAAAAATGCAGAAGGCAAGATTTTCCAGTACTTAAAGCTGCATCTCTTTGTCTCCATCTCTGTTTGAAACCTGCAATTGCAGTTATTTGCGGAATTATCTTTATTATGTGGATTGTGCACCGGCACAGCTCCAGCGTGGATGAATTTAATGTTTTCAGGAGTATGTGTGGCTGTCAGTCACCACACTGGTGTGGACATTGTACTATTTAGGAATCACAAATTCTAGCCTACATCTCTGAATATATGACCCAAACAAGACTTTTTACTGGATATTGTCATCTGAACGAGTAAGTAACAAGTCTGCCACTTTTGTTCTGACCAACTGAGGAAAAAAAACATTACAATAAATCCCGCAAATTTCCCACAAATTCCAGTACCACAATACCAGTACTACTCAAATTAGAAAACATTATTATAAGCTAACCATTGTGAATAAGGCTAAAGTAAGGAGATAGTTTTGAACACTGGCTGGTTATGTACTTGCTCAAAAATTGATTTCGGATCATTTCTAACCAAAAAAAGTTACAGACTGCAGAAATTTATTTCAGTTCCACATAAAAGCTACTGTACGGTTTGAGAAGACTTGAAATACGGAGACTTCAAAGATGTATGGACTACTTTTATGGTCCATTTTTTGACGTTTTGTCACCATCAATTTTTTAAAAACTAAAAATTCGTAATTATTAATTCTGCTATTTAACTCAGGTTTGGAACAGCAGGCAGGAAACAAAATGCTGACTTTTTTATTTTGGGATGAACAGGAAACAGTGCTGTTATAGTGATATATAGTTATAGTGAAATATAATAAAACATATATTAAAAAAGTATGCTTGTTAAATTACAGGCAAAATTTCAAATTTTTATTTAGTTTATGTTGAAATACTAAAGCTAAAAATAATATTAATAGAAACTAAACACACATTATATATATATATATATATATATATATATATATATATATATATATATATATATATATATTTAAAAAGTAAAATAAATAATAATAATAATAATAATAATAATAATAATAATAATAATAATAATAATAAAAAACACTAAAAACAAAAATGACAACTTTAATGAAAACAGAAAAAAATAAATTAAAAATTTAATACATACTATTAAAAGTATATTAATGATACTAAAACAGCACAGACAAGAAGTTTACTGACCAGACTGATGGCAAACATGGAGACTGTAGCCGCAGCCATAACTGCCCACTGGATTGTGCTCCAGAGACGCCACAACACTCCTCTCACACACGCACACCTGAAACAGAAACATCTGTTCTACCAGGATGCCATCTAATGGACATACTGAGCCAACAAATCATACATAACCCATATCACTCACTTAAACATGGAGGAAATGATCTCCCATGTGAGAGACAGCACGCCAATCCAGATACTGGGCACTGTGACCGTCTTCAGAAAGCCATTGAACTCAAAATACGTAAATGCTGAGGAACAGGAACACAAAGAGAGATGAATCATACTGAACAAGAACTGAACTCAATCAGATATTGTCAGAGGAGCTTCACCTGTTTTGGAGGAGATGCTTTTGTTTTCCCAGTCCACCTGCAGGTCAAAGTATTTAACTGTCCAGTAGCCAAGCAGAGCGTATGTGCCGATCTCTAACATCACAGCAAAACCAGAGAACAGAGTCTGCAATGATGCTGGAAAATAACAATAAAATAAGGCTTTTTTTGGCTTCTTTTACACATCTTGTCCTAACAGGGCACATACATTTCCATCTTCATGTAGCATTTGAAAACAGCAAATCAAAAAGACTAAAGTATGAAGCAGCACAATAACTATAACAAGTATTGTTTCTTGAGCAACAAATTAGCATATTAAAATGATTTCTGAAGACTGGAGTAATGATTCTGAAATTTCAGCTTTGTATCGCAGGAATAAATTACATTTTAAAATATATTCAAATAGAAAACAGTTATTTTAAATTGTAATAATATTTCTAGTGCTGTCAAACGATTAATCGCATCCAAAATAAAAGTTTTTGTTTACGTAATATATGAGTGTGTACTATGTATATTTATTATGCATATATAAATGCACACACATGCATGTATATTGTTAAGAAAAATATGTTATGTTTATATATTAAATATTTATATATAATTTATATGAATATAAATATATACATGTAAATATTTTCAAAATATATGCTGTATGTTTGTGTCTTTATATATACATAATAAATATACACAGCCCACACACATATATAATGTAAACAAAAACTCTTATTTTGGATGTGATTAATCAAAAATAATCGTTTGACAGCACTAAATATTTCACAATATTACTGTTTTTACTGCATTTTTGAACAAATAAATGCAGCCTTGGTGAGCATAAGAGACTTCTTTCAAAAACATCTTAGTGTAACATAAGTGTGTCCATACTGCTCTCGGTCTTTGGCGTGGGTCTTCGGAGCCAGAAGTTCACGTGTTGGTCATCCAGCAGCGACAGGCACAGGGTGATGGTGAGAATATTAAAGAAGTTATAATTCCCAGACAGGATGATCAACACCTGAAGCAGGACCTGTAAACCACCAAAATGTTACATTGATGCACAAACTCATAGGAGCTTCTCAATTTCTGATCAAACACATGCATACTCGCTCACCTGCATGTAGAAGGCGGCGAGTCTGTGTCTTCGTATGGGGCTGAAGAAAATGAAGGGAACGGCGATCTCGATAACAAACGTTCCCACCACACTGAGCTTCTGGAACCACATCGGCAGCTGATGAGCGAACCAGGCCAGCGGGGTCGGTATACACTGGGTCTCATAGTGATAGGTCAAAGCTGATGAGAAAATAACAGAATATAGTGTTTGACAGCGAACTGACATGAATAATTTGATGTGTATTTTTATTTTCAGACACAGTAAAATCAATAGGCATAGTGGCAACATTGTCAAAACATCCATCGGATTTAGTACTTAAACTAAAACATTTCTTAGCTCAAACAACAAGGTCATGGGTTCGACTACCAGGGGAAGCTGGGAAGAACTGATAAAATGTGTATCTTGAATGCAATATAAGTTGCTTTGGAGAAATAAGTAAATGTAAAATAAATAAATATACATATTCTCATGAAAATAAATAAATACAAACAAAATTAAAAGAATAATTAAATAGGTAAATAAAGTTCACTTTAAATTCCAGAGTAGAGACATCAGTTACCTAAACATTTAGGATTACAAATAAGTCTTAGAATTAACATACTATTTAATTATGGAAATTAAGGTGGAAAGGAAACTATAAAATAAATGTAATTAATCTTAAAAAAAAAAAACTATATTAAAAAAAATCCTACCTTTTTTTAAAAACTGCTCAAAGCATATAAACATTAATAATATTAATTATAATTATAATAATATAGAGACTTTTATAAAAGATTGTATTACATTGTTGTCACATCTTTGGGGGTGAAATATATTTTTAATCTACTGTTATGCTAAAATGTTTTAATTCTTAGCACTTCTATAAAATAATGACTCAACAAACCATAGATTTTGCTTCCGGTTCATTTGTTACACAAGAAATCAACTCCAGAGCACTGCATTGTGGGACACTTTCTTACACTGTGCTCACATACTGTAAAAACAGTAGTTTTAAATACATGCTAAACCAGGAGCAAATCCAGAACATGTGGACACAGATATATTCTTCAAATCTCAGCTGACTCCTCACCGGTCAGGCCCCACCAGGTGGGACAGCGGCTGGTCAGTTTGACGACACCCGACGCAAACATCAGCCGAAACAACAGCCAGCGCGCCAGCCAGAAAGTCATGCTGTCATGGAGATGCACCTTTGAAGACCAGGGCATTTTCATGGGAGCGATGAGAATGGCCAAGAAGCCCGTCTCCAGCAAGAGGTTATCCCTGAGATCAAGAAGTTTGACACATTCTAACTCTGGCTTCTGATGTGCTGAAGTCATTTCACATTAACACAGACGTGAAACTACTGTTAATAACACTCAGAGTGTCTCTCGAGGTCAAGATTGTTTTGTTGCTAAGGTTGGAAAGCAGTTAAACAAAGCCATAGACAGTTACATAACAGACATAATTTGGGGAATAAGAACACTTGAGGATCAATATAACATCTGGTGGTGCACCAGCAACACACTGACAGAAAATTGAATACTCACCACTGAAAGTATAAGAAGACCTGGCCCACCTACAGAAACAAGAAGCATTACATTTCAGTACCTTCCACATTAACTTCTAAAATCACATTTTTACCCTTGATAAGTAGTATTCGTGATACCTATCAGTCAGCATGTTTTTTTTAAGTAATGGTCAACAGCAGGTTGGATATATTACAAATATAATATGATACAATAGAGATTAAAGAAAGCAAATGAGACAAAATTATGTTTTTATTTTTTTGCATATATATAATTTAGCATTATACAGCAGGTAAAAGAAGCATTGAACACGTCACTATTTTTCTCAGTAAAGGTGCTGTTGACTTGAAATTTTCACCAGATGTCGGTAACAACCCAAGTAATCCATACATACAAATAAAACAAAACAAACAAGTTCAGAAATTAAGTTATGTGTAATAAAATGGAATTATTAAGCCTAATTAATTGACCAGTGTTTGGTCAGCAGCAGCCATTAACCTGGTTCAAGGAGTTTGCAGATACTAATTTATGTTTAATCTTTTATTTTTTGCCAGAAGTTTTTTTTTGGGATTGTTGTTTCTTTTCTTTTCTCTATATATTACACAAGCCAGTGAAAACGACATTCGCATACTGGTCTACCACTAGTGGTATGAGTACTGTGTGAACCGAGTCTGTACCTGGTAGAGGGACAGATAGAGCATCCAGAGCACCAGGAAGACTCTGCAGTCTCTGAGCACCGGCAGAGCCAGAGTCATTAAACTGAGCAGAGCTCCGGTCAGACTCAGCAGCTCCATGCACTGCTGCGTGTCCAAACCCAGCCGAGGACCGAACCACAGCAGCGTGGGAGAATCCTTCAGCTGCTCCACAACACTCTTCCCAGACATCCGCAGCTGCCACCGGGCCGGCAGCACACCCTCGTTCCCATACAGACCTAAAGACAGAGAGAGAGAGATCAATGCCACAAAAATAAGTTTTGATTTGTAACCTAAAAATGGTGCAGAATCTGAAATGTGATTAATTTTGTCATGGTGTTACTTTAAGTTTTAGGTTGCAACACAAAACTTTATTTCCAGGTTTCTGGTTCCAGATTGTTTATGTGGTCTCCCCGAGTGGTACTGAATGATTACCATATTCAAACACTATGAAATTTATATGAAAATACATGAGAAAACATGACATATGCTATACATGCAATACTGATCATATATGCTAGACATACAGTATACCACTGTATATTTCCAAAAACATTACATATACTATAATAAATTTACAAAAATAAAGGTGTGTGCGTGTTTATGTGTGTGCATATATGATTTCCGATATATGAAATGCATTTCCTATTGAGTGAAAACATGGCTGTAATATTCAAACTTCCCAGATTTTAATATAGCATCTTTGATTTTAGAGTCTGTATGTATTTGAACAGGCGTCAACATGCTCTGTCTAATCTGAGATGTTTTGCACAGACAGTTCTGCAAGACTTATTAAACATGGGTCCTTTAAAATACTTTAATCTCTAGTAAGTTACTGTATCCCTAACATACACCGCGAAAGTACTGGAATAAACATCCTGTAGACTTGAACAAACTATTAACTTTCCTAATGCATTCACAGATGAGCATGTCCATTTAAAATGTACGTCTAAAGGATTTTTTACTGCATGTGTCCCTGATGAACTTGTGCTGTTAGTTCAAAGCATGCAAGTTAAACAAATCTTCAAACTCACCTGGAAGCTGCACGTAAAGAGACGCGAAGGCAAACATATAAATAGCAGACAGGCACCACAAGAACATGTGCCTCGGCAGACTTACATCACCCATTTTTGTTCAGTAAACTCCTAAAGGAAACAAACGGAGTAGGATTCTCCTCAAGATGGAGATCAGGGAGGTTTGAACGCACAGCACTGCCTCTGAGCGACACGTCTGACGTGCAGGAAAACGCGCTGTTTGCCAACTAATCGAATCCTACTATGGCGAAGACTTGGCTCATGAATATTAATTACGCTACGCTCGGGGACGTGAAGTTGATTGGCTGACTGGTGTACGTTAGTATGTGGACGTTGGAGTGAACGTTTGACTTTTCATGAATATGTATTACGTAAATAGACGCTCATCCGTGAGAGCAGCCCATTGGCTGAAAGGCAGACGTTGGAAAGTAAGCAGAGCGAACCCATGTTAAGACTCGGCTAATGAATATTAAGTAGGTTGCGCACTTACCTGGCGATCTCTGCAGGTTGACAAGCAAAAGTCAACATGACCTAATTACTATTTATGAGCGAAGCCCTCGTCATAGTAGGATTCGGAAATTTCAACCACGCTTGATTAATATGAATTTTTTTTTAATTATCATCATAATGGTTTCATTTGTTAGAAGTTTGGAGACTTTTCTGGAGATTTTTATTTATTTATTTTTTTTTTAAATATTGATGTATTGTGTATACGCCAAATTAGGGCGCAGACACGTAGAGCTCAGAATTAGGAAATGCATTTTTAATGTTTGGCGACAACTAGCGGCTCAGATTGAATTAATTATTGTCTTCTTGGCTTTGCTGCCGTATCTGACAAAAAAAAATATATATATTCCAAAGGGATTTGCTCACAAAGAAAACAAAACTGTGTCTTTTGGGCAAATTATTCTGTATTCACTGCAATTATAATATCTAAGATCAGAACAACGAGAAATTAAATTCACTTGAGAAATCCATTTTATGTTCATTGAAAGCAGGAAAGAATTTGACAAGGACTAAACACACCAGAGCAATAATAGTTTATTCAGTTATATCTTATTAATGTGCAATTTTGATTTGTCCTCAGGCAAACAAATATACAAAATAATAGCATTAAAGTCAGTCAACACATGAACAGAGCCGCTCATCTCATATCCAGACCCGTCATCTGTACATTCAAGTGTCACAACTCTGCCCTAAAATATCTCTTTCTCGTAATGATTAACTGGCATTGCACATGCAAGAGAACTGGACCGGCCTTGCAGAAGCCCGACCCAAACTTTATGATTAAAAAAAAAGCATACATTGTGGCAAACAAATGTTTCCAGCATTTGACATGATTTTAAAGAGATCAGTAGAACATGACAGGAAGTGTCTTGTTTAAAACCAGTATTTAAAATCCTGAACTGGATGTCCATGTGAGTGCATCAGTAGTTTACTCCTTTATTTAAATACAAAACATGGCCATTTAAAGAGTCGTTGACATTTACACACACTTTGCGAACACAAAGACAAATTTTGTAGACCTTTTGAATTTGGTAGCTGCCTCCGCCACATTTAGACAAAATGGAATGTGAACAACAATGGCCAACACATAGAAACATGGCAGATGACCTTTCTGAAAGGCTTCTGACGGAGGGGATTTTAAAACATTATTCTGAAATAAAACAAAATATTGGCCATTTAATAGGTCTAAAATATGACACTTTGAAGAACTAACCAATAAGGTCCAGATTTTCGCTTCTTTTTTGGAGATTTGGTTGGTAGATTTAGCGTGACACTGCTTTAAATGGCATGGTTCATGTTAAGACTCATTTACTTGAGAATTTGTCTGTGTGTATGCGAGTTCACGTTCCTTCCCCACCGTTAGAGGTGTGTGTGGTGGTTGACTGTGTCTGTACCGAAGTCGACTCGAGTTCAGATTCTTGGACGAAAATAACAGCATCCCCACTAACGTTGATTAGGCACTGCGCCTGTAAAGCACACAACATGAGCATGAATGAACAAACGTGATGGGTTGAGTGTGTATGAGTCTGTGTGTGTGACTGTGCATGCATTAACCTGGTTCTTGTTAGGGTTCTCCATAAACACACACTCCTTCATGCTGTAGGAGACGACAGCATTTCCTCCAAGAGCAGCGACATGGGCACGAACCATCGCAAATACTTCAGCAATAAACGTATGCAAAAACCCACTCACACCTCCCTCCTAAAACGTAAGAAAAAAGAATGCAATGTGACAATAATAATACCAAGAATATAAATGAATTACTACTTACTACTTTTAAATATTAATAATATTTTGCACCATTAATATCTATTCACATTAACACAATTTACCACAATAACATTATTACCAATATTTTCATCAATGTAAATAACTGTAATTAATTTAAAGATGTTTAATATTATTACAATACTTATTATAATAGACAAGTCATTATACTATATTATTAATAATTTATTTTAATTGCATAAAAATTTCATTGCTAATGTTAATTTTAACATTATTCAAATATGTTTTATTTGCTGTATTAATTAAATGAACACAAATGTATTAATTTAATAACACTAATATTATATTTAATATTAAATTAATAATAATTTGTCATTTTACTATTAATAATTGTGAACCATTTTAATTAAATATTTGTTACCTGACAGCGTGTTGTGTTTTCCCACCCCCCTTTGTTATTGGTAGTTTTGCTAATGTTTTCCCTCTTTGTCTCTCTACTCGCTGCTGTCTGCTTTAGGCTTTGCCATTGGCTGGCTGGACTATCTGTCAGGATCTGTGTGTTGGTGACATCCAATCACAGATGACGGCTCGATATTTAAGACGTTCATGCTCTGAGAGTTGGGGCTTGCTTACTTTTTTTTGGATTAAGTATAGGTTCTTATGTATAGTTGTAAATAGGTTTATGGCTATTGCATGACTTGCATTTAATTTTCACATGCTTGGCTGAAGATATTTCCAATTTGTTAATAAAGCGAACCACCATTATCTCTTGGAATTTCCAGGTGTCTTGGCTTCAGTCCTTCACTGTGTTCCTCATTATTCGTGTGTAAAAAGCAGGGTTTTTTGTCTGAGCGGCCTTTATGTGTGTTTCCCTTTTCCCCTAGACCACCACACCAATAGGGGACGTAACAATATTAATAAAGAAATATTTATTTAATAGCATTAATACAAAAATATTCAAAATTAATAATTTATTATTGTTATTGCTATTAATATTATATTGTTATATTATTTTCAATTGCATTATTAATATAATAAAAATACTTTACATTTTATTATTATTATAAGTATATTAATATTACTATTAATAATAATAATAATAATAATAAGCAAATGCCTTAATGTACGTGACCTGAATGAGTCTAAAAACAGCGAGACTGCTACCTCTCTGAGTGAGGTGGTCTCTCTAATGAAGAACATGTTGATGATGCCAAGGTATTTGATGATCTTTGCTCCAGGAATGAAAGAGAGCGGGGTCATTTTGACGACTGCGACAGAACTGCCTGAGTAGGAACGATTTGACCGAAGAGAACGAGAGCGACCTTCAGGCAACGGACTGGCCTTCTCCAGAGATGATGCTGTTGAGAGTAAGAGAGCGAGAGAGAGGGGTAGAGAGAAAGAGAAGAGAGAAAAGAAAGGGGGGGGTGGGAAGATAACAGACATGGCCTTCAGAGGGCGCTGTACAAGACCAACGGATGTGACGAGACAAACAAATTGTGACCGAGGAAAAACGACATGTGTATTTGTGTTGCAGATCAGCAGCATGTGATCAAAGCAAAGCAACAGAACTGCACCATGCAAATAAACAGCATGCAAATACAGAGACAGAGGAGGAGAGAAAGAATGAATGCACGCATGTTCAGTCAGCCTTGATAAATCAGAGGATTATGAGCTTTGAGGAGGGAGAACACTTTTTCCATCAAGAGTGTGAAAGAGCTCAAAATCTCAAAGCTGTAAAACATCATTCATGACGCAGCATCACAATTACTACACAGAGCACTAATGCACATGCAGCTCCCAAACATTGCTCTAACTATCTGTCAGTGGACTCAATTAGGGCTGGGCGATATATACAATTTTACTGTGATTATTTTGTTGATGGCATACAGTAAAGCAACATAGTGAATACTGCAATTATTTTATGAAAGCAATATCGTGATTTGAACATTAGAATCAGTTCTGTTACATTCATTTACATGAAACATGAATTAGTTCAAGCCCTTTTCAAAAGAACTGATTTAAAATTTAAAAAGTTGATTTAAAAACATTTAGAAGTCTCCATTTGTCATTTTTCATGTTTCAGTAAAAACAATATGTACACAAATACTGCTGTTTATTCCTACGTGTTATCAGGGTTTCCACACTTTCTGAGCAATGAATGTCCATAACTTTTCCTTAACTAAAACTAAAGTTGTTAAACTAAAGCCATTAACGGTATTTTATAAACATCACTCACAAAAAGTAAATTTTACTCCAAAAAATATTTCACAATGGAGCATAACATAATATAACAACATAATTTAGGACAAATTTAGAAATAACCATGACTACATAATGACTGTTTATATTAAATTATTTAACATTTTAATTATAAAAATGTTAATATTAAAAATATAACAATCATAACTTAGTCATTTGTATTACTACTAATAAAATGTTTATTATAATAATAATAATAATAATAATAATAATAATAATAATAATAATAATAATAATAATAATAGCAGCATAACTGGACAAATTTTTAATTTTTCATTACTATATCATTACGATTTTCTTTTTTTAATTAAATGATATAAATATTCATATTTAATAATAACAATAATTTTTAGTATTTTTTTTTTTTTTTTACTATTAATTAATTTTAAGAATGTTAGTATTATTTAATATTTATATTTTACAAATTTCTGTGACTTTTCAGGACCAGGAAATCACGTCTTTGGCGTTTCCAATTTCCAGGTTTTCCAGAGATGCAAGATAATAGTTCATAGAAATTAAAATTATTTAACAAGTTTCTTAATCATTTTTGTGCTCATTTAGTGAAAAACTGTGGAAAACATAACTTGACTTTTTTAGTAAATGTGTCTTTTACATTTTTTTTTATTCAGTAGCTGTTGAGTTGTTTCAGAGCATCTACATAAATATTGATATGAAAAAGAGATTTTATTTTTTTTTGCTATAACGCCCAACCCTGGACTATACAACCTGTATAGCCATACTTATGATGCATCAATGCATCATATGCGACTCTGCATGGGCCCATGACACAGTTGGTCTGTGCTTTATTTATACTCATCACAGCAGCAAGCTCAAACATGAAATCACTGAGGCACAACTGAAAGAATGATAGTCTTCATCTTGGCTCCTCACTAGGACTCCATCTCAACTTTCACACTCTGTCAATCAAGTTTGAGCGGATCAACATATGGCAGCAAGACTCGTTCACTTTTTGATGCAAGACATGGTAGTACGAGTGTGTAAGGATGCGTGTAGAACTATAGACTGTAGTCAGAGTAGATGTAATTTTAAATTTGACATTTGATTTTTAATGAATACAAGGCTGTGAGGGTTAGAAGATAATATGTCATACTGTGATGTACCTTGGTCTTCATTTAGCTGGCAAAAATTGTAAAAACATAAAATTTCTTTTGTTTTCAAAAATTTAAAAGATCATTTATGAAAGTTTCCTGTGACCTAGGACTTTAAACAATATGACATTTAACACATTGAACTTCAAACCCCCAGAACCTCATTTGTGTTCATATTAAACTAAATTAAAACCATTTTACTTCCATATTGTGATTTTTAAGCTTATTTACATAGATTACATACATAAAAATTATATATACACATACATACATACATACATATGTGAATATAGCAAGGTATTATTTTAGTGGAACATCAATTTGGAATAATGTGCACCAATGAAATAAGCATAATAAGACCAAGCAAATGTTTATGAATATTGTATTAAGGTAGTATGTTAAGTATATTGGGCCCATTTTGATTACATCTTGAAGTTAAAGATCCTGTTAAATATGCAGTTTACTCTGACTAGGGTCTATGTGATTGTGTATGTGTGTGTAAGCGAGTTTGCGTGTGTGCTCCTACTTGTTTTAACCGATCCGCGTCTTATGGTGTGAGCTTTCAGTTTAAGCTGCTCTATCCAGGAGCTGCATCTGTCTGCAAAGGAACTGTAATCAACTGAGGGGGCTGGACACACACACACACACACACACACACACACATATATACAGACATTCAGAAACGAACACAGATAGACACGAACACACACACACACATAGAAATATGTGCACATGCGGTCACAAATCCCGCGGACAAGTACATACACACAACGACACAACAGAGGGACAAAGAGAAGAGGAAATAACACAAAGAAAGAAAGAAAAAAAAAAAAGAAAAAAGGGGTAAAATGGATGATGCTGGGGTGTGTGCTGCAGCACTTCAAACTGTCACACACAAAAGGAGCAGAAATTAAAAGGAAAAAAACACCCTGGTGCTTCCAGAACTCTCAGCAACGGATCAGGTACTGACCTCTGGCCGACGGATGGCTGCCAATCTCTGATAGACCTGAGACACACACACAGACAGGAAACCAATGCTGTGTTAAAGGGACACACCAAGGAAAACAGGATTTTCCTTAATATTGTGAAAAGCCGGTGTGCAATGTAGATATCAGAACTCAATCATTTTTATGATAACTTTCCCTAAGATTTTCAGTAAGATGTTCAATTGTTTGCTAATTTTAAGATATAGATCATTACTTAGCCAGTGTTGTTTCAGTATAATTTACACTATTATAGTTTTTATTAATATTTTGAATGTTTATTCATTTTTATATTTTCTGTTGTTATTTTCATTTTAAAGTTTAGCAATTTAGTTGTTTTTGGCATTTTTTAATTTTTTATACTATATGTCTATATAGTTGTTATTATTTATTTCAGCTTTAGTTATTATACATCAAATTAAACAATGAAAATGTTGGCATTTACTTAATTTCAGTTGGCATTTACGTTATTTTAAGTAATGAAAATGTATTTTACAGCTTTGGTTTTAATGCACTACAATAATGCACCTAGCACTAATATAAAAGGAAAATGTCAAACATTTGAAGAGTTTTAAAGGACTGTATGGGACACTGGGTGAAGTTTAAAGTGAGGATTCACCAGGGTTTACCTTTGGGGGAGCTGAGAGGATTGGCAGAAGAAGTTTCAGCATTGAGCTCCAGATTGAACTGAAGCTGCTCATCATTTTCTGTTATGGCTGCAAGAAACAATCAACATTGAGGATTTGCTTTTCAAAAAGGTGTCTTACATGAACATACTATACATACAGTACAGCACATGCTAACCCTTTATCAGTGTCTTTTCCCCACTTTGTTTGCCATTCTCCAAAGGTTGCTCTTTGTCAAAGCTCATTGCCACAGCTGTCACCGCCACCTGCCAATTAAACAACACCGACCAATCATGTGGGACAGAGATAAAATAACAAGAATGAATCTAAACAGGACAAACAGACCTTAATGCCTTCGTTCTTACTTTTTTGTTGTTTAAAAGCAATAAGATCACAAACTGAATGTTTAATAACATATTTAACAATTAAGGAAATAAGGTCAGGTGTGTTCTCACCTGAATGAGCTCATCTTCAGGTATGGCTACGGTGAAGTTCAAGTGACAAAGACAACAGGGGACCATCGACCGCAGTTTGAAGTACAAACTCTATGGAGTACACATATATTCCAGTCAGAGCAGTGATATCCAAACACACTTAAATCATTTGGTTTTGCTGGTCCATATCAAACCATGATTGTACTGAGAAAAAATAGCTAAATGTATTCAGAAAATAGGAAAAATGTATTCACCTTCAGCAGATTCTCACAGAGGTCACTGAAAATCTTATTCAGTCCCTGATTGGTTAAGTTGGTGTTAAGGCGGAAGACCCTCACAGAGGTAAACATCTGATGAAAAAAAAAAAAAGTTTGATTCCACACCAAACAACGATAAGCTCATATAAACTCATATCAACATTATAGAGACAATAAATATGTTTTTCCAGAGTGAACATCTCTCAAACTAGCTTCATCTGTCTGCATATATTAGGGCAACAGTAACTGTCTTCATTGTTAATATATACACATATAAAATGCTATTCATAAAATTGATATCTGTGCTGTGGTTTGAAATGGCTCTTGCTGTCATTCTGGCTTTATTAAAATACTGTCCGTTTCCTGAACACTGCAGATGGTGTGTTGATGTGTTTACATCTTCAAGAACTCAAAACTCAATAGAAATCAACAGGTTCACTGGGATGAACAGTACCTGTATAGCTGAAGTCCAGTTCTGAATCCCAGGCATTATTTCAGTGTTGCAGCTGTAGAATCCTGAAGGGAAGACAAGAGAACGCACATACACAGGTGAATATATAGCCCAGTAAACACAGAATAGAGTCCAAAAATGGTCTAGCACATGTGTTTACCTGCTGGGGTGGGGGAATCAGTCAGAAGGGCATGTATATCTTCCACAGCGTCCGTGTCATCAATCTAGAAGAGTATTAAAACATTAAAAAGATCCTTCAGTCTGCAAAATGCATTTCCAGCTTCTCCATGTTCATCTCTCAAATCCATCAACTTCCAGTGCAAGCCAACTTACCTCCAACACAAAGGCATCCTTCTTCCCATGGGATAGGTCTAGTTCTGAAATCTCATCTGAACTCTCTGAATGAGAACGAAAGAGACGAGACCTCTGACGGGGCTCAGGGATCGGCGAACCAATGATCTCTTCGACAACCTCCTATACAATGGGGGGAGGGGGGGTTATAGCTGTGTTTTTGGAAGAGGAACAGGTGGATCAAATAAAATCTTTGAAATACACCTGATGTGTATATGTACTTACAGGTGGGTTGATTTCATGCAGTTCTTTGTTTTTAGCAATGGTGTCATTGATTTTCTTCTGCATATTGGAGATATGCTGTTCGTATGTGATGTCACTGGGAGTTTTTCCCGCAATCTGGATTCCTCCAGGACTGGGTAAAGCGGTCAGATAAACTCCTGTTGCAGACTAGAAGCAAAAAACAACATCTATTAGCATGAAAACAGCAGCATATACAGTCATATTTAATAAAGTACATAAAATGCACTGAGCATTATTGGTAATTGCACACTGACCGCTAATCCTAGCAGCATGGTCTCGCCAATGCTTATTTGGATACGTAGACCAAACAAAGCGTTCATGCCTCGTAGCTTCAATTTGTTCATCAGCTGTGTGTGGAGTTCGTACTCTAAAAATGGCAGAAGATTGCTAATGGCCGTGGCGTTCCCTTCTCCTTGCGCCTTCTTTTTAGTCCGGCACAGCCTATAGTGAAATTGAAAGAATACCTGGATTGACCTTCTGAATGGAGCACATTGTGAGAAATCTGTATCCGACAATGCAATGGGCTTGACTTTACATTCATCCAAAGTAATTATTCACTTGGGACAAAAACTGTTTCAAATGTCTTTTTTATTAATTCACTCAAATGCAACATTGTCATGTCTAATTACAAGTGTGGGAAAATGGTTGACGTCACACAAGTCACTCAAACTCAGAGCAGATGCAACAATGGGTTTATGTGGAAGTATTTACTATGAACTGAGTCACAATGAGAAACTGAAAACCCTAAATAATGAGCTGCATGTGTGTAAAGGAACAAAGTGCTGTGCTTCACGCTGAAACAGGCAGTGCACATACTTATCTAATTAAATCGTAGCCTTCGAGACTTGTTTTATTTCAATTACATGTGCAGCCCTACACACTGCTATTTAAAATGTATCATTGCATTCTAAATATAGTTTAATATACTATTTTCGTTATACCGTGCAGTACGCAGCACAATAATATACCATTTGGACAGGATGTCCTGTGCATGTAATACCTGGCCTGAATCAGGCAGCCCTTCCCGGTGACGTTGGCTTCAGTAGGCAAGTCAATTGTGGTGAAGAGGACGTCGGGCACTTTGTAGCGGCGACAGCAGTAGCAATAGGTGAGCTGAGCAGGAAACGGTATATTCAACTCATCGTATGGTATGTGACAAAACCCACAGCCAGGGGACACCACCTCCTCAAATCTAACAGAAATAAACAGTGCAATTAGTACATAAACAATAACACAAGGCCACACACACAGACCCAAGCACCCAAATGAGCTAAAGTTGAATAAAATAATTACATAAGCATACAAATGTGTCAAGATGGTATTATTTTTGAACATAAAACGTACATATGCAGAGACAGGCAAATGTTTTTAGCCCTCAGGACTTAATTTGGTTAGTAGCCGTAAAAAAACACCCTCAGCAAATATACACAAACACAAACACACACCAATTTAATTAGTATTGTTTAGTACTGAGATTAAAGGAAAAGTTCACCCAAAGTGAAATTTAAGTTATGATTTACTTACACTTGTGTCGTTCCAAACCTTTTGGCTTTTAATGTCACCATGAAATCCAAATTGACAATACTGCAGTGTTTATTAAAAATTCATCAATATCATTTTATTTTAATTGATATGCTCTTGTAAATTTTAATTAGGGATGCATCGATCCGATACTCAGTATCGGTATCGGCTCTGATACTGGCATTTTTTTTGGCATTTTCAAATCCGATATTGTACGTATACTATTCTGTGTTATTGTTGAGCTCCACGAAAGGCACAAAAACATTATAAAGCACCAAATTCGTGCACTATATTTCAAGTGTTCTGAAGCTGTTCCATAGTTTAATCTGAGGTACAGATAAATATTTAAGTCGTTAAATTCAAGTTCATGTAAACCCTTCTTTCCGCTGCGGTTGTCTGTCATCCTCCATTCAGCATTCAAATTGTGTGTTGTGTTCGGTTACTACAGTCAAACTCTCTTCAAGAGCGCACAGTAAATGAAGTTTAAAACTGTTAAAAGAAAAGGCTCAATAAATTAACGCACAGATTTAATATACTACGCATCAATATCTCTTCCCTGTGTACTTTGGACTTTTCTGTGCTGTGACTCCGTGCTGCCTCAAGCGCATCATTCTGCGCACGGGATGCACATAAGAGCTTTGTGCCGCTCTGCATTGGAGCCTTTCGTATTATAATAGTTTTGCGCAATGAAAGATAATTAATAGTCTTTCTTGTCCTGTCCTATCTATCATATATTGCTGCCTTCATTACTGTGCTATACATTTAAAAGAAATTTCTTTTAATTTTATAGTACATATTTAAATATAAATGTATTTGCTAGTTTTTTCATGAATGTATTTTACAACAATACAAAGAGCAATGTGTAACATTTCACCAGATTTAGTCGTACACATTCACTTTTATTTGTAAAAAAAAAAAAAAAAAAAAAGTGTTTCACTAGGTTTTATGTTTCACTAGAGCAAATGTTTCACTACAGCACATGGCACTGAGGAAGGGTTAATACCCGAAAACGTTCTGTATCAAATGTTCTGTAACATTTTGTAACCTCTGAGTAATAAATGATACAAGTCTTTTTGACTGTTTGGATGAGTGCGGATCTCCTTTATCCTTGAACCTTTGTATTTTTGGATCTACGCACCTTATACTATTGGTCTATTGGACTTTCGGACTAGTGTTTGGTGCTACGAACTTTCCTATTGTTCACTAGGTTTTATAAAATTATTGTGCATCCATGATTTTTCTAGAGTATCTTTTGCTGCTGAATTATCCACTAACCTAGTTTATAATAGTATTTTTGTCATAGATTATGATTATATATTTTTTTCATTTGTTATTTTTCATTAAAATGAAGTTATCTATATGTAGTAGATTGTGTTTAACACACAGAAGAGCGACGATCAGGTCAACACACAGAAGTATACAAATTCCACATTTATTTTAAGAAAAACTGCGCTGGTATCGGATTGGATCGGTATCGGCAGACACTCAAAATTTTCGGGATCGGATCGGTTCTGAAAAAAATGGTATTGTTGCATCCGTAATTTTAATCAAAAATTTTAACTTTTCCTCCCCTTCCAACAACATCCCTTCACATAAGATCGCAGCAAACAAACAATCTAATCAATTCCAAATCAAGTACCATCCTATATATATATATATTTTTTTTTTAATTTTTCTACTCGTTCGAGAAGCCATTTCACTCAAATGTCACAATTTATGTTTCATGCCGACTTTAAGAGCTACAGTATCAAGGAAAAAAATTCAGTGAATAATTACTTAATTTTATTATTCAATTCAATTCAAGTTTATTGTATAGTGCTTTTCACGATACAAATCGTTGCAAAGCAGCTTTACAGAAAATTTAAGTTTCTACATTAGTTTCTACATTAGAAAAAATTAGTACTATTGTTGAAGTCGCAATGAAATGGAAGTATTGACAGATCTTTTCTATATTGTGACATGCATTGGATTATCAAAAGAATATTTCACATTCACAAGATCTATAACATTCATTTAGAAAAACAGACAGGGTGAACTGTCATTTCATGCTATCTTTAAAGTTACTGTATGACTTAAGAAGACTGGGGATATAGAAAACAAGTTGAATTATTATTATGGATTATTTTCTTAGTACACCTTTTTTGAAGTTTGATACGACATGAGGGAAGAGTTAATAATCACATTTTTTTATTTTTGGGTGAACTATTCTTTTAAGAGTCCCTTAGCATGGGGCCAAAGTTGTGTGTGTGTATGTGTTATGTGTGTCGTTAACCTACCCTAGCGAGGCTGAACTACCCATATCCCCCTCGACCCTCTCTGACCCTGTAGAAAAGACACAAAGCGGTTGCCGTGACAACCTGTGTTCGGTGTCCAGCGGGCCGTCCTGCATGAACCGGGAGCTAAGGATCGCTGCGGTGCCTGACGCAGATAGAATACACACCTCCTCACTGCAAACACAAAGAGCACATAATCACAGCCTTTCATCATGGCTGAATGACAGAATGAGGAAGCTGTGCAACTAAAAATCAAGACATGTCATTTTAATTGACTCCTTCAACCGTCTTGAAAAACCTGGATATATGAGGAAGCCAAAAAACAGTTGAGAACCAGTGTGTAGAAACATCCTCAGAGTTGAGCATTGTGCGTGTATGTTTAAGTACCAGATGCTGGTGGACTCGCTGTACCCCACCACAGCATGGCAGCCAAGAGCTTTGGCATGAGACTTTATTTCCTGACGGATCTCTTCCCACCACGCATCGCGTGTCTCCGGCTCATCTGAAACAAACATATTTACATCATCATGCACACCACCGGCACATAAACACCCCCTCTTGCTTTAGCAGCATACTAGCCCTGTTAGCTGGTTTACTGATGCTCCCAAATCTGGCACAACTCACAATCGATTTTTGTCTAAAATATATTTATTTCTTAATTATTACTGTCTATATTCCCAAAGCATGTTTTTGTCAGCTGGATCTCTTTGACCAAAAAGCTGAAATTAATATTCCAAAAATTTGGCTCTATATCAATTATCGTAGGAGTCATTTTCAAAGAGAATTTTTCCAGATGATGAAAGATAAAAATGCTGACAGTCAGAACTTTAAAAATCACTTTATTTTCTAGAGTTTGGTTATGCATAAGAAAACATGTAACGTAATTGAGCAGTAGCTTGAGCGAGCATGTGGTGTGAAACAGGCCTTACAACATCATCAGAACATCAGTTTTATTAATGTAGCTGTATATATATTTTTAACAGTGACAAATCTCAAAATTGTTCTCAGAGAGGGAGCAAACCATGAACTAATGCAAACAAGGCTAGTACCTGAGCTTTTCTCTTTCACACACACATACACACACTCGCACACATGCACGCACAGGTGCTCACACTCTCTGAGAGCAAGGGGTTTTCACGAGCGCAAACTCCCCTGTCTGTTTACCACAACTAGGAGAGGGTCGAGGGGAATGAGGAAGATGATGATGATGGTGAGGACGAAGAGGACAATGGTGTGATTTGCCATTCTCCTGACTGACAGCTTTTCATGAACTAATCTACAACAGTAGGCAGAGCATTCCCCTGCTGGTGCAGTCATGCTTCCCAATTAAGGACAAACTCCATCCTATTCTGGATAAACGGCCAACAGCAGGAGGGAGTTTGATTAATAACGGTAACATTAAAGTGAGAAGTGCACAGCAGAAAACAGACCAGAAGCAGAAGAAAGTGTGTAAAAAATAAATAAATAAAAATAAATGATGGCCTGATGCACACCTTACCACTGCTATAACATGATTCAAATCACTCGTAGCCTGACTAGTAACTCTTCATTAAAAAATACACAAGTCCACAATTAACTTTCTTCTAAACTAAACCAAGCATTCAATTCCTTTTGTAAAAACAAATAATTCTCAATTCATTGCACCTGTCAGAGCTCAAAAACTTTCAGAGCTTCAAAAAACTTTTGCCACTTCTGCCAATGATAGATCAAATATACAGGCCAATAAATATGCTTTAAAGCCAAGAATTACATTTGCATTATTGAACTACATAAATTTTTTTATCATATTAAATTAAATTACATAATTAATTAATTTAAATATATCAAGTTAATAATATTTGTGACAAATGGTTTGTATTTCAAAAAGGTCAGACTACTTTTATTTACTCACCAAAACCAATTTATTTTTCACATTTTTATATATAGATTTTAAAAAACACTAAATTATGAATTAATGAAAAATAGGAGTAAAAAAATATTCATTCAAGAAAGCAAATGTCTTTTTAAAAATCCCCCACCGACTTTTACAACCCCAGACAATAGTCGCTTTCACACAGTAATACCAGTAAATTGCCGTAAAATTACCGGAACGACTTTAACGGTAAATTCAAAAATGCACTTTTCACACAGGCAACGACATTCCGTCTTTTTTACTAAAAAACACCATTCACACATCGGTTTCAAATTACCAGTAAATTCTGTGACCTCATTAACCAAAAATTACCTCTAAACGACTGTGAAAGTGAAAGTGAAAGTCGTGACGTATTGTCAAGTATGGTGACCCATACTCGAAATTGGTGCTCTGCATTTAACCCATCCAAGTGCACACACACAGCAGTGAATAGTGAACAAACACGCGCGCACACACACACCGTGAACACACACCCGGAGCAGTGGGCAGCCATTGCTCCAGCGCCCGGGGAGCAATTGGGGGTTCGGTGCCTTGCTCAAGGGCACCTCAGTCATGGTATCGAAGGCAGAGAGAGTGCTGCACACAACTCCCCCCACCTACAATTCCTGCCGGCCCGAGACTCGAACCCACAACCTTTAGGTTACGAGTCCAACTCTCTAACCATTAGGCCACGACTTCCCCACGACTTCCCCACGACTTCCTGTGCCTGCTGATGTTGTGTTTGTAAACATAAACATGTTTTCATTTTTGTGTCAAGCATTCACATTCATGCAGCGATTTTGGTCCAGAGACATCATATTAGACGACCTTAAACTGAACTACACAGCGCCGAGAAAATGCATCATCTTCGTCAGAATGTTATGACTGGCCCAGAGCCGTTGAATTTTCAATTGGATTGGCCCAGAGTAGACGTCTTACATCAGCACGTTCTGAATTCGTACGTGCTCATACGGTAAGCTTCATTCTGCGTTCACACACAGCATCATTCCGGCAATTTACTGGTACAACTTCTCATACCGGTAAATTGCCGGAACAAATTTACAAATTTATTTTTGATAAGGACCTGTTCACACATGATCTCTTTACGGCAATTTACTGGTAATATTCCGGTAAACTCTGTATGTGTGAAAGGGGTAAATGACTACAAATCAATATCAGAGCATGTGATATGAGTTTCCACAAACACAATCCATAATGTATGAATCCTTATTACTTTAGTAGAGGGAAGCAACAACGACCACAGAGGCAGCAGCACTGCCAAGGGCACAGAGGTCATGAGACCTTTCATGACTGAAAGTAGAACATTGCCTAAGTCCACTTCACTGGATTGGTAGATCAAGTGGTCATGTTATCAGGGAGAAGGAGAGGCTGGGTAAGGGGTCAGGTGAAGCGCGGTCAGAGCAGATCAAGGAATGATCAGCCAGAGCAGAGAACAGCCACGCATTCAGCTAAAACATGCAGCAGCTGCCAGACACACACGTTCATACAGAAGCACCGCGCGTGGCAGCTCATGCAACACACACTACTGAGAAAAGGCTTGAGGTTGTATGTGCGAGTCTGTGTATATCTGAGATCGCCCATGTAAGGCATAAATGACTCCTTTTACACACTTAATTCATCTTTAAAAGTATTTGTAATAACTCTTGACAAAAACCAACTCATCTTCTTAATTGTGAATATCTACTCAATAACATATTTCAATACGTATTAAAGGAAAAGTTCACTGTAAAATTAAAATAAGTCATTTATTGACCCTCCTGTTATTCAAAATCTTTCTTACTAAAAAAAAAAAAAAAAAAAAAAAAAATCTCCTTTTGTGTCGCATGAAAAAAAATGTTCACGCTGCTCTTTTTTCATAAAAATAAGGCAAAGGGACAAAACAAGCACCTTAAGTCCAAACAAGCAGTACAAACATCTCAAACATCTCATGAACGCTGTATTCCTTAAGTCATACTGAACTATTTGTGATGATCAGACACTGAAGATGTTATTTGCTGACAACCTTCCCATCTACTGCAGTGGTGTTTGGCGACATTCACACAAAACCTTTTGTGGAAGGTCTTTACATGCTATGCTTTACATTTTATGAAAAACAGCAGCTGAACGTCTTTTTTGTGTTCCTCAGAAGAAAGAAAATCATAAGGGTTTAGAAAAACATGAGGGTCAGTTTATGCATTATCACAATGTTGATTAACTGCTAAAAGAGAATATTCAAAATTCAATACTATCTCAAAACCGATAATACGTATTAATATTTAGGAAAGTTTGTAACAGCTGAGCTGCCAAGGGCTGCATGTGTGTGTGTGTGTGTGTGTACGTGTGTGTGTGAGAAAAGCAGGACTGAGGGTAGGGTAGTACCTGCAGTGAAACTATTCCAGTCTAGCAGTTTGTATGATCTGGTGTTACCCAAGGCTGAGCCAAATCGCCACATTAGTAGATCGGTTAAAGGAGCAGAGAGAAAAAGAGAGAAAGAGAGAAAGAAAGAGAGTAGAAAAGAAAAAGAAAACCAAACACCAACTACAAACAAGAACACAACACTGGACAACACCACTCCACAGGAACTGCAAAGTCAGACAATAGTTATCTGAGCGGGTGACCACGAGAACGAGAGCGAGAGAGAAGAGATGGACAGAGAGGAAGAAAACAGTGGTCTGGGAGAGAGAATGAGGGGGAAAGAGGTGAAAGAAGAAGAGAGAGAAAGATAGAGAAAAAAACATGCAGCAGCACTATGTCAGAGGCTCTAAACCAGCACATCTACAATAAAACTACATGAGCAGCTCCTTCAACCAAACCATGCTTTAATTAATGCACACACACACTAATTAAACATTCATACGCAGATGTAGTAGTAGATGGGTTTCATTTGTATGTTGTGGAATAACAACTGTGGGTGTATGTGTGTGTTTGCAGTCATCTATAAGTTACAATTAAGAAAATAAAACAACAGACACCCTCTGAGTTGTAGTTCAGAACTTAATTAAAGTTTTTCTCCCTTTAATTACACTCCACTATACAAAATAACAACCTCTCTATGCGATACCTAATTTGGAAACATGTCAGCATGCAAAATGTAAATTAGTAGGTAATGGCTCAGCTTGGTTAGCTTAAAGGGGTCATCTGATGCAATATTCACTTTACAAGTTGTTTGAACATAAATGTGTTGGAAGTGTACACACATCCATCCTATCATGATAAAAATCTACCCAATGTTTTTTTTTTAAATCTCTATTTTAAAATCCCCTCTCTCAAATCAGGCTGTTCTGAGGTTCCTGTCAGAATGACGTAGTTCTGCGCAGGCCGCTCCCACGATAGTTGATTGACAAGGCCGTCTTACCTTTGACCCGCCCTGAGTGAGCTGAGAGCAGTCCGTCATTGTGTCGACTCCAGTGCAGGGGAAGACAAGATGTCTAAGATTAAGCAATTGTGGTGTTTTCTTCTTGGATGTAATAATGAATATAGCAATCGTCATTTACTCCCGACATCTGAGCCGCTGAAGACGCAGAGGACTAACGTTATTTTCATTTTTGAAGGTATTGCGCCGATCCCCTATCTGCCTAAATGCGTTTATGTTCGCGCAAATCATTTGTGATCCAGCTTCATCTACAGAAGAAGTGAGTATAAGGGTTTTTTATGAACAGTGATGGGAATAACGGAGTTATAAATAAACGGCGTTACTAACAGCGTTATTTTTTTCAGTAACGAGTAATCAAATAAATTACTGTTTCCCCTGTTACAACGCCGTTACCGTTACTGACAATAAAATTCGGCGTTACTATAATTTATTATATTATTAGAATTTTATTTTTCAGTTTATCTGAATGGAAGCGCAGTGTAGCTGTATTTGACGTACCGTAAACTCCAGTGTGAAGCTGAAGGCGCATAACTCTGCGTCGCTTTGTCTCACACCCGCAAAGAAAGAGACAGAGCAAGAGAGTCTTGCATAACATGCAGAATTGACACGCTACATGTAAACGATATTATTTGTTGTATTTTCCTGTCAAAATAACGGAGTTCCTTTGGAATTCTTCAGCTTTTAAGAACTGCCGGGTTCTCTGGTAGTGGGCGGAACTAATGTCCAAACGACAATCTCATTGGCTGGCACTCAGCTATTTTTCATCCCTGTCTTGATTTCAGCAAATCAATTTGAGCGAACGCAGACTACGTGATTAATATTCATGAACCCAGCAGCTCATTAATCCTTAGCGCGTTTTATATTGTTATTAGTAGTAGAATTCGTAGTGGTTTTATCATCTTATAAATTTTTTCCCTTTTTTTTTTTTTTAGAAACACTAAATGACAAACAACATAAGCACCATCACCAGTCCTAAGTTCAGTCAACATGACAAATATGCATTCATACTTGGTTATTCTAATTACTAAAGATCTATCATCATATAATGCTAAATTATCATAATATCATATTATAATGCTTGACTGACTGAAGCTAAGTGTCAGTGGATAAATAGTGTAGATTAATGTACAATGTTTTATAATAATAATTTATTCTATTTAGAGTCCATTTCATTCATTTAACATTTAATATTGGGGGCATCCAAGTTATTTGACATTTGAAATTTTTTTAAAAAAGTAACCCAATAGTTACTTTCCCTGGTAATTAGCTACTTTTATAATGATGTAACTCAGTTACTAATACAGTTACTATTTGTGAGAAGTAACTAGTGACTATAATTAATTACTTTTTTAAAGTAATGTGCCCAACACTGTTTATGAATCTTTGCAAATTGCCTTTCCTAATAATGTGCTAGTTAGCCAGTTTTGCGGCTGAAGTTTACAGTCTGCTCGTCACCCCATGGAAGAGAGGAGCGGGATGAGCAGAGCTCATTAGCATTTAAAGCGACATGGACTAAAAAACAGCTTGCTGAAAACAGAGCTGATTTTGACAGGGTAAAAATGTGTTTTTTACACTACCATTGAGAAATTTTAACCAAAGTATGTTATAGACTTTTCATTAAAACCCTAAAGAATCATATCAACTTGTGGAAAATGGGCATCCGATGACCCCTTTAAAGCCTGAATCCATGCAACTGTTAAAGAAATACAATCAGATCACTGCAATGGGCAGCATTTCAAAAGGCGACAAGAGTTATGGGTCAAACTGAGGATAGACAAATATTAGGATGGGTAGGGAATGAGAATTAGAAACATTATGAGGCCAGAAAAAAAAAAGAAAAGAAAAAAGTTAATATATTAAATTGTATGAAACAGGGATGTAAAAGTTCACCCTGACAAGCTTTTTTTTTTTTTTTTTTTTAATGCAGTGCATCATGAAATTTGATCATGATTTAGTTCTATTTTATTATTTTGGTCTGATTCATAATTATTTTAAAAAATTAGCTAAATACACAAATAACAGGGAAAATCGAATAAGTTATTGTAGATTGAGAGTTTGAATTTGGTAGATTTCTACAGCTCAAAATAGTGTATACAGTCAAACCAAAAATGATTCAGACACCAGATATAATTTTTATTTTTTTTTTTTTACTAGTGGGTGCAGGACACTATAGTTCATTTATGTAAGTGAGGATAGAAAAATAAAGTGAACTGTGACATATTATACCCAAAAATTGTTCACAGTGACTACCAGTAAAATTGATAAAAAATTTGGGACCAAAAATTATTCAGACACTTTGACCTGACCATGTTTTGCTTAAGTGATTTTTCTTTAATTGCTAAAGTGACCTTTTTACACCACAGACTGAACAAAATTAAGCATTGCTTGGTATTTGGTTGACAATTTTGAAATTGAACAATTTTTGGTTGATTGAAATCCATTACATACCTTTCTATCAAAGTTATCTGACATTATCAAGATGAATTTGTTCTGACACAGTTCAACTCTGAGTTCTTGTCATATTTTATTACTATTTTCTAAACTATAGCAAATAAACTGTGATAATGTGAGAAATGTTGAAGCTGTCTGAATAAATTCTGGTTTGACTATATGCATACTAAAAAGAACACTAAAAAATGATAATCAATAATAATTGAGCAGCAAATCAGCAATTTAGAATGATTTCTGAAGGATCATGTGAGTAATGGCTGCTGAAAATTCAGCTTTTTCCATCACAGGAATAAATTATAATAAAATATATTAAAATATAAATCAGTTCTTTTAAATTGTAATTATGTTTCATAATATTACAGTTTTTATAGTTAAAATTTTAATAAAACAAAATGATAATTTCAGTAATTATAATAAATTAAAAATCAAATAATTATTATTACTTAAATTATAATATATATATATATAGTTATATATTGTCTTAAATTCACAAAGCATTTGCATTTCCTAGCTGTGCATTAAAAGCTTGCCAAAACCTGCCACTTTTCCGTTAGAAATGGATATTAAAATATTATACAATAGAATATTTGGTTACACTTTATTTTAAGGTGTCCTTGTTACAGTGTAATTATATATTTAAGTACTGAGTAATATTAATTAACCACATGTATTTACTATATGGTTAGAGTTAGGATTAGGGTTTGGTTTAGAGTTACTTGCATGTAATTATGCATAATTAATTGTTATTATAATAGTAAGTACATGTAACGTGTAACAAAGACACCTTAAAATAAAGTGTTACCGAATATTTTAAAGGTTGTATTAAATTGCATTAATACCAATATTTAAATCCCTATAATGCACTGTTAGCACAGACTAGAAAGGGTATATGCGGGTTTTCAAAAAGTATTTTTTGTGCATGTGCTAATAGTGCAAAAATATAATAGGCGAAAATAATGTTCAGGAGAGATGGATGTCTCAAAATCTCAAAAGCAATAGAGCATTCTAAGCTGAAGAGGACAAAACATTAAGGCCAAGAAATGGTGCATGACATGTGATGCAGAACATACACTGTAAAAAGAACTGAAACTGAAAATACAACAAAAGCCTCAACAACAACATGCACACTGCCAAACTACCTCAAATACACCTGATGATTGATTTATGTTCTTACTACAGTGAAGTTAAGCTATATTTCATGTTGTTTTAAATTGTGTTCATGTATCATATATTTGGTGCATTTGTTTATGTTTGTGCTTGCGTAATATGAGCCGTCTTACCTGGGTTGTGGATTCGATCCAGAAGCTTTACTGAGCGCGCACTGACTACACCTCCCACATGAAGGAGAAATCCAGGAGGGAAGGCGGTCAATGTGAAGAAAGGGTATTCCTGAAACACACAGAGTGGTGATGGAGGGATCATAAAGAAATGACACAGGTGACCCACTGGCATTCTAGCAAATGTCATGAAGACAGATGAACTTCTGTACTGAAATTTTCACACAGAACTAAAGATTTTACAGCACAGAAATTGAAACCTGTGGGTCATGCTATTACATTGTCAATATTTAGCAATCACAAGACAAGACTCATGCAGAGATACAGAGACTCAGACACTGTAGGAGACAGGCTCTTTTACTGGGTAACAACTCTGTTAAGTGCAATACATCTGGACTTACCAGTAGATGTAAGTGGCTTAACAAGTGGTAATAAGATGCTCATAAAAGCAAAAAGAGGCTCCTTTACTTATAACTTACCATTCTGATATACTGCATGCAAATACAATAACAAATATGCATGAAGTCCTGATTAAAAGCCTCAACAAAATTGTTACCAGTACATGTTTATTTCTCAACCATAAAAGTATAAAGACACAGACTTCAAGATCTCTGGCTCTTCATTTACATTAATTTCTTTATTTACAAGACATTTTACCCCTGGACCAAGTTTACAGCAAAACTGTGACATACAGGTAGACATGAGAGCTTCCTAGCACCTGTCAAAGGTTCTAGAATATTCTCCATGGAAATGGGTGCATAACCACATGGCCCCCAAACCAATAGTCACAATACTGATGTGTCATTGGTTTGATAATGAAGGACTGTCATTAGGACAGTAGAAGAGATGCGGGTCTTCCAGTTCAAAGTTCTCAAACAGGGAGGAGTTTGGGAAACATGAAAGATTCTACGATCAGAAAACATTCGGCATGCCCTCTCCAGACATACCCCTGTTCTAACAAACGCTTCAGAGGATGATGAAACCCCCTGAAATCCAGTGAGAGAATGACAGAGTGGAGAAACATCATTCTCATAATCACCAGTTCCACTTTTGTGCATAAACTTGATTGTGAATATATAAATGCATGTGAATGTGTCTTTTTCTTACTCTCTGCTCCAGTGCTGATTGGGTCTGCTGCCTCAGAAGAGCTTTAAGAGGCCCCGCCTCCTTCCCTGCACTGCCGCCACTTCCCATTCCTGTTCATGATGGAGGAGAGAGAAATTTGGGGAAATGAAAGACTGTAAATAACACATCACTTCTAAACCACCCAGTTGCACAATGTTACAATAGCCTATGCAATCACTTACATTCACCTCTTCTAAGTGCCCATGGCTGCATTTACACTCACAAGAATAACCAAAACTATTAATTAAAACTACGCATTTACCCAATTAAGCCTATATAAAGCCTTTACTAAGATTTTGGCTACTTGAACATTAATATGAATTTATTGACAAGTAAGCAAATCACTCATTTATATCTGCATAAGTACAAACTGTTTTTTGGAGTGAAAAGGAAATTTATATAGAGAAAAGCCTCAAAGCTACATTTAGTTATTTATTGTGCTCTTGTGTGCTGTTGTCAAAAGTAGGAAACAAACATGTATACAGGAATATTCCAGTACCTATGGAGCATATATGACCTCTTTTGGAAATAAAGGCTTCACCAGAATACATTAATAGGGAAATTATGTTCATGTAAAAATGGTTAATATACACTATTGTTCAAAAGTTCAGTAAGATTTTTTTCAAAGAAATCTCTTATGCTCATCAAGGCTGCATTTACTTTATTATTATCAATGTTGAAAACAGTTGTTCTGCGTAGTATTTTTTGGATACCTTGATACTTTTTTCAGGACTCTTTCATAAGTAAAAAAAAAAAAAAAAAAAAAAAACAGCATTTGAAATATAAACCTTCTGTAACTTTATAAATGTCTTTACTGTCATCTTATTGACCTGAAACTTTTGAACAATAATGTAATTGATTTGGTGGACATAGCAGTTTTAGCCAACAAGTGATTTTCTACAATTTATTAGGTAGAGCAGCAGTCTAATATAAAGACAGTGTAATCGTATTACATATCTCAACTCGAATTGGATATGTTCACATCCATTTTAAAAATTTAATTATGGCATTAGTTGAATAAATCATTAAAGTAATCCATGTTATGAAAACATTAAACATTCAGAGACTTTTTAGAAATAACATTTATCGTTGCAAAAAATACGCTCTACTCATTCACTAGCTGGGAAACTTCATCAAGTTTACACTTTCACAGATTAAAACAATTAATATACAATTTCAGACACATAAGCTCAGAGCCCAGGAACTAGGAAAAGAGATTTTTGGAAAAAGCCAATAAGAGACGACAGAGGGTCGCCGCTTTGTTTTTTCTAGTTTCTTCTTCCAATGGCAGAGAAATCTATCCTGCAGTCAGACTGAAAAAATGCATGCAAGTGGGGTTTTGTTAAATCAGGGAGCTTAGAAGACATTAAACCACACCGCTCTATCATAACGTGCACTCAGAGTCCATTTGCCGAAAGATGTGTGTAGGCAAATGAGAAAAAAAATCCATTTGTTAGTACGATTTATTCAGTGACGGGCATGATATTCTGCCAGGGGGCAGCACAGGGGTTGGTGTGGTCACACCGGATGCAGTCACTGCACCAAGGGTCAAAGTTCATGGGGACAGCAGTGGGTGTATCCTACCAGAGGCCGCCAGCAGCAGTTCCTCACTGAAAGACACGCTCTTTCTCAGCAAGGCTGTGTCTGATTGGCTGACATGGAGTGGGGGAGGAGTTGTACTCCTGGAGGCCATCCCTGGCCATAAATGACAGGGCAGATGGGCAGAGGGGAGGGGAGATGATTCAGATTCAAGGGCGGGAGTACTGGGACACAGAAATATCCCCACTGACAGAGAAAGAATGAGAGAGAAGTTTGGGGAGGACAGGTATGAAGACATCATATGAGAAAAAAATAAGGGGTGACTGAACTACACAACAGACAGGGATGCAAACTGATGAGAGGTAAACAAAATGGTTTTCCAAGGGTTTTATTTCAAGCAGGTTGGTTTTGAAGGTATAAGCTCTAGTTTTTCCAAAACTGAAATTTCTGTCAGAATGACTTCCTTCATCCATTTCAGAGGTTAATTCTCAGTTAACTACTCCTGATAAAAAACCTTATGACTTCAGAATATTGGCCACAAGTCATATGGACTACAACAATTGTGCTTTACGGTGACTTTTTATTTTTTTTTGGAGCTTGACAGGTCACTATGAACATGATGCTGTATGGAAAAAGAATAAAAAATATATGACAGCATTTTCATTTTTTAGTGGATTAGCCCTCTGGGGTCCCTTTTTGATTTTTATTTAAAATATGTAGAAAAGGTAAAATAGGGTTTCTTGCTATTTTACACATGAAAACACGTGTACAATACATGAAGGGTGTATACTACAGGAGGGAGAGAGAAAGGGATAAAGATAAAATATAAAACTGAAGTGTTTCAGTTTTATACATTATACCATGCCCTTATGTTTCTTGTGCACATTAGCATGTCATTCTTTAAAGTCATTATAACAATGGAAAGCATAAAACTGACAGCGCTGAACAAAGTTTGATCATACGGTTTCAGTAAAACGGAGTGTCTTCAAGGAAAAGCCACACTTTATATTTGCTTTTCAAGTACTCAGCACATGCATTTATGCAGACAATCTGTGCTAGCAAAATCAAAGACTCTGGCATTTTCATAAAAGTCCAGATAAATATTAAACTTAAATCTACTTCACAAAAGCTCTTCAGAGAAAATTACAGTTCTGCCATCGTTTACTCACCCTCATGTCAATCCAAACCTCTATGACTTCATTTCTACTGTGGAACACAAAGTTATTCTGAAGAATGTTAAGAAGATATTTGGAAGAATGTTGGGAGCTAAACAACACTGAACCCCATCGACTTCCATTGTATGGACAAAAACACTCCGACAGTTCTCAAAATATCTTTTTTTTTATGTTCCATTGAAGAAAAATAAAGTCATACAGGTTTAAAACAACATGAATGAGGGTAAATAACGACAGAATTTAAATTTTTGGGTGAACTATCCCTTTAATAATAACCTTCCAGTGAAAAAAGCTCCTGGGTTTAGCATGAAACAGAATAAGTGACCTATTTTATAACACATTGAGAATTTTGAATAAAACCAAGCAGTTTGCATCCCTGGAAAGATAATGAAAAATAAGCAGACAAACATGCATGGAATAAAAAATGAAAAACAGAACTAAAGTTCTTTAGAATCAGCCCCTTCTGAAGAACTTATGTCCTTTAGAAGGGGCTGATTCACATAAGGAAGGCATGGTAGAGTTCATTTTCTTCACAGATTCTAAATGCACAAAATACGAGATCACAGCCTTGATTCAAAGAAAAATAAACATCTCACACACACAGTTAAAGTAATAATGGAAGGACAACACAACAAACATAAATGAATTAAACATAAAACTAGCCCAAAATAAACAGAGACACTGTGCCCTAGACCCTCTGCCTCTCAGCCTTGACACTGGGGTCAGTGTGCTGATATTGATTAAAATCAAGGCCCATTGAGAGAGAGAGAGAGCCTGGTAGAGTGCCAGAGGTCAGGAGGGGTCGGGTATCTTACCGGTTTTGGGGGTCAGGCTGAGCTCGGTGTCAGAGGAGGAGGACTGGCGACTGTAGGACTTGGAGGGGGAGAAGGAGGAGAAGGTTTGTGCTCTCAGAGGGGTGGGGGGTCCTGAGGATAACGGGACGCCTGGGGCCTCCTCCCCAAACCCTGGCCTGTCAGAGCAAGGAGGAACACACTCCATCAACACACACGGACTCACAGGGTCAAACATAAGGACTGTGCCCGTGTGTGTATGTGTGTGTGTTTGAGAGTGTGCATGTTTGTGTGTGTGACGTGAAGGAAGAGATTGTGAGCAAGAAAGAAAAAAAGAAAGAGTGTTGACTGCTTGCTGCTGAAAGGGTAGAGGATGTGAGGATGTCAAGAAGAGACAGCAAAGCGCTTTATGGTAGCAGGCAGGGATAAAAAATAAAAAAAAATGGGAGAAAAAAAAAAAGCTGTGAAAACCACAAAAAGAGGCAGGATGCAAATGAGATGAACAAGAAGCGTGTTTCAGCCAACCAAAGCACAACGCTTTGATAACAAGGGTCGACTAATGCCTTCACAAGGCTAAAATGTAAAATTCAAGAACCCTGCCTAAAAAAAAATCAAAAAAAAAAAAAAAAAAAAAATCAAAAAGGTACGTACACGCGCAACTTAAAAACACAGAAGCCAACCGACACCTCTGATTGGATATACTCTGTGAGTGACAGCTGAATGCAGCTTACTGATTGGTCAGAGGCATTTTTAAGCTGTAAACGAGGTTGCTTTGGCAGCTGAAGGGGAGGGGGCTAGTGATGTCATAGCTGTCTGCCAATGAAGAACGGGGTGACAGGTCCGTGGCAGGGTCGTGACGGGGTCATGGGGGTCGTGGGGTACCTGCCTACACTGCCTGGCTCTGGGGGCTTCTGAGCTCCTGTGTCTGGGTTTCATACCGGCGAACAGCAGTGTTGGCACGGAAACGGAGAAGCCCTGAGAAAGACGACTGCTCGCACTGTGAACCGGACTGCTGTGTGTGGAACGACATCCGAGAGTGGAAGGAGCAGCCTGCGGAGAGCTACACACACATTCACGCATATTTCATACATGTAAACACACGCACACACACACAGTGTACTGTACATTCACAGAGAACACAAACACACATATAACAATGACATACAGAAACATGCACACGCACACACCCAAGGCAGACCGCATACAGAACCGACGGCAGGAAACATCCTTTTTGGCTGTGTCTCACAATCTAGTAAGCTGACTAACTAGACAGCGCCAAAAATGCTGTCTAGTTAGGCAGGTCACAGCCGTTCAAACATTCTTAGCTCCCAAGAGGGCACGGGACGAGACAGTACAAAGACAAATCACAACAGACTCAAGGTAGCAGTCCAAATGCAAAAAACGCCTAGTCTGGAAATGCACAACTGAACAGCATTTAAACTTTAAGCCATCATGCTGGTGCAGGAGAGATGCAGCATGCAGGAAAGCCAAAGAAAAAGACAGTAAGAGCAGAAGGGACATAGAGGACATGCAGGGGAGAACAAGATTGAGGTGTGGTATGTTTGTGTGTTGAGAATGCATTTCTGTAGAACTTATAAAACAGCAACTCATAAAACAAACACACACACACCCTCATACTCATTTACGAATATAAACAGAAAATAGAGTAATTGTACAGCATTTTCTTCTTTTTAAGGTTGCATTAACACCTGTTTAATAAAACCAAAGGAATGTTAGATCATTTTAAGAAATTATTTAAATAATAACAAATTGCCGTGAATAAAAATGTCTGCTTAAAATAGATGAAAATCTAAAACATGATACACTATCATTCAAAAGTTTGGAGTCAGTAAACATGACATTAAAGACATTTATAATGTTACAATTTTAAATAAATACTGTTCTGTTCTTTTGAACTTTCTATTCATCAGAGAATTCTGAAAACAATATTAAGCAAAACTGTTTTCAAAATTGATAATAATTAAATGTTTTTCGAGCGCATTGGAATAAATTAAACTGAAAAATATATTCAAATAGAAAATGGTTACTTTAAATTGTAATAATATTTCACAATGTTACTCTTTATACTGTATTTCTGATTAAATAAATGCAACCTTGATAAGCATAAGAGACTTGTACAAAAATGTTACCGACCCCAAATTTTTTGAGCAATGACTTAAAATTCAAAACTAAGAGCCTCTATTTTTACTTTCATTAAAATTCAATGGAATCATTGTGATTTCTATAATAATAACCCATATATCATACTTTCATTTTTAATCTAAAATTAAATTCTTATTTTCAGTTTTAAAAAAAATCTAATCTATATGTACTGCATATGAACTAGGATAGCTGTAAGAAAAAAACAGCAATTTCCAAATCTCTTTAAAAACGACGCTTACATGCACATACACACACACACACTGACATTTTATCCTTGATTTGGAGCACAAGTGATTTGTGTGCGCGTAGGTGACACTCACTCTTTCATGTCTTTTGAAGGAGAGGAGTTGCTGGGGTGTGTGGCTGTGGCAGGGAGTGTGCTGATTTTCTCAAGTGTGCAGGCTGTCCCGATGGCACGAACCACAAGGCCTGATTCTCCTTCCAGGTCAAAACACTGTAGGTACCCCACCACTGCATTCCCTCCCATCTCCAGCACCTTCAGACCAATCTTCCTCTGCAACTCACCTACATTAGAAACACAAATGCATTTAGACAAACACCACATGAGCCAAGAAAATATTGACAGGAGTGTCTCAGATTGCACATGCATACGTCTCCAGAGACACAGAAAGCAGTCTTCTAGTAAGTCATCTTTTAGCAGATGATCTTATCCAAAGCAACTTAAAGTACACTTAGTCAGAGTAGATCAATAGGCCTATACTGTGCTTTCCAAAAGTCCTAAATCTAGGTTGATAAAAGAATGGCATTTATTTGAAATAGATTTTTTTAACACTGTGGAAGTCTTTACTTTCACTTCTGATCAATTTAATGCATCCTTGCTGAATAAAAGTATTATTCATATATGCCGATAAGTATGTATAAATTGGTAACCAACCACTGAACTAGCAGCCCTGCAGTTATCATGGGATCAATTCCATAAAAAACACTAGCACCTCTAGCAACATGTCCAAACATTTGAAAATACGCATATCTTCTACACAGACTTTCAGTCGTTCATTCACACTGTTTGTGTATTAGTACCTGACATGAGAAAGATGAGTCTCTGTCTGGCCTCATTTGAAGCTCGAGGGGTTCTGATACGGTCAATCCACTGGTACTCTGGATCCTCATTTACCACAAGCTCTTCCACAAAGCCATGTACCATAATGGCCCGGTAACATCGGGGAATGGAGGTGGCTGAAGAAAAAGAGAGACAGAACCAGAATGTGAGTGAAAATTCACTGAGAATGACAAAATAAAGACAGGAAGGAGAGCAGAGCAGTGCAGAAAGTGGAGGAAACAGATCGTCAGAAGGGATAAAGAAAAGAAGTACAGGAAGAAATGGAAGCAGATGATCTAGATACTTACTACAGAAGAATTTAACCCCACATGAAGACTGTCTAAAGCGGTTCAGGTCGTTGAAGAGATCCACCTTCACCAGCACATTGATTTCCCCTCTTATACCTGAACACAAGCATGTCATTAGAACAAAACAAGTCAGAACTCCTTAATATTACAGGCTAAATTTGCTTGCGGATACCCACCGTGGATAGTGTCATAGATGGGGAGCCAGCCAGAGATGACAGTAGCAGCTTCACTGCAGAGCAGTGGATCAATGTCGATGTACACCTTTCCTATGGCATCATTAGCGCTGTATGTGTCATGGTCAAGAACAGTTATCTGCAACGGCTCATCCTGCAAATCCTCATCATCCACCTAAGGGGTAAAGGAAAGATAAACATAAGGAACAGACTCTACAAAAATCCAACCTAAAGCAGGACAATTAGAATGACCTTACCTCGAATTTGAACCACTCTGAATTCCACTGAGGATTCAAGGATTTGGGGTACACATCTGTTTTAAACGTTGTGTTTCCAAACTTCACCTGTGGAATGAAACCTCATAAGTGCTGCTCTATGATAAAACAAGCGATATCCAACTTAGCATTTTAATCTAATGTGCATAGGCAAGTGACTTCATTAACAGACTGAAGCTTGACTGACCTCCACAAAGGCGTCTGTGAGATCGCTGGCACGGTCCATGACGGGCAGGTGCCGCCCGGCAACAATCTTCGCCTTTAACTTCCCAGGCATTATTCATCTATTTAAACATACATAAGCACAAACATACAGTTTGCACACTGAATCGAGGCAGAAAATAAAAACAAACAAAAAAACAGCCACTAAGCAACCTGACCCACATCCATACACTGACAGGGATGTTTGAAACAGGTGATCACAACAGGTGCCTTTGACAGATTGGAGGGTGGACAGAAGGGCCAGAGACTACAGACGCAGACAGAAAGCCTTACATAAAATAAACACACACTCACATAAATAACTGGCTCTATATAATTAGTATATATTAACATAATATGTTCAATAGAAATAAATATCAATAGAATTTACATTTTTAGATTAGATTTTAAAATATTTAGTCAAACCTTTCTAATTATAAAATACAGGTAACGTTACATAAGATTAGTCAAAAGAATAAACCAATTTTTGATTCATTTTCCACACATTCGCCAAAATAACCAATTAAATTACACATAATGAATGCATATATCTGCATTATTGCAATCATCTTGTTCACTTAAAACCACAGCACTATTAGACATGAAAACATGATGTTTGTATAATGTTGATACAATAATTAAAGTAACGTTACACGTAATTTAATTATGTATAATATCTCTGGGTTCACCTTGTGGTTAGCAGATTGGTACCACTCGTTTTTTTTTTTTGTTTTTTTTTTCACCGAAGTATTATATTACACTAGAACACCAAAACCATTCATCAAAGAAGTAATTCGATAATAATTCTTATATATTGAATATACATGCATATTTCTGTATGGATCAGGCAGTAAGCAGTTTAGCTGCATTCACATTGTTTATATATCACAGCAGTATTATATTAGACACAAAGGCTTATTCAGTTAATGATTTGGTTATAAACTGTTCAGCTAAATTAGATTATTTTAGTGTTTTTGATCCTGTCAGCTCACCAGAGTTTCACCTTTGCGGTTCAATCTGACATTAAAGCCTCTCCATCGAACCTCGCGCCGATTAAAACGCTTCCTCTGTCATAATTAGATCTCAGGAAGGCGCATCGTCGATTCTGTGAGCCATTTTGATCGCAATCATATCAAAATTTTGATGTTTATGCGGCTAATTTTAAAAACAAATTCGCCCGTCAGATGTAACGACTCGCGCAGGTGGGAGGGGCGGGAACGTCAGAGTACATCCGGGTCACAGACATTCACACCACTCACACGTGTGTTTTTGGGCCAGATGCGTGCTTATTTTATTTTATATTATATTTTTCACTTTCATCCAAAGTTTTGGCCATTATATAATATCCATCTTAAATCTTAATAAAATAACTGCACAAATCAGTGCTGAACTTTTCCCAAGTGTTGAGGATTAAAAGTCAAGAGTCTTAAAGACTAATCCCATTGCATTCAGAGCCAAATAAGCCAGTGGATGCTGCAGCCAGGCCTGTTATTAGTCTACTATTATTACACACTGCTACCCCACTGGGTGATCCACTGATATCCTGTGTAGCATGTGTAAACATACTTTTGTAAAGCATAAGCACCAAGGCATACTTGCACTTATTAATAAGTGGGTCATTCAAATATGTGTAGCTCAATACTTTGGAAAAAGTATTAAACAGTAGTTTTTTAATAAATTAAAAAGTGTATATATATATATATATATATATATATATATATATATATATATATATATATATATATATATATATGTATGTATGTATTAGTGCTGTCAAACGATTAATCGCGATTAATCGCATCCAAAATAAAAGTTTTTGTTTACATAATATATGTATGTGTATATTTATTATGTTTATATAAATACACAAACATGCATGTATATATTTCAGAAAAATTTTATTTTTTATATATTAAATATATTTAATAAATTATAGGAATATAAATATAGACATGTTAATATTTATTTATTTATATCAAAATATATACTGTATGTGTGTGTATTTATATATACAAATAATAAATATACACAGAACACACACATATATTATGCAAACAAAAACTTTTTTGGATGCGATTAATCGTGAATAAGCATTTGACAGCACTAATATATATATATATATATATATATATATATATATATATATATATATATATATATATATATATTACTTATTATTATTATTAATTGGACCATAGGCTACTGAATAAACACCTCTGTTAGCAACAGATTTTATTAATCTGTCAATGTTTTGTAATATTAGTTGGTTTGTCTCACATTTTAAAACATAACATCTTGGATGACACATTACAAAAACTGGTATCATCATATAAAAAAATACTGTAAAAAAAAATAATGTATCTGCATAACCGCAATCACCTTGTTGATGTAAAAACACAGCAGTATTAGACATGAAAACATGACCTCTGCATAATTCTAAGACAATAAATAAAAGCATACAAGTAATTAATATATGAAAAATATCTCTGGGTTCATCTCATTATTCGCAGATTGGCCCCATGCAGCTTATTTTTTTATAAAATCACCGAAAAATTCACATTCAGAATTTTTTTCCATCTGATGAACGATACATTGACAGTCAATCAGAATCCATCCATTTTAAAGAGCATTTAAAGCAGCAAGTGACAAAACTGCAGTGCACGCTTATAATAAACAGAACGTTATCATCTGTTGGCAGGGAAGCTAATATAGTTTTCATTATGGTTATCTTTATAGTTATCATTCTCGGTGTGAACAGGCCTTTAGGCCTACTGCATTACAAATATGACCCAGTTTGTGTCTAACATTAACCCTTGCATAAGCAGGCATCACGTTACATAAAATCCACACCTGACTTTTTGTCATCAAAGACTATTTTTGTATGGATATGTATGAGTGGCATCATTTGTGTGTACGCAGTTTGTATGTGTGTGTTAGCAGGATAAGTACCATGTTTATGTGCTTTTGTTCGAAGGATCAATTCGATATCTCGTAAATATATCGGCTTAATTTTAAATGACCCCTCGGATCAAAGGGGTTTTCACCTCATTGAGCTGCCTTAGGTGGAAATGCGCTAATATTGGATCACAAATGCAAGGGGATGCATGAGAGATATTCTTGACACCCCAAGCTGCTGAAATTGTTTGTCTGTCAGTCAGTCCCAGACGGACAGGCGAAGCAGCAGAGCAATACATGGCCTGGGAAGCAGACATTTCTCAGCTCTCCGTATGGATAAATAGATCATACACCACAAAGTTCTTCCTCACTGAATCCTAAAGGACTTTTTGGTAAACAGATAACCTGCATGTACAAGTTTTGCGAGATCTCATGACCTGATTATAGATGAAAATGTATAACAGTCCAAATGGTCCTTACAGCAGCTTTTTTATTCAAAACAATCAAGGATTTAGCCAAGTCAAGACACATTAGCACTTTATACAACACAGAATGTTTCAAAGAAGCTTCACGGCAATAAACAAGAAAATAACAGTATTGATGTTGCAAAGTTATTAAATTATGAAACAAATACAATTTCAGCTATAAAGCAGTTCTCAGATAATAATAATAATAATTCATTGCATTTATATAGCGCTTTTCTAGACACTCAAAGCACTTTACAATGTGAGGGGGTACCTCCTCATCCACCACCAATGTGCAGCATCCGACAGAAGCCATAGTGCGCCAGAACGCCCACCACACACCAGCTTACTGGTGGAGAGGAGACATAATGATGAAGCCAATCAGCAGATATGGGAATGATTAGGAGGCCATGATGGTCAGAGACCAATGGGCAAATTTGGCCAGGATGCCGGGGTTACACCCCTACTCTTTTTCAAAGAACATCCTGGGATTTTAAATGACCACAGAGAGTCAGGACCTCGGTTTAACGTCTCATCTGAAGAACGGTGCTTGTTGACAGTATAGTGTCCCCGTCACTATACTGGGGCGTTAGGACCCACACAGACCACAGGGTGAGCACCCCCTGCTGGCCTCACTAACACCTCTTCCAGCAGCAACCTAGTTTTCCCAGGAGGTCTCCCATCCAGGTACTGACCAGGCTCAACCCTGCTTAGCTTCAGTGGGCAACCAGTCTTGGGCTACAGGGTGATATGGCTGCTGTCAAAGACAATAGGACTTTGATGTGAAAGGACAACAGGAGATGTTTTTTTTTTTTTTTTTTACTGAAGGATTATGAACTCGTATTTTGGCCACGAGCAATGGTTTAAAGTAAAAATGCCTTAATAATGGGTTTGTTTCTTACAAACAAGCAGATTTTCGCTTCACAAGATGGTAAATGATGGACTGGAGTGGTGTGGATTACTTATGGATTATTATGATGTTTTTATCAACTGTTTGGACTCAACTGTGAATGGCACCCATTCACTGTAAATCTGTTCTGATGAACAAACAAACTCATCTATATCTTAGAGGCCCTGAGATTAAAGTTTCAGCATATTTTCATTTTTGGGTGAGCCAATCCTTTAAAGTACAATATGTGTTTAAAACAATATTTTAGGTCCTGGGTTGGTGGGCAAATGGTCTTTAAAATTAGTATTTATGAAAGTGAGGTTTGCTTATGAACATGTGAGGGTGAGCAGGTGCTGATTGTTCTGACCTATGACTAATGGACGGAAACGTTTCCTTTATGCAACGTCTTGTTATTTGACTGTAATATATTTGCTCTAAAGAGGTGAAGACTTAATGACCCGGCATGTCCTGTAATTTACAGATGTGTCTGGCTGTCATTTTTAGATGAAGGAGTTTTCATTATACTCACCTGTTTGATTTCACAATTTCCCATTATAGGATGTGCCTTGTCTGCAATATTGCATTTGAGATGCATATAAAAATGTATTGTGAGGCATTTACTGTATTAGGCTTTGAATTGCTTTGTCCTTGTGGCATAGGAGACACAAACACACACACACACACACACACACACACACACACACACACACACACACAGCACCCAGTCTCTGATATTTTGAGGACAGCTGCCCATTCGTTCTCATTCCTGTCTCTGTGAGCTAAATTTACAAAGCTGCTGCCTGTCACACATAAAACAATTGTCTCTGTCCTTTGTGCTTTCAGAAGCTGTCTTGACTCACGGGCAACACCTCAGGTAACACACGTCTCTGTGTCAGCTATCCCTCAATGCAGATCAAGAGATTTATTTAGTTTAGTACTGTGATTGCAACTATTCATAATTGTTTCTTTTTCTTTTTACCTATTTGATTTTACAGGTTTCACAATGGCGGACGAGTAAGTGTTTTATGCATTATTTTATTTTTGTAAACATTGCCTGAACAAACATCTTTGTATATTTCTTTATTTGATAATATTTTCTTCTCTTTTCTCTTTGCAACCACCAATAAACATAAAATCTGCAGCAATGTAAGTAAATAGTCTACAGTATATGCAACTTTTAAGACTAAAATTAGAGTAATAATTAGTTAAAGGGATAAAAGGTTTAATAACATTATACAATAAATTTCCAATAAGGATAATGTGATTTATACTGTGTATTTTTATTCAAATTTTTACTTTAATTTTTGTATATCATCAATAGCCTCCTACTCCATTGGCCCCTCGAGTGCAAGCCAAGGTATTCAACAGTATATTGTGATTATGATATTGTGAAATGCACATTTATCTCTACATTATTGAATGACAGAATATAATGCATAAAAACTAGGATTAAACTTGTTTTAATTTATTTATTTTTTTAGCCGAAGTCTAAGATTTCTGCATCTCGAAAACTCTCCCTAAAGGTATGATAGTGGTGTGTGTGTGTGTGTGTGTGTGTGTGTATTTTCTATATTTTGAGAACTCAGTAAATGTGCATGTGGTAGATAAACTAAGTACCAGTATGTATTTGTTGATGTTTAAACCTACAGAATGCCTATTTACAGTACATTCTGTTTTCTCAGATCCTTTTGCTCCAAAGAGCCATGGAGGAGTTGGAACAGGAGAAGGTCAGTCGTGATGAGGAGAAGGTGAAATATCTGAGCGAGAAGCTTCCGCCTCTTCAGATAACTGGCCTCTCAATGGATGAGTTGCAGGTTAGTGAAAGACAACTTCATTAACATATACAGACACTGACCAACAAGTAAAATGCAAGTGATTTAAAATTATGTTCTTTTTTCTATATTTTTAGGAAATTTTAATAATTATAATGTTTATTATATATTTACTTAAAATAATAATATTTATATTACTGTTTTAACACACTTGACTGAATTTATGTTCCTAATGAAGGTTTTTTTCAGTCACCTCACAACTTTCCATTTGTGTTATTTTAGTGATTGGATGACTTAAATCATGAAATCACAAATCATAAAAAAAAGAAAAGCATGTTAAATAGTAATACAAGTCATTTTATAATTATAATTTTGTATGTGTCCAGAAACTGTGTCGGCAACTCCATGCCAAAATCGACATAGTGGATGAGGAGAGATACGACTTTGAGGCCAAAGTGAATAAAAACAACAGAGATGTGAGTAAATAAAATGTACCTTTCCAAAACTTGCACTTTAATAACAGATGACAGTTTCTGTAATGAACGCAGTGTCTGTGTCTGTAAAAGATCCATGAGCTGAAGTTGAAGGTGCAAGATTTAGGAGGGAAGTTTAAGAAACCTGCACTGAGGAAGGTGCGTGTGTCTGCGGATGAGATGATGAGAGCGCTGCTGGGCTCCAAACACAAGGGCTCCATGGATCTCAGAGCCAACCTCAAATCTGTGAAGAAAGAAGACATTAAACAAGAGAAGGTACACCTGCATGCAATGTGTGAATCTCACCAAAATGTGAAGTCACATTACTATGGAATTTGATTCCACCATGGTATAAATAAATAAATAAAGTAATTGCGACTCTTATTATCTTACAATTCAGACTTTTTTCTCGCAATTCTAATAAACAAAATCAATTGCGAGATATAATCATAATCATAATTGTGAGAAATAAAATCAGTTGTTAAAAAAAAGTCTGAATTGTGTACCCTTATACATTTACATTTACATTTAGTCATTTAGCAGACGCTTTTATCCAAAGCGACTTACAAATGAGGACAATGGAAGCAATCAAAATCAACAAAAGAGCAATGATATGCAAGTGCTATGACAAGTCTCAGTTAGCTTAATGCAGTACACGTAGCAAGAATTTTTTTTTTAATTATATAATAAATAAAAAGAAAACAGATAGAATAGAAAAAGAACAGAGCTAGCTAGTGTTAGAGGAGAAATAAAACTCAGAATTCTGAGAAAAAGTAAAGATTTATGAGATATAAACTTAGAATTGTGAGAAAAGTCAGATTTCTGAGTTTTTAAAGTCAGAATTGAGATAAAAAGTCAAAATTACCTTTTTTATTATTTTTTTATCTCATGGTGGAAAATCCATATATATATATATATATATATATATATATATATATATATATATATATAGATAGATAGATAGATAGATAGATAGATATAGATATACATACATATATATAATTAGAAATATAATATAAATATAATATAATTTTTGCATTACATTATGGAGAATTGGGCCAAATATTCCCATTTGCTGCAAAATGTTTTCATTTTCCTATAAATCATCTTTGACAGGTTTTTACAGATTCAAGAGTTTTCAAGAGAAAGTTTCAAGTTTTTCAGTAACTGCACACTTGATTTCTGTTTTGTCAGGTTATATCGACGGAAGTGGGTGACTGGCGTAAGAACGTCGAGGCCATGTCTGGTATGGAGGGCAGGAAGAAGATGTTTGATGCTGCTGGTGGAGGACAGTAATAGGATTTTATATAAGAGTGTATATGTATGCGAGTGCATTTGTTATTAATGAAGTGTAAAATCAAAATGAAGAAAATTACCTGAAACGAGTCACCAGTAAAAAATAAATAAAATGCAATATTACAAATACAAATCAAAAGAAAGCTTCTAACTAGGCCTATATGAATATGAAAATGTTTAATGTTACTTCAGTGTATGCTATTTGCCCATTTAAGGTTAATAAAATTTTGATTGTGCTAAAATTGTGTGATTTATTATTACTCACTCTGGATGGAAAGAACCTCAAAACCTTGTGTGATTGACAGTTTGGGTTCCTCTTACATATCAAGAGTGGTGAAGTCTCGTTCACCACTAACAGATGACAACTGACTCATTCAGATTATTCACACTGTGTGACTGACTGTGTGTTTGTGCTCAAGGACAAGAGAAGTCAGTGTCTCCGGCAGTGATTTTTTTGGTCAACACCTGTCTGAGGGTGACAAAAGAGACGAGTTATAGACGTGTAATGCAGCCTGGTTTGGCCGACATGCTGTATGAACGATGGTGTGGATGTACTGCAGTGGAGAAAGAATAGTTTATCACCTCAAAATAGCATGATGAAACTTCCATAGTACTCTTAATATTTCTGCAGTACAAAGTGTGTATTATGGACAGTATGCAAATAGTCAGCAATACCTTTTTCTTGACTCATTTTTTATGATCTGATTGCATGTGCAAACGTCTGAGACATTTTTACATGTAGGCTACAATTGGATTAAAAAAATGCATTTTTTGACAATCTATTTCAAATAGATTGTTCACAAGGGGGTCTATAAGAATTTTCTTTAATGTTTTTGAAGGAAGTCAGAAATTCAGTAAAAAAAGTAATATTGTGAAATATTATTACAATTTCAAATAACTGTTTTCTATTTGAATATATTTAAAAATGTAATTTATTCCTGTGATGCAAAGCTGAATTTTCAGCATCATTACTCCAGTCCTCAGTGTCACGAGAAATCAGAAATCATTCTAATATGCTGATTTGCTGCTCAAGAAACAGTTCATACAATTATCAAAACACTTGTGCTAAATATTTGTAGAAATGTCTTCACTCTCACTTTTGATCAATTTAATACATTCTTTATGAATAAAAATATTAACAAATTAATATTTTTATTCATAAAAAATGTATTAAATTGATCAAATTTAATATTAAATATTAGGATTATATATACAGCGGGTAAAATAAGTATTGAATATGTCACAATGTTTCTCTGTAAATAAATTTCTAAAGGTGCTGTTGACTTGAAATTTTCACCAGATGTCGGTAACAACCCAAGCAATCCATATATACAAAGAAAACAAAAATAAGTTCAGAAATTAAGTTATGTGTAATAAAATGGAATGACACGGGGAAAAAGTATTGAACACATGAAGAAAGGGAGGTGCAAAAAGGCATGGAAAGCCAAGACACCAGCTGAAATCTATCAGTAATTAGAAAGCAATCCTGCCACTTGTCTGTGGAAATTAATATTAGCTGCTTCAGTCCCAACACCTACAGTACCAGGATGATGAAGATAAAACAAGACTGGACATTTCAGCAAGACAATGATCCCAAACACAGTGAAGGAACTCTCGAGTGGTTTCAGAAAAAGAAAATAAAGCTGCTAGAATGGGCAGCCAATCACCTGACTTGAATCCAATAGAAAATAAGAACTAAAGATCAGAGTTCATAGAAGAGGCCCACGGAACCTTCACGATTTGAAGACTCTGTGGAAGAATGGGCCAAAACCACTAGTTTCTCCTTACAGGAGGCGTCTTGAAGCTCTCATTATCAACAAAGGCTTTTGTACAAAGTATTAAATAAATTTCAGTAGTTCAATACTTTTTCCCCGTGTCATTCCATTTTATTACACATAACTTAATTTCTGAACTTATTTGTTTTGTTTTATTTGTGTGTATGGATTTGGATCGTTACCAACATCTGGTGAAAATTTCATGTCAACAGCACCTTTAGAGATATATTTACTGGGAATAATGGTGACGTGTTCAATACTTATTTTACCCGCTGTAGTTTCACACACATATTTTTAATGTAGGCTGTATCTATTCAATACTCTGCAGTTAGAAATACACTAATATTCCATTCTGAATGTACAAACAACACTGATAATAGACTTCAGCCCTCCTCTAAACAGGTCAAAGTTTAAACAATTGATTTAGATAATGAGTGTTTCTATCTTTGTACTTTGCACTGACAATGTGTTGAGCTCAGCTGACTGTAGGCGTGAGGATGCACGTATACACAACTCCAAATAAATGCACAGTCGCGAGCCTTCGCTAAATATAGCCCTACGTATAAAATTAAAAGGCATTTGTAGAATTTAAAGATGCTCAGAGGGAAGCCAGAGTCTCCTGTTCTTATTTTAACCCTTCACAAGCTCATACCAACAGATGGAGGGCCCTCATTTAACTTTGTAGATGCTCTGGAATTAGGTGCTGTATTTAGATGTACATTACATTTTGGTGAAGTTTTATTTTTTTGTCATTATACAGTTATAAAACACTATATATGTTAAATGCAGTGTCTGATTTAAAGTGGTGAGCTTTCCTTTTAAAACTATTTTAAACATTCTCCACAATTTATAACTGCTGTACATGGAGACTTGTCAAATACAATGGGTGAGTGACAATATTTGTCCACTTTAAAGCAAATGCAAGTTTTTTTTTTTACCTTGAATTTATCAGTTTTAAAATCATTCTGATGACTTCTAATAAGGCGAATGGCTTTTGTTTCTTTCCAAACATCTTCTCTAGTAGTGGGAATATTTGGAATGAAATTTCGCGACAAGGGCGGATTGTTTTACGGCAGCAACAAATGCACGGTGTTTGTGGCTAGAAGGGTTAAGCCTAGAAGGCATACAGCAAAAACTACTGGGCACATCAATCGTAATTTGTCACACTGTACAACAATTTTTTTTTTTTTTGCATTATTGTAAGGGGTAGGTGTAGATGTTAATAAAACACACGTGTACAGTGATCTACTGTAATTACAACAGTGAATTCCACTCGCTTCACTGTAGGAGGCTCCAGAGATGAAAAACACACAAAGTACAGTGGAAAATTGTATGCAGCTTCCAAGAAGTTCAAGCATGAAATGCATTCGTTTTTTCAAAAAGAAAAGTACCCGTTTCCACTTTAAACAAATCATTTACATTTGCAGTACTGAGAATCCTGCTGCGGTAATGAGAAATGTTCTTCGAGGTTTTGGTCTAGTTATTTATTACAGCAACGATGCACATTTAAAAACAGCTATTTCTGGAGTCTGGCACAACAGACAGGGATTAACCTACGTAACAATGAAGTGATGGGACAATGATGAAGCTAACATGCCAACAGAGAGAAGATAAAGAGAATAAAAAAGGTGATGCCGATATTGATTATATAATAAACAAAACACACTGAAGAAATCTGAAGAACCATTTTATTTTAAGGTTGCTGGTGATCTGCATAAATTAATTAAAGATCATTTCCATTTTGCTGCTTACAAAATATGTGGAAAAATAAATAACTTGATTTTTAAGAAACACACTATGTGAAGGTCAGATCTACATTACATCCTTTTTTTAACAAAGAAAAAAAAGCCCACCAAAAAAAACAAACCAACCACAAGGATTAAAAAAAATACTCTAAAAACAGTGCCAAATCCCTACACAAAACAGAGCGTACAGTAGATATTTCCATCTGATTTCCTCCCAATTACATACAGCAGAAGGCACCTTTGAGCGAGCATGTCTTATGTCAGTTTTCACTGGGAAAATTTTGTATGAAATTCATTAGAGTACAAACTCATAACAAACCAAATAAGAACCCTATAGAAAAGAACTGAAACTGTTTGTGTGTTTGATGAATATTAGAATTGTTTTAAGTAATACTGTACAGGGTTAAATCAGTCTAAATCAACAGGTTTACTCACTGGAATGTGTCATGACGCTGGAAAACGCTGGAAACACTGGAAAATCCCTTTCATTTGTACAAAAAGAGCATTTTCAGCTTTAAAACATCTTCAATACCAATACAAAATGGCAAATATCACAGAAAACATGGCTACATCATTTCATACCCTCCTTCAAAATAAATTACATTTTGCATAACGATAATTAAGCCTTGAATGAAGGTACTATGACAGTATGTTAAATGACAATTAAGCTCACCTATACTAATAATTTTCATGTATTACAGTAACAATAATATGAAGACTTTTTTATTTTTAAATGAGCATAAAGGCCAATGCTACCATGACATATGCATACTTTGAATTTAATATGGCTATTTGTCTGCATTACAATAATGAGAATTTGGGAGTACAATGTGCTTAATTTTTATGAAAATTACTAAAAAAACTATTCTTTTAACAAAATGTAATTTCTTTTGTATTTTGAGGATGATATATGACCAAGAAATGTTCTTGACGGGCTTTGTGAGATTGACTTGAAAACAGAACCGCATTTCTAACCTGAATGAATTGACTTTCTTAGACCAGCACACTCTGAATATTGCACATCTCTTTGGTTTTGGCCACTGATTCTTTCAGTCCCTAAGAGGTCACACAGCATAAAACATATGTAACAATGTGCAAAGTCAACCCTCACCCAAGACACTTACCTACCTGAATAAATATACATTTTCTCAGTATATACATCTCACTGAACGTCACATTTTTGTCTGCCAGAACAGAATACTCTGCCAGACGTGACTGAAGGCATTTTATTGACCTGGAAGTGTCAACAACAACAAAGAGATGCTGAAGGCATCAATAACTTGTATCAGTTCCTTTAAAGTTTTTTTTTTTTTTACTCTTGATAGCTAGCTTTGGAGAAACATTCCAAGTTTGGAAATGATCCGGAGAGGTCTGGATGCAACAGTGTTACACAACTCAACTTCAACCCAAACATCACAGACGTCTTTGTCCTGAGTCTCTGTGTGTGTTTCCATTAAACGATCACCTCACATTCACCTTCAGTCAGATGTGATCTGGAACACATCTGGAATGTCCTGAGGTTTAAAGTGCCGTGGTAACCGCTGATCAGCAGCGGCGAGACTGTTGACATCCTTACGTATTGCGCAGGATCTGGCGGTTCCACATTCCACGCTTTGAGTGAAAGTGATGGAAGAAGTTCCTCAGGTAGAGTCGTTCCACCTCCAGCCCACCCTGAAGGATCCTTGAGACCACAGAAAACAGAAAGCACTTTAATGTTTGTTTAGCATCAGGGATATTACAATTCCGGCCATCGTGAAAAGCTGAATTATTTTCACATTACAAGCAATAACCAATAAATAGCCAATATTAACCCTTGTGCGTTCTTATGGACATTTCTGTTGTTTTTGATAATTTTGCCCGTTTTAATGCCAACAGCATAAATTTTGGCACAAGTATGTATTTTTATTAGAATTTTTATTCTAATAAATATTTCACCCTCATTTCCTTTAATAAATCAATTTTCCTAGGTACACAAAATAGTGAAACTCAGGATCTTAAGGACAAAAATGTCCGCCCTGAAACCCATTAAAAATTGCAATTTTTATTCCCAGGGCCATTTAACTACAAAATGATGCAGTCTTTGTTATCAGGCTTTCATTCAGTTGGCAGGACTTCAAAATTTATATTTTTACTTTTTTTTTTTTTTTGTCAAATTGTGCCATTTTCTCAGGTATGGCTATAAAGCAAATTCTCACTTTTTTTGGTCTTTCTGTTTTTGCTGTATTTTAGAGCAAATTGGATAAATTATACAACTATGATTGTGTGAGTGTGTTGGTATGGATTTCAGAGTGTGGTTTGTATGCGTGTACTAAAAAAAATTGTGTGTCTGTGTGTATGTCTGTAATGTTTGAGAGAAAAAAAAAAATATACTGCACTGCGAATCACAAATTCCTACTGCTGTGTATATCAGCAGAGCTTTGCTGGCATCTAATGGAAAAATTTTGGTACTGCGCCCAAACAAAATCTTACTAAAAGCTTCTTTTTTGAGATATCAACCTCAAATTTGGAATAGGGTTGGGCCGATAGACGATGCCATCGTCCATCGCTGACAGAGCTGATAGACATCGTGATGTTGAGCCGACATCGTGATCCCCCCCCATACCACCCGCAATCCGCCGCATCCCAATACCACGTTTGGAAAGAAAATGACGTGTACTATGGAACCCCTAAAGGGAATAAATACGAGATGGGAGGAAGATACATATTTCAATACTTTCTCTCGCAGTTATATAATTGGGTAATTATACTGTACTGTATATAATTGAGGGCATCAGGGAGCCGCTATTATGTCTGGCATTGAAACTGCTTTTGAATGCACGATCGCTTTTTAGTTTCACTTTCACTTTCGAGATTCGCAAACGCGTGAGTTACTGTTTATACTATGGAGCGGTAGTACCTACCACACATTTTACAAGATTAGATTGTCAGTGGTGCTCAGGATCTGCAAACCATTCGCCATGGTCCTCAGTCATCTCTCCATACTCTGTTTATGTGGTAAGTGAAATATTATGTACTGTAATGTAACAGGCAACCGTTAGCAATCGTTGTGTTTCCCGTGTCTTTCTGAATATGGATTCACGCTTCGGGCACACCCCCTAACTCCCCCCTCTCCCCCGCCCCCCAATGTCATCGTCCATCGCAATGTTTCACTGTAGACATCGCCCAACCCTAATTTGGAACACAACTTGTTTACATTTATGCCTTTGATTTTCTAGCAAATTTTTAGTTCAACATGTTTTATAAAATATATATTTTATAAAAATTTTGCTCATAAATCATTTTCATAAACTAAAACCTCAAACCTTTTTTGTTTCACTTTTTTAAAACTTTTTTTTTTACTTCAGCAATAATCAACCAAGCGTCTTCATTGAAATGAGACCAAATGTAAGCTTACAATTTTTAGGACAAGGAGTTTTTTTTGACATGGATATTTTTGTCCTCTGAGGACCTCAAAGTAACTTTTTCAAATTGATGCACAAGGGTTAATATTCTAGACAAGGCAAGTTTATTTACATAGAACATTTTATACTGTATATGATGGTTATAAAAGTGACTAAAAATAAAGATTTGCATAGAAATAAAAAAAAATATTTTTACTATTTTATTACAATTTTATATTATAAAAAATTCATATTAAGTTTTATTTTTATAAAAAAAAAAAAAAAGAGAATATCATTCACTTTAAATGTTGCCAGTGAGTTTAGGAATTGTACAGTATAAAAAAAAAAATCATACTGACTTTGAGATCAAGCTAGTAAATGATTAGTTAAAAAAATTAACTTGTATAAACTCTATTAGTATGATATTAGTGTATTGTCTCATGATTGACCTGTCCAGTAGTTCCCAGTCCTCTCCGCCCCAGCGGTCAGTGAATTCTTTTGTGTTCATGCCCCCAATGGAGTCCAGGTCTGATTTATAAATGCCCAGAAGACCAAAGCCATTGACCTCCCAATAACCTGCACATTACCAGCACAACTGTTTTCAACATTGATAACAATAAGAAATGTTACTTGAGCACTAAACCACCAATAGAATGATTTCTGAAAGATCACGTGACACTGAAGACTGGGGTAATGACTGCTGAAAATTCAGCTTTCTTTCAAAAACATTAAAAAAAAATCTTATTAACCCCAAACTTTTGAACAATAGTGTATGTGTTGATATACAGTAATCTAATTATATGTTGTATATGACAGTGTTATCAGGTTATCTTGTGTTTGCACGACTGTACCATCAGGCTCCAGGGGTGTAGCGCCACAGTTCAGTCTCATGACTATCGGAGCAAAGGCCATGTGTCTCTCCACACAGTGTTTTCTCACAGTGTCGATGAAGCCAGGAGGGAAATGAATGTGCAGATCACAAAGAAACACAATGCTGTGATCATCCTGTGAAAGAGACAGACCTTTATAAGCTACAACTGATATCCATCATCTTGCATTAGTTCTTCATTTTCACTGAAGATCATGGCATGTTTTGAACAAGTATTAGAAATTCATCTCATGTGTCTGGTGCATGATATCGTGTTTTAAACTTACATTAATGAGGTCTATTCCTGCCTGCAGTCCTGCTGATCTCTCAAAGTTTCCACTTAACCTGAGGTACTGATACCTGAAACAGGGGATACACAATAGAAAGGAACTCAAAGTGGGGTTTCATTTTACAAAGCTGTAGTAAAGTGACTTTACCATGGGTTAAGGAAGTAATATAATAGCTACAGAAGCATGAGATGACAATGTGCCATATGATCATGACATCTAACTCATGAAGGATCACTCTACTAAGTGTGTATTTGTAAACTTGTATATGTACCTGGGTAAATAAGAGTTCTGTAGTGTTTGTTCTATGTTCATATCAGTGCTTTCATAGTCAGTAATGATGACGTTGAAGTTCTGATCTCCAGTGGTGCGGTACATTTCCTCCATGTCTGAAATAAACTGCTGCACCCAACGGGCCTGGTTCTTCACTGCAGACATACAAACACACACACAGTGCCTTACGAAGATGTTTCACACAGTCAACTCAGAAACGTGCACAAGTCATTTTCTTCACCAGGGTTTGTAAGAAAGCATCTTAAATAAAACTTCAGAAAATCTGTCTCTATATGAGAGTGGTACCTGGCACGATGAAGTGGACCGTAGCAGTTGGGTTCCAGTAGAAGCTATATGGATTGCAAAGTTTAAGTTCTAAATTCTGAGCCTTTTGTTTTTTGCGAGAACCCCAATCTTCAGTTCTTTTCACATAGATGTACTGAACCAGGCGCAGGTGGCGTCCTGAAGCCTCCTGCAAGTCCAGTTCCAGTAGATATCTACTGCCACGATTATAATCAGGCTTCTTCTCAATGTTCACAATACGCTCTAGAGAGAACTGCCTACACGCACATACAGTACCAATTAATGTCAGAGATGAATTAAAATGTTCAGAATGGCATAATACCATACTATACAGTACATACCATTTTTACTGTGCACAGATTTTCTGTATTTATGCAATGTAACAGAACTAGAGCATACTGCATGACTAATTTTCATTATGACGACGAATATGAAAATACTATTAACTAATATTTTTGATCAGCATGCCAAATGATCAGAGACATACTGCATAACATTTAAAATGGTACATTTAGAAAATAATAAAATAATATAAAAAATAAAATATAGCTCACACTACAGTTCAAAAATTTGGGTCACTAAACTTTTTGGAATTTTATACAGTTAAACAGTAATATGAAATATGACAATTTCAAATACCCATTTTCTATTGTAATACATTTTGAATTGGAATTTATTACTGTGATGCAAAGGTGAATTTTCAGCAGCCATTACTACAGTCTTCAGTGTCACCTGATCCTTCAGAAATCGTTCTAATATGCTGATTTGCTGCTCAAAAATATTTTTTATTATTCTCAATGTTAAAAACAGCTGAGCTGCTTAAGCTGGAAACCACTACGTTTATTTTTCAGGATTCTTTTATGAAAGAACAGCATTTATTTGAAATGAAAGTAGCATTATACGTCTTTACTGTGACTTCATCAATTTAATGTGCCTTTGCTGAATAAAAGACAAAATCTACCCTTTTGATGCAGGTAAATACATTTTAAAATCAATAAAATCACAGGCAGTATGCTGTATAAACTCTACTATTCAGTATGGTAGTATTCCATTCCAAACACAACTCGTAGAGTGAATAAATTGCTGAATTCAATATCTGATTCAGTTTAACAGTCGGCCTACCTTGGAAATTTCTTGTTTAGTTTCTTCATGAAAGCTTCCACTACAGACAACGCTTCTGATTCCTCAAGCAGCAGGTTTCCAGACACATTACACTTCAGATCGATCCAGTCGGAGCGCAAGGCATGCAGATCTAGAGGTTTGGCCTGGAACGTCTGAGACCACTTGACTTCCACATCAAACACAGCCCTGTTGAGGAGGTCATAGTCTTCTTCCTCCGAGAAACCCTGATTCACCCAAGCGTCTTCTTCATCTCCTCCATCTTCAACATCTTCTATATGTATTGCATTATCCTGAATCTCCTTTTCCTTTCTGGCATCATTCACGTGACCCCAGCGGTTGTTATATTCTTTGTTAGATGGAGCGGCGATGACCAACGCCTTATGCTCATTGGTCTTGTTATACGATGAGTTTTGGTGTGGATGTTGAGTAATTTGGAGATGATGAGCCAGATTTTTGTGCTTGATGGGAATATTGTTGTCATCTACTACAGCCTTTTCGGGGTTGTCCTGCAAAACATGCACGGCTTCATCTACTTTATGTTTTGGGTGTTTGAGCCTCTTCATCGTTTCAGCTTTGACTTCATTCCCATTCAAGGATGGCAGTTCATCTGCAGTGTTCTTCATCTTTGCCTTCTTTACTTTGACCTCATCTAATGAGTTCTTGGGTGCCTTGTCCACATGTTCTTCTAGATAGACTTTTCGATTACCCATCCGATTCACAAGGTCATGACGTTCCCTCTGCACCTCATCAAACATGGCAGGGCTGGTCACTGATCTTTGATTCAACTCACTGGCATCTCGTATGTTCTCCATGGGAATATTTCTATTTCCAACAGCACCAAGATTTGGATTTCCATCACTACTATTGCTGTATTTGGATTTACGAAGATGGAGCTCAATTCTACCATCCTGATTAAGCGATCGGTCCACTTGATGTTTCACCTCTGACCTCAAGTGATCTTCTCTTTGAGCTGGTCCTGGATTCTTCTGGTCAGGTATCTTCTCCATGACGTTATTTTGAAACCGCTGTGAGTCTTTTTCTTTTCCCTGGTCATAGCTCTTCACCTCAGAAGGTGGGTTTTGGAGGTAGTGTTGGTCCTGTTGGTTTTGTTCAGGACGTCTCCTTTTCTTCTTCTTTCTTGGTTGCTGCTGTGGTTCCTCTGGGTGGTTCTGTGGTTCTACAGGCGGCTGTTGGATTTCCTTAGGTTGGTTGTCTTGGTCCATCTGTTGAAATCTGTTGTCTAGTTCCCCGTCTTCCCTCTTTTTTCTGATTCTGCCATGTTTCTGAACAGAAAACAGTTTACGGCGTCTCTGCATTGTATAATCATCAAAATCATCTCCATAATCCGGGAGAACCTTGTTCTTCTCCATAGCTTTCATTTGCTGCTTCTCCTCATACTTTCCAGCTTTCTGAAAGCCCTCATCTTCATTTCTGCCCAGGTTCACGGCTCTTGCTAGCATGCCATCTCCTAGAGGAAGACAAAGACAGGCATTAAGTGTCTTGAAATGGGGAATGAATAAACACTTCCTTTCAGAGTGAGATTCAAGTTCTGAGCCATCAAGCTGTTGGAGCTGAAGACAACAAAATTGTGACTCTGGACCACAAAACCAGTCTTAAGTCGCTGGGGTAATATATTATATGGGTCAAAATTATCATTTTTTCTTTTATGTCAAAAATCATTAGGATATTAAGTAAAGATCATGTTCCATGAAGATATTTTGTAAATTTCTTACCGTAAATATATCAAAACTTCATTTTTGATTAGTAATTTGCATCGCTAAGAACTTAATTTGGACAACTTTATAAGGCGATTTTCTCAATATTTAGATTTTTTTGCACCCTCAGATTCCAGATTTTCAAATAGTTGTATCTCGTCCAAATATTGTCTGATCCTAACAAACCATACATCAATGGAAAGCTTATTTATTCAGATTTCAGATGATGTATAAATCTCAAGTTCGAAAAATTGACACTTAAGACTGGTTTTACCTGACCTTACTGCACATAATTCATCATTATACATTTTTAATAACAATAAAATGATGTTTCTTTTCAAAATTTCATAAAATTAAGCCCTGCTCGTCATTTCCTACAAAACATTCCTGTTACATTAAGGAAGTTAAATGCATTTTGAATGTTGTTTAAATGGTAAAATGTGGTCTTTAATTTTAAAAACATTCATTGTTTGCTGTACCTTTGTATTTGATGACTATCTCCTCATTTTCAGGCAAATCCAGTTGAATGTAGTTTGAGAAGCCGTATCTAAAAAGAAATTAGTTGATTTGAGATCATAATACACAAGGTGCACCAAAGAGAGCTAGATTGGTGGGTTTGATGATGCTAAAATGTACGGACTGTACACGATCATTCAAAAATTTGGGGTCAGTAAGAATTTATTTAAAGAAATTAATACTTTGACTCAGCAAGGATGCATTAAATTGATCAAAAGTGACAGTAAACATTTATAACTTTACAAAACATTTCTATGATGTTCAAATAAAACAGCATATTATAAATATTACTGAAGGATCATGTGACTAAAGACTGGGGTAATGGCTGCTGGACATTCAGCTTTGCATCACAAGAATAAATTATATTTCAAAATACATTCAAAAAGAAAACAGCTACCTTAATTGTAATGATATTTCACAATATTACTGTTGTTCCTGTATAAATAAATCCAGCATTGGCGAACATAAGAGACTTTTTTTCAAAAACATTAAAAAGCCACACCAGCCCCAAACATATGAACGGTAGTGTACTGTATTTGTGTGTCTACCTTTCCAGGTAGTATGGATTCCCACGGTAGAAACATTTGTTATCGCTCTCCATGTGTGTGAGCCGCGTGTAGTCATTAGGATACACGTACGTCAGGTGCACCTGCATCAGATTAGATTGATCGAGATCACAAATGCATAGGCACAACAACATACACTTCAATTTTTTATTAGTTTTCTAACTATGTATGTGTGTAAGCACTTACAAACTGCAGGCCCTGGTAGCGCATTAAAGGATATCCCTTTATGATGTAGCTGGGGTTATAAATACAGTCAGGTAAAACTCCCTGCAAACGCGCCCTGTCCAATAATGGAACTACACATATAAATACACACAAACAAGGACAACATTATAACACTTCATTACTATTATTAAGAGTTATTAACAATAATAATAATAATAATAATAATAATATTAACAACAACAACAACAACAACAACATGCACAATTAAATATATTAATATGTAATTGTATTAATTCTATAAACTGAAGCATCTAATGCATTTTTTCTTGAAATTAATAAATTATTTTTTAAATAACTAGCATTATTATCTTTAAATAAACAGTATTATTTAATGAGTTAAAATAATCTAACTCCAAACCAAAATTAAAATGCTAAATATACAAAAAAAAATAAATAAATAAATAAAAAAAAATCAGTAACTACTGTTTTTATTGAAGAACATACAATTCTTAAAACTTGTGAAATTACAAAATGGATTGTGGTTAATTTAATTTATTGTAAGATTTCTTGTTTCTGTTAATAAAAAGTAGTTTGAAAACAAGCAGCTGTCGTCATAATTACAGCAGAAATAATAAAAGTATTATATATAATATGGGTTGGGGGGATGACCTTAAAACACAATTTTGGGCAAAGGGTCCTTAAGTCAAAAAGGCTTAGAGCCACTGTAACAATGTCTCTTCTGCCACAAGGTGGCACTGAATTCATGTTCTAGCTGCAAATATTCTAATGTTTTTAGCAGTGCTTGTACACATGCAACTTGAAGATCTGCTGTAGATTTGGTCTGAAAGTCAATACAATCACAAAACTAACAATAAACTACAGACAAGAAACAAAAATATTATAAACTGAGGGAAATAATAAAGTGCAGATGACAATGATTTATTATTTATTATAATAGAGCTCTCATCATCTGCCAGGTCCGCTTAATTTAAAAATTCTATATTCAATCACTCTCATGTTTCAAACCTGTATATGTATATTCTGTGTACAGTTATATTATGCACACATTGTCAATTTTGGACCATTTTGACAGACATGGTCAACATAATCCATCATTATATGGAAAGAGCTGTGAAAATATTCTTTCAAATCTTTACTTTTACTTCCACTGAAAAATATCAGCATGTGGGTTTGGAATGCCCTGAGGGTTTCCTTTTAAAGAGTTCAATGTTTAACAGCTCAGCATGTCTGCATTGTTGGTTTATTACGTTTATTTTGACTATGAAAAGGGTGTTGAGTGAATGTGAGTTTGTGTCTGAATTTCTCACCCTGATGAAACGAGTCACGTGGATCTACTCTCAGCATGTCTACTCCATGGGGCGGAGTCTCAGATGACATCCGGGGCGGAGTCACATGACTGGCAAAGGTCTGAGGAATGTGATTGACATCTGCTGTCTTCAGCGAGGACTCATCTGTGTGCACACACACACACACACACATATATATAAGTAGGCCTGGTACAGCAGAGCTGGTTTTACTGTGTAAATTGTGACATACAAAAATTAGGTCATCAGTTTGAAAGCACACAACCAAACTAGTTAGTAAAGTAGACTGTTCAAACTGCTAAAAGTTACAAACATTTTTAGATTAAAATAGCAACACTTCTGAGATGACTAAATATTTTTAAAAGTATGTTAAATGTTATATGTAAACCTTTTCAAACAGCAGTATGCTACATTGTCACGACATCACGAAATGTTGCAAACAGTGATAACTGTTTGAAACAAACACTGCATACCGTTTTAAAAATATATATACTATTCAAACATGCCATTTTTTAAAACGATACTATTAATAGTATTTTTAAATATTCTTCTAAATATTTATTTATAGATTTTATTTTTTATATTTTCAGTTGTAGTTTAATTTTGTATTTCATTTTTGTATTCATATTATTGTTTTTAAATATATTTCTATTTAGCTTTACTTTATATTTATTTCAGTTTAACCAATTTTAATACTTTAAAAAACTTATTTTATTTCAGTTAATTGCTAACGAAATAGTTTTTCAAATCAAGTTTTTCATATATTATTTTTTATTTTATTTCACTTCAGCTGTTTTTAAATGAATGAAAATTATTCTTTATAATTTTAGTTTTAGTTAGCAATAACTAAACTTGCAGTCTGAAGACAAAAACACACAGTTTCTCATGAGAACTACATAAGCATACATTTACACAGAAATGAATGCAAAGGCCTGTATTGACACACTGAAGCAATAAGATGACAACCCACACACACTTTGTGCAGTGGAGACTACCCCATCATTAGCTCTATTTCAGGGCGTGTGTGTGGACAGGAGCAGCTATTCCAGGCATCCTAACACTACCCTGACATTTCTGCAACCACATCCCAAAATAACACACACTCACTGGTGTAGAGGGAGATGAACTTGGAATCGATGATTGAAAATCCACTCCCAATCTGTTTGAGCTGCCACTGTAAGTAAAGACAGACTGTGTCATAACAGTTTACACCAATCACACACAAACACTCTCAGTAAACACTCACCGCAACCTCCACATGATCCGTTCCTTGATCATTTTGTTTGTGGATAAGCTCAAAGAAATATTTGTTGTTCTTTTGCAGACTGTAAAACAATAAAAGTGAAATTTTATTAATTTTGCATGAACACAATCAGATCTTTGAAACTTTTATATGTAAAGCTTCTAATGCAACTCAACAGTTTTACATTAAATGATAAACATGAAATTGACCCTATTTACTTTATTAATATATTGAACAATTAAAATATAAATATTTTTTAGTTATTTGAAATAACTTTTTTCCCTGATATAGTGACTTCACAAGTTGTTTTCTCATTATGCTTTACCACAAAGACAAGACACAGCAGAAAAAAAAATATTTAAACAAATACAATTAGGAATAAGAAATGAGTTAAAAACAATAGAAATGAACTATTCTAATGAAACATCAAATATTTATACATTTTTTATTTTATATATGATATACTATATTATTCTAAAATAATGTTAAATTTAATAAATAAATAATTACATTAAAAAAAGTCATGCAATTTTTTTTCCCTGTTAAAGGGATAGGTCACTCAAAAAATGAAAACAAAAAAAAGATATTATGGAAGTCAATGGCTACTGTCAACTGTTACACAAATTCTTCAAAATATTTTATTTTGTGCTCAACAGAAGAAAGAAACTAATACATATTTGGAACAACTTACAGGTGAGTAGCTAAATGATGACAGAATTTTCATTTTTGGGTGAACTATCCCTTAAAGTCAAGTTAATTGTTTAAACAAAAAGTTTTTATAAGTATTAAAAATACAAATAAATAACAATTACTAAAACTTACATACATCTATGCTTCCATTTTAAACACATCAAGTATGATATGATATAATTTAATAATATGTTTAATATTACTATCATATTGTAATAATTTTAATAAAAATAATTTAATTACAACTATTTCAAAAGATTAAGAGATTCAGTCTCAAATCAAGTGGTTTTGTTACTTTCTCAGACTAAAAATATCACAGTCTAATAGGTTAGCCAATCAAATCTTGATGGCTTTGATCCATACTGCCTACAGCAATATTTCTGATTCTGAAACCACAATTTAAAATCACGTGTTTGTTTACTGGATCAGCCTTGTTTCGTGTGATTCGAGCTAAAGATACATAATTGATTTTTGATGTCTGATTTGAAGTAAGTTACTGAAATGTAATCTTGATCAACAGTTGTTACACACACACACTTGCATTTGTGGTTTACGGGGACTCTCCATAGGCGTAATGGTTTTATACTGTACAAACTGTATTTTCTATCACTCTACACCAACACCTACCCCTTACAGGAAACTACTGGCAATTTCTGAATTTCATAAAACACAGTTTAGTATGCATTTTAAGCCTTTTGTTTTATGGGGACACAGGAAGTGTCCTCATAAACCATGTTTACGTTGTAATACCCATGTCATTATACACATTTGTGTCCTCATAAACCATATATACCAGTACACACACAAACAAGTGCATTATTACAAATCATGTTATAACAGAAAAATACTTTTAATGACTTCCCACTGTGTCCCATGATCACAATCAAGACACAAGCAGCAGCTTGTGAATCTACACATACTGAATCTAAAAACAGTTTTTCATCATTTAGGTATGTGGTCATAACATGGACAGAGGTGTGAGCACTTCCCTGAAGCATTATGAAACACAAACACAGCATTCACTTACAGAATGAGATCTGATATCTGACTGGCGTATTTCCCATATTCCCCAGGGGCAGTCCATTCTCTGCCTGTCTAAAAATGGAGGAATCACAAAATTCAGTGTGTGCATTTCATGCATCTGCATAAAAGTAATTGTAGTTGACAATTGTCTCTCCAACCTTTCCGACGTAAGCGCGGAGCTTTAGATTGTCGGGATTCTCATCTTCACTGAGCCAGAACTCACTGTTATCATCAGATGCCACTGCAAACAGAAAATCACCTGCCAAACAGAGGGAAGGGTTAACAGTGGGACAATGAGACACAATCTGAACGTGTGTGTGTGTGTGTGTGTGTGTGTCAAAGAGAGACAGACAGACCATCAGTATAAGGATGTATGTATCCAAATATCCTGAGTCCATAATTGGTCCAGCTGGGTGACACAGCGAGTTTCTTCACAGTTGTACGAGTCTACAGAGATAAAAACATATCATATACAATGCAAACAAATGTAATATTGCAAGAAATGTGTATGTATTGCACAGTAATTTATCTGTTCAAATTTATTAAAATGCCCCCAAAAACCAAGAAATGTGTATATGTGCTTATTTTGTCAATTATTAAGAATTGTCCTCAAATCTAACAGACATGGACTAAAAGCCAACAAACCCCTTTCATGGTTTTTTTTCCTTCAAATTTTCCCAAAAGCAAAAATACGGTAAAAACATTAAAATATTGCATTCTTGCAATTTAATGCATCCTTTCCAAAAGAAACAAAAAAGTATTAATTCATTAAAAAATATATATTTAAGAGTTCATATATATAAGAGTTCATTTGCAAAAACAGATAACATTTTTAACGATTCTCAGAAATCATGTTTTTTCATTATGCAATCCAATTAATCTCAATCAAACCGCAGTTGGGTTATTTTGACTAGGTTAAAAAAATAAAAAAAAACGGCTAACTAACAAATAAAAACATGATAACATAAAAAACATGTTTTTTCAAAATTTTAAAAAACAGTTATCTGTTTTTGCAAATAAACTCTTCATACATTCCAGTGTAATATACACAGTGCCCTCCAAAAGTATTGGAACAGCAAAGACAAAATTGCTCTGTTGGCTGTGGTGTCAAGATATTTACAAATATGATTAAAAGATGAATATGAGACAAAACTACAGAATTTTATTTAAAAAAAATAAGTTTCATCCCCCTATCTGATGTGAGCATAAGTATTGGAACAGTTGCCTCACAGGTCTTTCTAAGTGATCAGCTGAGTCCTGTTGCATTCATTCTTCAGATATTAAAAGCAGGGAATGTGTCGTATCAGTTATATCCATTACTTCTGCATTCTGAATCTTGCATTCGATGATGACACACACAAATCAGGATGAAGATGAGGGAGCTGACTTTGAGAGAAAAGCAAGCAATTTGGATGCTAAAAGAAAAGAGGAAGTCAATTAGAGCTATAGCAAAAACAAAGGGCATGGAGAAATCAAGAGTTTGGAAACCACCAGCGACACCAGCAATGACCTGATCGGCTGAGAAAACAACAGTAGTTGATGACAGACAAATCATAAAAGCTGTGAAAATGAACCCTAAAAGACGTGTCTGTAAAATCACCAACAACTTCCAGAAAGCTGGAGTGATGCTCTGACAATCTACTGTCCTCAGGAGACTTTGACACAGAATTACAGATGCTACACAGCAAGATGCAAACCTCTGACCAGCACCAAAAATAGAAAGGCAAGATTAGAGTTTGCAAAAAAGCACAAAGGTGAGCCAGAAGAGTTTTGGAACTGTGTTTACGGACCGATGAGACAAAGATGAACCTTTATCTAAGTTATGGGAAAGCAAAAATGTGGAGAAAAAAAAGGGAACTGCAAAAGATCCCAAGCATACAGCCTCACCTGTAAAGCATGGTGGAGGTGGTGTCATGGCATGGGCATGTATGGCTGTCTCTGGAACAGGCCCTCTCAACTTTACTGATGACGTAATGTATGATGACAGTAGCAGAATGAATTAGGAAGGATACAAAACCATCTTGCCTACCAATATTCAAGAAAATGCCACCAGATTCATTGGGAAGTACTTCATATTGCATCAGGACAATGACCCAAAACACCCTGCCAGTTCAGTCAAGGAATTTATAAGGGCAAAGAAATGGAAAGTCTTAGATTGCCCAAGTCAATCTCAGATTTAAATCCGATTGAACATGAATTTCACCAGCTGAAGAGGAGAGTAAAGGCAGAAACTCCCCAAAACAAGCAACGATTGGAATCGGCTGCATTAAAGGCTGGGAATAGCATTTCAAAGGATGAGACCAAGAGTCTGGTGATGTCTATGGGTCACAGACTCACTGCTGTGATTGTGCGCAAGGGATCTGCAACTAAATAATAGCTTTTAATCTTTTATATCTGCCTTATGTTCAACTGTCCCATTACTTATGCTCACATCAATGAGTGGGATGAACTCTAAAAGTGCTGTTATTTTTATTTGGTAAAACATGTATGTGTTGAAACGGCTAATAATAAAATGTGACATTCTGTATTTTTGTCTCATTCATTTTTTAATCATATTTGCAAATGTCTCGACTCCACAGCCAACAGAGCAATTTTGTCTTTACTGTTCCAATACTTTTGGAGGGCACTGTTTATATATATATATATATATATATATATATATATATAGACACACACACACACGACATATGCCATCTATAGAGACATAACACCTACATGGGGATATAAAGGGTAATGTAGGTTCTTCTGTAGTTGAGATATAGACGTGCCACACCAGTCCTCAAATATGTGAAGATTCGCCATTCCTTTATACTGCGGCAAACATAAAACACACGCACATAGACATTTAATTTTTCACTTTCTAATAGTCTATATCATTAAAAGATATTTCATCCATCAGACTGCAAAAACAAGAAAAAAACGTGTTTACATTAATGTGCTTACAATGGAAGTCTATGGGGTAAGACACAACACTGGAATAAACATTAAAATACTTAAATAATTAAAATACTTAAATAATTGGATATCTCAATTGAATTGAGATATCCAATATCTCAATTCAATTCAATGACTCTGTAAATTAGGTAAAAAAAAAATATCATAAAACAGTGTGATTTTCTGTATGTGCTAATGTCTAAATGTACTATTCACATTCATTTAGGCTACATATAACTAGAGTATCTTTCCCCATAGACTTCCATTGTAAGCGCATTACTGTTTGTTTGTTATAAGTCAATAATCCAAAGTTGTTTTCTGTAGTAATCAATAATGTCATGTTATCCATAGTGCTTAAATAATCTGGAAGCACAAATAATCTTTTAATCACCAACAAACAAATAGAATGAACAAAAACGTACAGCACATGTGTCTCATTTAAAATAGTACAGTGACACCAGAGAGTCTTGCTAAATTTAACAAGATGGCAAAACTTTTGCTGAAGACACACAAAAAGAGCCTTGGGTGACATCTTTACAGCATATGCACATCAACAGATCATGCATACAGAGCTCTAAGTGAAAGAAATATTACAAACTATTACACTAACAAAGTACCAAAAATACCATGGTGCTGGTTTTTTGACCACATACCAAGAAAATACTATGTTTGTTAAACATGTACCATGGTAATACCATGTTTTTGCACATGAAATACCATATTTTTAGACACTATGATAAAACCATCCATGTATGTTTCTATCATTGTGGCCGTATCATTACCTCCACCCTCCATGTCTGTTGAGTGTTTTTTGGTGTCCAGGTGTCTTTATCATGTTTATCGTTGGAGATGTGATCTTCAGAGATGTGAGCCTGTGACACACACATAAAACACACACAGAATTGTTGTTCATGCATCTGCATTCCAGCAGCATTTTTTATTTTTATTTGTGTTACAAAATGTACTCAGCAACTACCTAGACAACATTTTTGAGCATCATAGATGTGTCCAAATTTTATTTTCTACAGTGTGTAAATTTTATGCATGCATGGAATACTGGAATGACCTACTACATTTGACAGAATTTGCAGCATACAACCAGAGGATGTTGCATGGAATATCGTATCCCACAATGCTATACAATCTATAATATATAAATATATAATCCCACAATATGTACACAAAGGAACAGTTCACTCAAAAATTAAAATTTTCTGAAAGCTTACTCACCTTTAGACTATCCAAGATGTAGATCAGTTTGTTTACTCATTGGAGCAGATTTAGAGAAATTTTGTATCACATCACTTGCTCATCAATGGAGCCTTTGCAGTGAATGGGTGCCGTCAGAGTGAGAGACCAAACATCTGATAAAAACATCACAATAATCCACAAGTAATGTAAAAAGTAAACTATTGTCTTCTCACATAAACACAGTGCTTGATCTGTGCATATTTCTCTCCTGAATCATACGAGATAACTTTTTCCACTGGAGAAAGCAATAGTGTTCATAGCAGACTCTTATTTTAGCCTGACGGTTTAAAGTTAAAAATGTCTTAATGGATTTGTTTTTCACAAACATGCAGCTTTTCACTTCACATGATTGTTAATTGATGGACTGGAGTGGTGTGGATTATTGTGATGTTTTTATCAGCTGTTTGGACTCTCATTCTGACGGCACCCATTCACTGAAGAGGATCCATTGGTGAGCAAGTAATGTAATGCTAAATTTCTCCAAATCTGTTCTGATAAAGAAACAAACTCATTTACATCTTGGATGGCCTCATGATGAGTAAATTTTCATTTCTGGATGAATTATTCCTTTAAATTGACCCTTCGTTTTGAAATGAACCAGAAGAAATATCAGAAAAACTTTTTTCTTGATATATTTACCTCTGGCTGCTAAGAGTCATGGTTTTATACAAAACTGAATTTTAAAAAACTGAAATTAATTTCCAAGATTATAACTGGTCTCCGTAATTAAAACATGAAACACAATGAGTCAAAGTGTGAGCTTTTACCGCACGTCGAGCAGCAGCGTTTGCCCAGGCGATGCTTTCACTGCGGACGGTTACAGCTGAAAGAGAAAAAGAGTAAATATTTAGTCAAGCTGCCAATTAATTAATTACACCTGACCGACCATGTGTGTGTGTGTTTGATCCAGGACAGTGACATTATGGTGCGTTCAAGTCATGTCGGATACATCGTATTTACGAGTTGAACGCACATGAACGCCACCACAAAGTCGTTATTAGGAGTGGGAAACTCTACATTTTCGTTAAGCCCCGAGTTTCCAAGTTGGGGGCGTGTCAGTGAAAAAAAACGTGTCTGATGCAATGGACGTAGCCAAAGACTAAAGATATGCAGCTTCGGTAAAGTTGTTGAAATGAATAAAATTATTATTTTTTTGTAATGTACAATAAAACTATACAAGTTACACAAAATATTATATTATTGTATAATTATAATAGAATATATAATTATTCAGTTTACATCACCTTCATAAATTAAATAAAAACAGAAAAAAAAAAACACAATGATGCACATTCTTCATTCAATATTTTGTAGATGCAGAGTTAAAAAAATCGTTGAATTTTATGTAGAAAAGTTAAATCGCCATCTTTTTCTGACCAAAGTGACTTGAACGCACCCGACGTCGTAATAACGACTTGTCAACTCGTAAGTACGTACGTCCCAGGAGGACTTGAACGCAGCATTAGATTGCCATTGATGGTTTAGGATTTCTCCAGATGTTCTCCAAACTGACTCCATGTTCACATTAATCTTTAACAGGAGGGAAAGCATTAACTTACACACTGTCAATCACACCAAACACACTTTCAATGTTATCCTTAATTAAATCAAAAATATGTATTCCATATTACAGGTAATCACACAGAGCTTAAATCGGGTGTCCAGCGTCCATGTCGATCCATCTATAAAATGCAATACTGTTTACAGAGTTCCCGAAATGCAAAAAATTATCATTTGTTTTTTGTTTCTGTCACAAACATGCTTCCTTGATCAATATTTAACTCCATACAAAACAGAACATTACTATTTCTTGGTGCTGATATTTCATATCAGCAATCTGTCCATGTACAGTACATGCCAAGGACATACAACACACTTACATTGTTTTTAATAAAGTCAATTATAATTACTACAGACTAACACTAATCCTACTTCTAAATGGAAAGCATTCTTATTTATCAATATGTTTTATCACTGCAACAGTTTTGGCAGATTTACAAAGCTTCTAAGGACAATTTTGTTCCCTAAGTATGGCTAAATACATGTACTGAGTGTACCATACAAATACCGTAAACACCTATTGTTTTATGTGACGTTCCAAAATTTTAGCAACCAAAAATTCAAATAGTTTTGGAGCGCTGAAATCGTTGATTGAAACAGTGACGTTTAATTAGCATTTCTCAAATCGCAATAAGCTTTATGCTTTGTTACTTTTAAAATGAAAAAAGTTTCAGGTTTCAAAATTGTCAATTTTATCGCAAACTAACTACTGACAACAAATGTTGTTTTGATGCTCTATAATGTGGCGTGACAGATCGCTGTGGCCTTCTCAGGTCAAGTTGCATGTGAACCAATCATATCTTCCTATTTAGTACTAGTTAAAGCATGAAATAAACATGAGTGAACATAAGTACAACAACTTAGGTTTTCAGTAAAATGAAAACTCCATGAATTCATGAAAAATTCATTTTGGTGCATCAGTAACATAAAAGCTAACTATGACGATAAACTAACCATTTTAAGAATAAAAAAAACCATTATTTATGATCCATTATACCTTGAGGACATCCCAAGGGGACTTTTGTAAGAACACACAGCACAGACTGCTAACACAATAAAAAGAGACTCCTGTTTCATCATTTGTACACCTGTGTATGCACATTTTCCCTTAAGTCACAAGAGCAAAAACCAGTTATTCAAGTTTCACTAAGGTTTTCAGTTATGAAGAATAAGAATTTCGATGTGGCATTTATAGATTAATTGTCTTTCGAGAAGCATCCTGGTCAAGAGGGGAAAAGTGTATGTTGCGAGCTTCTCAAATAGAAAATGCATGCACACAAAACACATAAAAACATTAGTCAATTTGCACATAAGGTCTCTGCAAACATTTACAGCAAATGTACAGATGCTCATCAGAAGGTGAAGAAAACATACACTCCCCTTGTGTGTGTGTGTGTGTGCAGAGAAGTGCAAGTGTGCTTAACCTTGCACATCGGTGCTATAGCAACAAGGAGTACAGGAAATGACGCCGCACCTTAAAGAAGAAAGGGTCACCTGACCCCCAGCACCGCTAAACACACACTGCAGGGAAGGCCGGGGTGGCCAGCTATTATGGTCTGTGTCTTCAGGTGTATTTGCACACTGGGCAGTGTGTGAACTTTCCTTAGTGTTTGAGTGTGAACTCAAATGCATTTAAAGAAGAGACCCTGAGGATTTCAGCATGTCATGTGCATGTTCAAAGTGAGTTTTCAGTGCGCAACCAACACTTCCTTCTTTGCCTTTCTCCATTTTCCAAATCCTTTCTTTTACTGTCCTCCCTAGAGGCCACTGGTATCCCCTGGAGGAATGTTTGTTTAAAAGAAAGTAGAAACCCCTGTGCCCAGTGCAGCATGGGAGAGAGAAAGTGAGCATGGGAGAGAGAAAGTGAGACATGCAATACTGTAGTCTCGTTCCATTTCTGCTTCATGCACCTGCTCTTAGATGATCCTCCACAAAAAATAACAAGGACATTTCAGGATAATCTAAAAATCCAGAGCTGGTGCAAAAAAAAAAAAAAAAATCAAGGGTCAAGGGTCAGTCACAAGGGTTCATCACTTCACACTGACACCCCAGTGGGACTAAACTAACACACACAGACAAAATTTAGGTTAGGCCACATGGATGACCAACCACAACCCTTGAAAATGAAAGCTGATTGCAGTAGCTTGCTTTCAACACTCAAAACAACTAAATTGGTAAAAACATTTGACGGTGCATCTTCTCCTGAATATATTGTACTAATTTAGACATAAAACTCAAAACGTAAAACGTATACATGCTACATAAGTTTCACAGATTGTCCCCATTCATTACGGTTCGTCCAGAAATGAAAATTCTGTCTCTATTTAATCACCATCATGTTGTTCCAAACCAAAAAGAAGATATTTTGAATTATGCTGGTAACCAAAGTCCCATGATCAACTTCCATTGTGAGTAAATGGGACCCAAATCCAGTTGTTACCAACATTCTTCAAAATATCTTCTTTTGCATTCCACAAAAGAAAGAAATGCATACAGGTTTGGAGCGACATAATGGTGAGTAAATATTGACAGAATATTCATTTTTAGGTGAATGTTTGGCCACTATATTTGGCCATTTCAGCTGATAACCAGTTCTGTGTGATAAATGTTAGCTTTAAAATGGAAAATCTACCAACAGCTTTGGCATAATCAATATAAATATTTTTTATTTTTTGTGCATTGAGTAAATACTGTTTGAAATGTTTCAGAATGTTTGTGTATATCTCATCTATGATCACTGAAAAAAAAACCTTGCTAACTAGATACATTTTGCAGTGACCTCATAATTGCATTGTACAAAACCCTGTTTCACCTCTGAATAAAAAATCTTTAATTATTTTTTCCCCCACAACTTTCTCAACACGAATTCGACTTTTCTTCTCACAATTTTGCGGTGGAGACAAAAATAAAATTGTGAGATTTTTACATTTTTTCATCTCACAATTCTAACTTTTTTCTTACAATTCTTAGAAAAAAAAAAGTCAGAATTAAGAGATATAAATTTAGAATTGCAAGTAAAAATTCACAATTACCTTTTTTTTATTCCATAGTTTTCAGAGTTGGAGAAAAAAAAAAAAAAAAAAAAGTGTTAACAGTTTAAACCAGGGGTGTCAAACTCAGTTCCTGGAGGGCCGCAGCCCTACAGAGTGTAGCTCCAACCCTGCTCCAACACACAAACCATGTAGTTTTCAAATAAGTCTGAAGGACTTGATTAGCTGTATCAGGTGTGTTTAATTAGGGTTGCATCGAAACTCTGCAGGGCTCTGGCCCTCCAGGAACTGAGTTTGACACCCCTGGTTTAAACAATAGGTTTACTTGATGACAATTAATAGAAGGAAAGGTTTGCGTGCATTCATATCGTGCGTTGTGCATGTCCAATTGACGTTATTAACAAATATGCAGATAACATTAACCCAGGATAAAAAAAAAGTACTGTGTAAATCAGAATGCAATATATATGCAGATTCACCGAGGAATGGCATGCATGTGAATTCACGGCCAACGGACTCACAAGAGCGTGTCAATACCATGTGCAGGTCAAACATTCACCTCTGGATTTCTTTTAAAAATACAGGAGGAACAAGGAACTTCAAGACACTCAAGCTTCCTCCTCAAAGCTCAACCAGACTGCTTTTGTTGTTAATCTGTTTTCGCTCACAGGGCAGTGTGAGTTTACTATTCAAATGTAATTTTAGCAGGCTGATGTCCAGGTGCTGTGACATTGGTGCTGCTCCTCTGACCTGATACTGACCTCAAACAAGATGACAAACCCCTTCTTCAGGTCAGAGCTCACCTGACATCTCTCAGGTTTCCTCAATCACATAAGCTTCTCTTTGTGCAACCTTTGAAATTCAGGGCCAATGAGAAAACATGATTAAAAATTGCTATAACTTTTAAGGTCCCTGAGTCAGTAGATAAAATAAAAGCAGTGGAGACATCGTGAGTCACTCTGGAAATGGGTAGGAAACACCCTGATTTTGAGCTGGGGTAAAGAAACTAACTAGACCGGCAGGACAGAAACAACCAGCCTGATGTTCTTGTGTCTGCATGCACACTGACCATATCCATGTTCACAGCAACACAATGTATTCTGTCACTGCATTAAATTCCATTGTCCTATACTGTTTGCATGATGTATTGTATATCATATTGCATTGTGTGTAACAATAATGAAAGCAATTCACCATGACAAGCTCTTCTTAAAGGAATAGTTCACCCAAACACTTCACAAGACTGGACTGGAGTGGTGTAGATTACTTGTGGATTATTGTGATGTTTTTTATCAGCTGTTTGGACTCTCATTCTGACGGCACCCATTCACTGCAGAGGATCCATTGGTGAGTAAGTGATGTAATGCTGCATTTTTTTTCAAATCTGTTCCAATGAAGAAACAAACTCGTCTACATCTGGGATGGCCTGAGGGTGAGTGCATTTTCAGGAGGTTTGTCATTTTTGAGTGAACTTTTCCTTTAAGAGCAAACCAGCTCCTTCCTCCCTGTCTTTCATAAAAGAATACTCATGCCCATTCAAACTCCTGATACAAGAGAATATCCAATAAATTGGAATGTAATTAGTATGGACTGCAAATAAACATTATAAATGTGGAATGTAGAGAGTAAAATCTGAAATACAGTTATAAATGGAATGTATGTAGAGTGTAATTACAAGAAAGTCAAATGAAAACTCGAATTAGAAAACAGAATGGCTATATCTAGGAAAAAAATATAATGTATTTGATAGTAGAGTGGAATATTATAAGAAATAAGTAGCGTGTAAAAAAAAAACGGAATCCTATTAGGAATTGGTTTAATTAACAGTAATTTAATAATTAATTTAGTAAAGTTAATGGAACGTATGAAACTGTTAGAATAAAACAGAATAAGATAATGGAATGGAATTAGTAATGTAATATTGATATTCAATAAGGTCAAATTCATTAACAGTAGTTAATACATTGGGAATCACAAACTAATAATGAACAATACTTTTACAGCATTTTTTAATAAATTAATTAAAGTTATGTTAATTTTTTACATCTATTAATACATTGTTCAAATTATATATATATATATATATATATATATATATATTAAAATCAGTTAATTTATGATCAACACACAGTGAACAGTAGTATGTTGAAAAATTATTGTTGTAACATTAACAACCGAGAACAAAGTTATACAAAAAAAGTTTAATAAAAATAATAAATAAAAACAAGTAAAATAAAATACAAAATAGCCTTAAACACTTAAAAGAAAGATTAAATATTTTATTTGTTTACCTGCGTGTCATGCGACCATCAACAGACATCAGAAAAAGGTAAACGTGCAAAATTTTTAGGTCAAGATTTTAGGACAATTATAGTTTCGGCTGACAGAAAGTTTGGGAATCCCTGAACTAGTTCAATAAATGCTGTAAAAATGCTGTTCATTGTCCGTTGGTAATATATAGTCTATTAACTAAGGTTAATAAATTGACCCTTATTTGTAAAGCATCACCATAATTTGACTTGTAAACATGAGCATAACGAATGTGACAGGGTATCAGATGTCACTCACCAGGGCTGCTCCACTCGTTCACGGCTATGAACTCCAGATAAGCCGCCAGTAACGCGACCATCAGCACCGCCCCGAACACAATATATCTGCCGTTGCGCTTGAATTTCCGCACCGGGAAGAAGTTGAGCATCATCTTTAAGTGCTTCAGGCTCCGTGTGGATCACAGAAGTGGCAAGCCGCTGTAAGAATCATCGACGCACGCTTTCCCGGGTTCAAAGCTGGTGGAAAAAGTCGATCTCTCGTCCCGCGGCTTCACATTTCCTTCGCTGTGATTCAGCGTCTGCAAGAGTCCCTCAAACATCAGTGCGCGCACAGGTTGAGCAGGCCACGCCCCCCTGCGTGACGTCGCTGCTCCTCAACAGGTACAACAGAGGTAAACAGACCTATACAGGTGCATCTCAATAAATTAGAATGTCGTGGAAAAGTTCATTTCAGTAATTCAACTCAAATTGTGAAACTCGTGTATTAAATAAATTCAATGCACACAGACTGAAGTAGTTTAAGTCTTTGGTTCTTTTAATTGTGATGATTTTGGCTCACATTTAACAAAAACCCACCAATTCACTGTTTTCTTCATTCATTTGGCTATACAATGGTAATTTACTTTCTTTTTTTTAAATGCTAATTCACAAGAAACTGGGATTGTCTCCTAAAAGTCCTTACAGGAAAAAGGAATATGTTCGGATGGGTTGTGCAGCACTGCTGATCTGGATAAACCAGTATGACCTGCTACTGATGCTGCAGTTGTTTTGCATGCAGGTTTATTGTCTTCAGTGTCAATGGCATTTCCAGCAGATGAGGCTTGAGCTACACATTTGAATGCGAGACATGAAAGAAAAAACAGAGATGTGCCTGCCAGATATATCACTGACAAACAAACATATCTGCCTGGGGACTTTACCATCCCCAGTGACCATTGTGTTACCAAGTGACACACTGTAGGCAGACATGGGAAAATCTCAAGTTTTCAAAGTCAGTGACATAAAATTGCGCTTTATTAGAGAAGCTTTATATTTTCATTAATGTAAAAATATAGGAGTTTGATTTAGGTTAATAGTACAACATTTTATTTAACCTTTAAATGCATGCTATATTTTTCATGTAAAGTTTATTTAAAACTAATACTCAGTTATTTGTAATCTAACCGTTCTCATATTTACTGTGCTATTTTTATGTAGTAAAAGGGAGTTTTTAATACCCCTACTTTACATATGTGAGTCAAACATTTTGTCATTTTGCATGTTGTCTGTATTTGTTTTAACATACAATGTTTACTAACATGACGTTGAATAATAAAGTAAAAAAAGCTGTCATTTAGCAGATGCTTTTATCAATAGAGACGTACTTATTATAGTGAAAATCCCCTTGGAGCAACCTGAGGTCCTTATGGGGACCGTTGGCTGATTGTTACAATGTAGGTATTTTCATGTTTTACTGGCTATTTGGTTTGATTTGGTCAATGTTGGCAAAACATGACTCAGACAAACTCACTCAAAATGATCATTCAAATGTTTTTAATCAACAAAGCTACATGGATTGAATTGTATCCCATATACAACTGTATCCTTGTATTCCTCCAAGAAAGGAACATTGCTGAGTCAAGAATAATGTGGAAACTAGATGTCATTCAGGTGGAGGTGTTGCAGAGCACCAGCAGATGACGGTGTGAACATGAATTTACAGGTTCGATGCAGATGCACTTTACTAAAAAAGCGAGTATTGTGTTGTGTGTAGCGTGTAGCAATGCATTATTTGCTTTTTTCACTTGTTTATTCTTTTTTATTGCTGCTAGACTCACTTACAGTGCATGTACATTATATTTATTCTTCTCACTATAGATGCACTCTTACACACCCTGCAGATGTAATGTTATATATCACACATGCTTGGCATGTTTACACTTTTATAGAGACATCATGGCAAAGCCCTTGTTAAGTACAACTTGGCTAATACATTTTCTGATTTAGCAGTTGTGCAGTTATTTCTACATTAGTCTTTTCCTTCTCAATCTAACACCAGCTGTTTGCATGATTATAGTATTTTGGTGTAAGTTGGTGAAGGTTTCATTCATAGACAAACTTATCAAAACAAGTTGGCCTAATGCAGTGGTGCTCAACCTTTTTGAGTCCAAGGCTCCCCCTACTGTCAAACACAATATCTGAAGGGATATTACTGAAATTATGACAAAGTTGCTCAGTTTCAAACTTCATGTACAGAGACTAGGAGTGATAAAATATTATAATAAACAATAATTATAAACAATTAAGTTACAGAAATGCTCTTCAGGGTTTACACTATTTTCCCCAGTCATTTGTGATTACAGGAATGTTTTTGAAATTATTTTTTACTCACTATTAGGAATTTTCAATTATTATTATTATTATTTTTTACTTAAAATTGATTTAAATTATAGAAAGGTATGTTTATTATTATAAAGTCAGTTACTTAATTTTTTCAATGAGTTCCATTACTTTTCTAGGTTGATAAATCACACTTTTAAAATGATCTTATTCTTTTTCCAGGTTGCCCAAGACCATGAGCGCTATGGTTCTTAAATAAAAATGACAGTTAAGAAAACAAGAATAGGAAAGAAATTGAATTAAAAAAAAAAAAAAAAAAAAGATCATTGGAGGTTTTACAAGAAAATACTATTTCATTCATTCTACTTCTAAATTATTTTTATAATTGTAATTTGTGAAATTTGCTAGCAATTTCTGAGTGAAAATTGTTTCTATTGTTTCTGTATTTTAGCTGACTGCAGTAGTACTGGTTCATCGAATGCATCTATTTCCTTTTATGGATTCCACTGGCTTTAATTTATCTTTGGAGAGATAGAGACACATATTGTACTTCTTTCATACTGTACTAAATACAAATCAGACACTAAAGCAGGAGGATTTTGAATTTGTTTTATTGTTCTAGTCAACATCAGAGGCGCATCAAGGACATGGGAACAGAATCTTTCTGTATGTCTGGCTTTAACCCACACAGACCACACTACAGTACTACTGTCCTGCTTGAGCTCTGTCACAAAGAGCCTCTTCTGCTGTGACAATTCACCATCTGATTACAGTGTGCAAGTGCGATTATGGAGAAATCATGGGGAATCTTGTCCACAAAAAGATGAAAAGACAAGGGACAAAATTGCAAAACAAAAAGACAGACTGCAGGTCTAAGTTCAAGTTCTCGCCTTATATTTTAAAATGGCCAACATCTCAGCCCTATATTGATGGTATTCTGCGGTAGAACGATCTCACCAAAAAGGCTGCACACAGAAAACGAGTGAAGCAGAAACTACACGATTCTTCACAGGAAAAGTGCGTGGTTTCTCCTCTAAGATGCTTGTAAGACTTCAGCAGAGATTCACTATGGAAATGCTTCCAGTTGTGATACATTAAACAGAGATTTTAACAGTGAACATAAGATGTTCTTAATAAAGGAAATAAACAAATCAAATGTATACAAATCAAAGAAATCAAAACAGTCATTTTTGCCCTGGCAATCACTTCCATGCACTTTACGTAAAGTTTAATGACTGGACAGAAAAGCGCTTTATTGTACAGCAGTGCGACTCAAGAGTTTCTAAGGATCAGCGCCGGTTTTGCGGCCGACGCGAGAGGCTGCAGTACAGGCTACAGACGGAAAACGAGTCCGCTTTATTTCCACCATCTCTCAGAGAGAACACGGCCAGGCCGACTAGCTGCCTTACAGTATCGCACACACAAACATTCATACACTTGTGCAATCATATGCGAGTGCACACCTGGCCACAAGGGTCTGGCTACATTAGATTAGAAACCAAAGCAAGTACGCGTCCTCACTCGCACAGACACAGTCGCTTCAGAGGGACAGATATTATAGAAGGTACAAAAAAAAAACCTCTTAAAAAAACCAAAACATAACACAAAAGACAGTAAATACAAAACGCGCACACACAAGCACGCTATTATGCTGCGGTTTGTTCCTGGGCTCCGTTTTCATCTATTTCCATTGCACTACCGTTCTGTTTTTTTTCCTGCTCCTTTTCTTGCACCGACTCCTTCTAGAAAATAAAAACATACACGCACAAAAAACAACATTAGATAGAAGAAAACAGATATCAAGTGGGTAAATGTTTTTTGTGCAGGGACTAAGAGCTAGTAACTGTAGACACTTACTTTGGCGTCTCTCTCTGCAAACTTCTGGAACATGTTGGCATAGAGGCGTTTGTCCTTCTCGTGTTGCTCTTTGATATATTTCTGGCAGAGCATGATCTGGCTCTTCGCGGCCTTATTGGCTGGATACAATTGAGTGACGCGCTGGAAGTCTGCTCTCGCCCTGTCAAACTCCTTCATGACGACAAGTGCCTCTCCTCGCCTAAACAAAGCCTTCTCGTTATTTTCATCCAGCTCCAGTGCCTTTACACAAAAAAAATACAGAAAGCAAAAAGAAACAAGGAGAAATGAGAACGCAATGAAGGTCTCTTTTTAATATTACCAGCAAATTAGGATTCAAGAGTGAATATCAATGAAGCGAAACGGCATTACTTTTTGCTTTTTAACTTAATGATGAAAATATATATACACAAACATTATAAAAAATGTAAACTAAAATCAGAAATGCTAAAACAGAATATATTCCAATAATAAATAAGTACTAAAATTTAAAAAAGTACTAAAATGAAAAATGAACAAACTAAAAAAAAAAAAAATTGAAATAAAAAGCCAAATTGAAATATTAAAACATACCTGGAACTTATTACATGCTTATTTACATTAATGATCGTTCTCATTAAACATTTTAAATAATGACATTACAAATTTAGGGTCATTTATTAACGTTTAATGAATCTCACAACTTTATGTATTCACTTTTGCAGCTCTTCGATATGACTGTATGCATGACCACGCATAAGCATCAAAAATGTTGCTCGCTTCCTACCTTGTCACAGTTCTCAAGGGCAGGGTTTGGTTCCTGCAGCTTTAGGTAGCACATAGCTAGGTTGAGATGAGCAGCCAATCGCAACACTTTGGCTTTCTCTTCGTCCTCCGGCTGCATGCTGGACTCGTGCTCCAACCAGGACACAATGCGTTTGTACTGCATAGCTGCCTGCTTGTATTTCCCTTCCTGTGCACACAAAGTACACTCCGATTCTAAAACAGTGCACTATTAGATTAAAATGGGATGTATGAATACACATCAGTGTGAATGACATTTCCGCTACCTTAAAATACTGAGTTCCTTTCTCTTTGACGATGGCACTCTGTTCTAGTTTCTCAGTCGTGTTCATCTCCCAGGATTCTTTGGCCTGTGTGAGAGAACACAGCATCTTGGGCTCATATCTGCTCATGACAATGACTGTGTACAGACATTACTGCCTAACTGATCACTTACAGACTGTAATTAATCTTAAAGCATGATTAGTTTTTTTTTTTTTTTTTTACTTTAATTAGAAAACACATTATTGTGTTATATTACATAACCACAAGTTCCCTAAACTATAAACCTTAATAACATAATATCCCCATATACTAACTGTTTCCCGAGTAATGCAGGAGATAATTCTGCTGTGCACTACTTTTATTTAGGAGGAAACACTGACCTTCTCAAATGTTTTCAGTTTGATTTTATACTGCAATGTAGCATTAGGTGGAATGTTGAATTTGTCGCTGCCAGCAGCTCCAAAGCCATACCTGAGATTGATGCACACACATAAATAAATGAACAAAAACATGGACATCAACAGATACTGAGCGCAGGTGTAGGAAACGTGTGTTTACTTTGGTTTGATGGTGAAGAGCGCCTCTTCTCCCTGCTCCATAGCCTGCAGGGCTTTCTCCACACCTGGAGGCAGACCCAAACTCTCTGCATCTCCCACCTCAAACTTCAGCTCACGCTCATCGAAAACAAGCTCCTCGTGGCGGCCTTCCAGCCACACTAACCCAAAGAAACAAAAAAATTAACTACTGCAAAGGGTGCACTAACCCTTTAATAATTTACTGGAGAAAGCAATTTTTGGGTCGACTATTTCTTTAAATTACATTCACTTCTGATAACATTTGCTTTACTCATTCGGTGGACACTTGCAGACTGACATCGATGAATTGCTCTTCATTTACTGATTGTTGTAGGAATAAGAAGAGTGTTTTACCTTCCACAGATGCACCCTCATTAGGCTTTGTGTAACCCTCCCCTTTAGTGATGATCCTGCGAATAATTCCACCATCTTCTTCATCTGTGATGTCCTCCCCGTGAAACTCAAACAACTCCACCTGCCAGACAAACGAATGGACCCATCAATACACAAACTCCTTACAGTTTTCTTAGTTATACAATTTAATATTCAGAATATCCTTTTGCATGCATCTGGACCTCACTTGGAACACAAGTGTAGCGTTGGGTGGGATTTTGGGTGGGCTGCCAGCAGCTCCATAGGCATACTCAGGTTTGCAAATCAATTGGCAGATCTCACCAATCTTCATCGTGGCCACACCGATGTCCCATGCTTTGATCACCTGACCTGTGAGAAAGAGCAAATAATGGTTTAAAATGGTTGACTTGCACGCTAGACAATTTTTATCGATTCAGAATTTTCTAACTGCATCATGCCCAGCAATTCCCACAATGCACATGATTAGGTTCAAGATGGTTTAAAGTTGGCATGAAATAGAAAATAACCGTATTTTCTAAATGTATACTGTGAACAATGTGCATGCATTTTTTGCATTCCTAATTTTTAATCAATATGTCAATGTTCTAGTGAAATGACTGACTAATTCCAATCATTTTGTGCTCTTAAACCCCAGCCCTTCTTTACGTCAACTGCAAGCTCACATTCAGATCTGCCTCCATCCAATCAACAACCGATGCACAAAACCAAATCCTTGTCGAACCGAATGTACAACATAATAGGAAAGAAGTATTTTGTAAGCCGAAGCCCATAAACGAGTTAGCATTTTAGAACATCCGGTTCCATCATCCCGAAATCAATGGGTTTTTTGAATGGATTTTTGGTTTAATGCTTGAAATACAGTCTGTGGTTAACACAGATATTTTGACGTTTTATTCTATGGCATAAAATTCATCAGTAATACCCCCTTGTGATTTTTATAAAGCTTTTACTTGTCTTAACAGATGTTGAAATTGGACTGCAGAGGTTGTTGGGGACAGCCTCATCATTTTTATAGTCGCGCTTTTGCAAACTATTCTAGCTCTAACTGTGATGTAGTTTGTATTAGAATGTATTTCCATGTCAGCGTGTATTTACAGCCTATCTTTAGATTTTTACTTCTGCCGACTGTATTTAGGGTTCACAATTCTTATTTTCTGCAATAATCTAAAAGCCAATGTAAAAATCCTATTGGGTTTCCATCAAGGGAACCAGGGTGATGATGACGTAATTTTGTAGGCTAACCTGGAAGTTATCACTAATGTAAGAAATGATCTGACACTACTTGCACTAAATTGCTACTTGAACTAATCACAACAGGTGTTATTTCCATATAAATTAGAGTGTCAACAACCTGTTTAAATGTCAGAGAGGGTAGATAAACATTCAATCCACTTCACTCTCACAACACCCACCTTTGCCCAGCTCAAAGGAGAACTTCTCTCCTCGATCACGGCTGGAGTCGAACTGTGTGCCATCAATCAGCGTTCCAACATAGTGTACGAATACTTTATCACCGGTCATAGGCAACTCGGTGCCTGTACCCTCCTTCTTGACCATCTGTAGAAGAGATTAATCCTCAATCTGTAGGTCACACTGCATTACACCTGTGATCTGTCAATCTTCAAAGACCGCTGACAGAAAAATGTTCATGACTAATGCTTACATTTATGATACATTACTCAAAAAAATAAAAAAAAATTGAACTATGTTTGTATATAGTAAATTACTTTTAAATTGCATAGGTGTGCCTTACTGCATTGTCATAATTACAGCTCACTCAGACTAATATTTCTCAAATGCATTGCATTGAAAGTCTTCAATTATCCCAAACAAGTAATTCCTGTCTGAATCACTTTCCATCTGAAAACACCAACCTGAAAGAAGTTACCAGAAATTAAATGCTGACCTGCATGCGCATGCTCTATAAAACTGCCACTTTTCATTATATAAATGTGTCACTTGTGTATATATATACAAAATGGATAACATTTTAATATTTACTTGACATTACACGTGGTTAATCTGTACAAATAAAAATGCAACATTGCAACACACTTAAAAGTAAAGTTCACTTTAAAAAAAAATAGATTTCTGTCATCATTTATTCACCCTCATGTTGTTCCAAACATGAAAGACTTTTTTTTTTTGTCTCTGGAACACAAAAAGACATTTTAGGCAATGACAATATCAGTCACCATTCGCTTTCGTTGTATAAGACAAGATGAAAGGCAATGAAAGTGAATGGTGACCGGAGCTAACAACCGCAAATGTTTTGTCTAACATCTCATTCTCTGTTGCACATAAAAAAGTAAGTCAAATAAGTTTGGTTAGACATTAGAATAAGTAAATTATGATAAAATGGTCATTTTGGTGGGTTAACTGTCCCTTTAAGCTCGACAAGCTCGCTAGAAAGATCTAGCAATGCTGCAAAATTAGCAACAGGCTGTATTTGAAAGCAGTTAACAATGTTCAAACAAATGAAATGCATTTATTCACATTTTAGTGCATACAGCTGCAGTAAAGTGAGCTAACAGAGGGAAATATTGTCTCTAACATGCACTCAGTCAGTCACACCTCCTTCACGGAGTCAATGCGGCTCATTGCACTGCAGTATTTACCTTTAAAACACCTCCATCTTTCTTCGGGGTGATGTCTTCGCCCTCGACGGGGATGCTACAGCCTTCATTCACCACCTCTTCTGCAGTCATCTTTGATTTAATATGAATATTTCCTTCGAAACAGCCCCAAAAAATAGATCCACTCTCCTCACAGAGTGTCTCTGAGGTATTTCCTTGGCAGAAATCACTGGAGACTCGACGTCTGCAGGGCTAAATGGGATTAATATCGCTATTAAGAATGGATTTTGTGAGCCACAGCTTGAATTTGACGGTTCGTGCTTGTTAAATGTAGTTTTTGAGTCCGCAGACGAGCTGTGCGAGGCGTTTATATAACGTTCGGCCCGTCGCTGGAAACTGACGCGACTCAGCGAACTTTCTAGAGCTGCGCGAGAGGAGATGGTAGAGTCTAGAACTGACTGCAACCTTAGGCACCGTCCCTAAACACGTAACTACAGTCAATAACGAAAAAATGGTTAGACATGTTTTTCTAGTCAGATTACAATTTTTTTTTAATCTTTATTCATGCCAAACAACGTACAACGTAACAACTATAGAACAACAACTAAAAATATATTAAATAAAACGGTATATATAATAAAAGCAGTAACAATAAAATAAAAACCAAAAGCTAGAGAAAAGAAATATTTATATAAGGTTAAATATTGAAAGTTATTTTTGACTTTTCAAAGATTCTGTTTTTTTTAATGGCCATCAAAAACAAAGCATAGGAATTATAGTCAATACCAGACTGACTGACAGTAAAGGATTCTTATTTAACAGTATTTAAAGAGAGCATGTATATGTAGCTTGTCTACTATACTCCTTGATATTTATAACTATACAGTTTCCCACTATATACTGCATACAGTGTTGTAATAATAAATAATATAATAATATACTTGTGTTAAAAATACTCATTTGTATTTAACTGTACACTTTCAAAAATATACATTAAAAAACAAAGTTTATAAGAATTGCAAAAGTACATAAAATTATTAAAAGTAAAATAAAAACTGAAAGATAAACATATAAGCTAATTCAAAATATGAATAAACAGTGTTGGGCACATTACTTTAAAAAAGTAATTAATTATAGTGACTAGTTACTTCTCACAAATAGTAACTGAGTTAGTAACTAAGTTACATCATTATAAAAGTCACTAATTACCAGGGAAAGTAACTATTGCGTTACTTTTTAAAAAAAATGTTCAAAGGTCAAATAACTTGGATGCCCCCAATATTAAATATGTTAAATTAATGAAATGGACTCTAAATAGAATAAATTATTATTATAAAACATTGTACATTAATCTACACTATTTATCCACTGACACTTAGCATCAGTCAGTCAAGCATTATAATATGATATTATGATAATTTAGCATTATATGATGATAGAACTTTAGTAATTAGAATAACCAAGTATGAATGCATATTTGTCATGTTGACTGAACTTGGTGGTGGTGCTTAAGATGTTGTTTGCCATTTAGTGTTTCTATAAAAAAGGGGGAAAATTGATAAGATAACAAAACTACAACGAATCCTACTACTAACAATATAAAACGCACTAAGGATTAATGAGCTGCTGGGTTCATGAATATTAATCACGTTGTCTGCGTTTGCTCGAATTGATTTGCTGAAATCAAAACAGGGAAGATAACAGGTGAGCGCCAGCCAATGAGATTGTCGTTTGCGCATTAGCTCCGCCCACTACCAGAGAACCCGGCAGTTCTAAAGCTGAAGAATTCCAAAGTAGCTGTTATTTTGACAGGAAAATAGAACAAATAATATCGTTTACATGTAGCGCGTCAGTTCTGCATGTTATGTAAGACTTTCTTGCTCTGTATCTTTCTTTGCGCGTGTGAGACAAAGCGATGGCGAGGCGTGCGGCTTCACACTAGAGTTTACAGTACATCAAATACAGCTACCCTGTGCATCCATTCAGATGAACTATTTATACTAGTAACGCCGTATTTTATTGTCAGTAACGGTAACGGCATTGTAACGGGGGAAACAGTAATTTGTTTGATTACTCGTTACTGAAAAAATAACGCCGTTAGTAACGCCGTTTATTTATAACACCGTTTTTCCCATCACTGTGAATAAATACTATAATAGTATATAAATAATACTAAATTAACAGTGAGGTCATAAAATGCAATAGTAGAAATACGATAAAATTTCAAACAAACAGATGACTTCAAAGAAAGCATAACTCATGTTTAATTAAAAGAATGATAGCTAGGGATAATCGAGGGAAGACGTTCTAGAAAGGGAAATCGGGAGTTTCTTATTTCAGTTTTTATTAGAGAGTAAAATTTGACGCTGGTCCCTATGCGCTAAGAAGTTCTCCCTCGTTTTCATTGGCTGAAACAGAAGATCGGCGCGGTTTACGCTGTCTGATCTAGTTTTTCTTTTATATGAAATAACAGGTGATATTTCTTTGTTGCCATCTGTGATCTCAGTGTAATTACACGGGAAAAGCGACAGATTTAGACATGAACTTAAGTCATGTTCCGGTGACTCTGTGAGGAGTTTATTGTCAGTTTGACTCGGCCGAATGCTGTGTATGTGGTGTATGCAGGAATCTGACCTGATCCTGATTATATGACATGGAGAGCAAGAGTAGTCGGTTTCCTTTCCCTTTCCAGCCCTATCCCATCCAGGAGAGCTTCATGGAGGCCCTGTACACTGCTCTGGATCAGGGGAAAGTCGGTATATTCGAGAGTCCCACTGGCACGGTCAGTCTGCGCATGAGAGCCGTTCATCTCACCGTCTCATTGAAGATGACAGTGTATCTCTAAGCTTTCTTGTGTTTGATCCTGCAGGGAAAATCTCTGAGTCTTATATGTGGTGCACTGACATGGCTGAGAGACTATGAGGAGCAGAAGAAACAGGAGGCTGCTAAACTTCTGGATGGACCGGAGAAGAAGAGTGATGCTGTGGAGGAGGAGAACAGCACCAGCCAAACATCAGAGCCAGACTGGGTGTCTGAGTTTGTACAGAAGAAAGCAGAGAGAGACATTGTGAACAAGTTAAAGGTATGAGAATAATTATGTGCCTCTCACAGTTCATCAGACCATATCATGTGTTTCTAAGCAGGGGTTTTCAACCTGGGTCCTAGCTAGTGAAAATCTTTAGAGAAAAGCAGTGTAAAAATACAAATAAATAAAAGGAATTTTTATATCAAAATAAACAAAAATTCTTAAAATAATCAAATGTATTAATAAATAATACATAGTACAGTACAATAGTAAGTGAAAAATGTAATATTGTAATGTAAAAAACAAAATATTTTCAAAATAATATTTATTTATAAATTGGATGCTTATATATATATATCCTAGCTGCCTGTTAAATTGCAGGATGGAGGTCCCTCACATTACAAATAAAAAATTGTTAAATAAAAAATGATTAAAATAATCAGATAAATATAATAATACATCTAACAGTACAGTGCTATAGTGAGTAGAAAATTGTAATTATGTAATGTTAAAAAATTAATATATTCTAAATATTATTTTCAAATAATATTTAATTTAATTATTAGGTTAGTGGTCCCTTGCTTTACAAATACAAAAATGACAAATAAATAAATCAATTATAAAAAAGTAAGATTTAAATAAATAATTTGATTAAAATTTCTATTAATATAAATACAAAGTTTGGTTTAAATCATCAAATAAATAAATATTAAATCTAACAATATAGTTTTTTAGTGAGTAGAAAATTTAATAATGCATTGTAAAAAACAAACAAACTGAAATATTTTCCAAATAATATTTAATTTAATTATTTAGAAATTGGGTCTTTATATATTAAAATTTCTAGCTGCTTTTTAAATTTTACGATGGGGGTCCTTCGCACAAGGATTATTATATATGAGGGTCTGTGGCATCTAAAAAACTGAAAACTCCTGTCTAAGAAGTTTTAAAAAATATGCTTGTCCTCAATTTCATTCAGGATGAAGAGCTGAAACGGAAGAAGCGAGAGGAGAGACTGGAGATGATCCGACACAATGCCCAGCTCAGATATGCCATGAAGAGAAAAGTGAGTGCATGAACAGTGGGATCTGGGATTTTTTTTAATCATCTTTACCTGGAAATAAACAAGGTTTCATGATTTAGTTCTTAATTTTTTACAAATCATAAATAACTTGAGTATGTATCTGCTATTTCAGTTGCTCATGGATATTATATCTACCCAGTAAAAGTATCAGGTTGCTTATTGTACCTTTAACAGGCCAGTGAAGATGATGAGGCTGTAAAATTACTCCAGCTAAGCAAAGAGGGGGTGGAGTCAGAGACACACAATCCAGAGGAGGAGGGGCTTATTGTAGCAGAATATGAGAGTGATGATGAGGCCACACCCAAGACCAGGTATTGATTGTGTTTATGGATGACTGAATGTGTGTGTGTGTGTGTGTGTGTGTGTGTGTGTTTTCCAGCCTTGAGTTCTCATAGAGTTTCATCTGCAGGCTGTGTGATGAGGACGATGATGAAGATCTGGAGGAGGTTCATGTTACTAAGGTACGTTAAAACTTTTTTCTACCCTGCATTGGTGAACAAGATGTTTGTGCATGTTTAACAATATGTTTTACATCTTTAGATTTATTACTGTAGCCGAACTCACTCTCAGCTGGCTCAGTTTGTGCACGAGGTGCAGAAGAGTCCATACGGGGCCGCTGTTCGCTTGGTTAACCTGGGCTCCAGACAGGTAAACATGCACACAGAATTGTCATTGTGATTCTTTTATCACTATTAATAATTGAACATATACCAACGTTTGGGGTCTTAAGACTTTTTAGTGTTTCTGAAATAAGTTTCTTATTTTCACCAAGACTGCACTTATTTGATTAAAAAATACAGTACAAACAGTAATATTGTGAAATATTATTACAATTTTAAATATCTGCTTTCTATTTAAATGTATTTTAAAATGTAATTTATTCCTGTGATGCAAAGCTGAATTTTCAGCATCATTACTCCAGTCCTCAGTGTCACATGATCCTTCAGAAATCATTCTAATATGCTGATTTGCTGCTCAAGAAACATTTCTCATTATTATCAATTTTGAAAACTGTTGTGCTGCATAATAGTTTCATGGAAACTATTTTTTAGGATTTTTTTGATGAATGGAAAGTTCAAAAGAACAGCATTTATTTGAAATAGCATGTTTGTTTTGTCACTTTTGATCAGTTTAATGCATCCTTGGTAAATAAAAGTATTAATTTCTTAAAAAATAAGTCCAAGATTTAAACAGTAGTATACTGTATAATGATATGATCATTCTATAATCAGTTTTAACAAGATATAATAATTTATAATGAGTGTCTATAACAAAAATTCAGCTTTTACATTTTTTTTTGCTTTTTAATTAACTTGTAAATGTTAGATTTTTAAATTTTTTTGTGGAAAATCTGTGCTGCCACAATGCAAGGCCAGTTTTCAACAAATTCTTATGCATCCATAAATGGGCAATTAGATGATGTTTGTCATTTTGCCGTTTTTAGAACCTGTGCATTAATCCAGAGGTCATCTGGCTCGGAAACGTCCAAATGATGAATGACCGCTGTTTAGAAATGCAGAAAAACAAACACGGTCAGAAACATCATCACAATCTCTGCTGATTCAAACCCTACTGATTTCAAATCACCCAATGATAACATAATCAGGCGAGAATGACATGAGCTAAATGTTGAAGTTCTGATCTCCATCTTCAGAGAAACAAGAAAAGGCATCAGACTCTGAGATGAAACGTCGACGTGGTGTTGCCAAGGCGACGTGTCCCTTCTCGGGTTTTGAAAGTTTGATGGCGATGAGGGACGAGGTGCTGGTGAAGGTGCGAGACGTGGAGCAGCTCCTGCAGCACGGTCGGGAGACACACACGTGTCCTTACTACAGCACGAGGATGGCCATACCTGCAGCTCAGGTACACACACACAATGCAACACACTCTGATACACAACCCTGTGCATTCAGTCTTTCTCTCTCTTTCTCAGGTGGTGGTGTTGCCGTATCAGTCGCTGCTCCATGCTTCCACCCGCAAAGCGTCTGGGATCAAACTAAAGGATCAGATTGTCATTATAGATGAGGCTCATAATCTGACTGACACCATCTCAGCCATCCACAGCACAGAAATCAGTGGAGCACAGGTACACAGACACACATACTCACTGATCAGACCTGGTGTAGTCAGATTGGTGGTTAACTGATGTGTGTTTCTTATTTTTCAGCTCTGCAGGGCTCATTCACAGCTTTCTCAGTACTGTGAGCGCTACAGGTAAAAATACAACACACTTCTGTACATCTCATTTAGGGTAAAGTTTATTATTTACTCACCCTCATGTCGTTCCAAACCCATATGACTTACTTTCTTCTGTGGAACACAAAAAGAGAACTTTTACAGAATGTTCACGCAATGAAAGCGAGTCTTGATGCTGTCAAAAATGTTAAAAGTTAAGTCTCTTTGTGCTACCAAAGCAGCATTTATTTGTTTCAAAAATGCAGTAAAAACAGTAATATTATGAAATATTATTACAATTTAAAATAATAATTTTCTGTTGTAATGTATTTTAAAATGTAATTTATTCTTGTGATGCAAAGCTGAATTTTCCGCATCATTAATCCAGTCTTCAGTGTCACATGACCCTTCAGAAATCATTCTAATATACTGCTCAAGAAACATAATCTTTCCTTTAATGTGAAAAGGAAAAAAGCATAATGAAAAGTCATTCAAAATGAAATTGAAGTCTGCTAGCTACTAAAGTAATGTTTTAGACATCAGGTCTCATTATCATTGTGATTTAATGTAAATATCATTGTGTTGTATGGTTGCAGAAGTCGACTGAAGGCCAAAAATCTGATGTACATCAAACAGATCCTCTTTGTACTGGAGGGACTTGTGCGCACACTCGGAGGTCAGCTGTGTGGAAGATTGTGTTGTTTGTGTATTTTATCTTGTTCCATCTCATTTTATCTAGCTGGTTTATTGCTGTGGTTTCCTGTTAACAGGTAAAGTGGGTCAGAATCCGAACATTCAGTCCTGCCAACCAGGTAAACAAACACAACCAGCACGCAGAGCACAAGAAACTTTTCACTCCTAAATGTTTTCTTCCTTCATGAAGTATTTCTAAAAAAGTTCTGATTTGAAATTCCTTTACACAACAGGAAGCGAGCTGCTGACAATCAATGACTTCCTGTTTAAGGCTCAAGTTGATAACATAAATCTTTTTAAGGTACTACACTGACTCAGTATTATACTATACTATGATTATATTTACTATTATTTATTTATTATTAATATTTTTAATTTGTGTTTTTACATTTTATATATATAAAATGTAAAAACACAAATTAAATTATATATATATATATATATATATATATATATTTTTTTTTTTTTTTAAATGTTCCTAATTGTTTATTTTTATTTCAGTTTTAGTCATTTTAATAATTAATCTTAAACATTTTTTTTTTTCAGACCCAGTGCAACATTTCTTTCTCATTTGGGTTTAAGTTTTCATTTTTCATCAAATATTTCAATTTGATTCTATTTCAGCTTTATTTCAATTAACAAAATTAACAATAACAACACTACACCAACTTTATTGGTTATTATATATATATATATATGTATATATATATATATATATATATATATATATATACATATATTAGTGCTGTCAAATGATTAATCGCATCCAAAATAAGTTTTTATTTACATAATGTATCTGTGTGTACTGTGTATATTTATTATGTATATATAAATACACACACATACAGTATATATTTTGAAAATATTTACATGTATTTACATGTACATATTATATTCATATAATTTATATTATATATAAATAAATATTTAATATATAAATGAAACATATTTTTCTGAAATATATACATGCATGGGTGTGTATTTATATATACATAATAAATAAACACATTACACACACATATACTATGTGAACAAAAACTTATACTATTATAAACTATACAGGTGCATCTCAATAAATTAGAATGTCGTGGAAAAGTTCATTTATTTCAGTAATTCAACTCAAATTGTGAAATTCGTGTATTAAATAAATTCAGTGCACACAGACTGAAGTAGTTTAAGTCTTTGGTTCTTTTAATTGTGAACCCACCAATTCACCAATTCATCTCAACAAATTAGAATACTTCATAAGACCAATAAAAAAACATTTTAGTGAATTGTTGGCCTTCTGGAAAGTACACTATATTGCCAAAAGTATTGGGTCACTCCCTTCTAATGAACAGGTTTGACTACTTTAGTAATTTCCATGAGTACAAATCTTAATGTTAAAGCATATAATGATATTCTAGGGAATTGTGTGTTTCTAATTTTAAAGCAACAGTTTGGACAGGACCCTTTTCTATTCTAACATGACAATGCCTCTGTGTATAAGGCAAGGTTCAAAAAGAAATGATTGATTTAGTCAGTGTGGAAGAACTTGACTGGTCTGCAGGAAGCCAAGTCCTAATCCAAGCTGAAAACCTCTGGTGTGACTTTAAATGCAGACCTTGAGCCAAAAACTCATCACCAAACACCAATGACTTGTACATATGGGTACAGTCATTTTAGACATTTCCAAAACTGTTGCAACAGAGATGGAAATACAATTTTTAAATACATGAATTATGTTTCCATCTTTGTTACCACAGTTTTGGAAGTGCCTTTTTCTGTTCTAAAGAAGGGGGTGTCCCAATACGTTTGTCCATATTGTGTATGTACAAGTCATTGGTGTTTGGTAAAGAGTTTTTGTTGTTTCTGTTGTCCTCATTTGTAAGTCGCTTTGGATAAAAGCGTCTGCTAAATGACTAAAACTAAAAGTAAAAGTAAAAAGATTCTCTATGGGGTTCAGGTCTGGTGAGTTTGCTGGCCAGTCAAGCACACCAACACCATGGTCATTTAACCAACTTTTGGTGCTTTTGGCAGTGTGGGCAGGTGCCAAATCCTGCTGGAAATGAAATCAGCATCTTTAAAAAGCTGGTCAGCAGAAGGAAGCATGAAGTGCTCCAAAATTTCTTGGTAAATGGGTGCAGTGACTTTGGTTTTCAAAAAACACAATGGACCAACACCAGCAGATGACACCCCAAATCATCACAGACTGTGGAAACTTAACACTGGACTTCAAGCAACTTGGGCTATGAGCTTCTCCACCCTTCCTCCAGACTCTAGGACCTTGGTTTCCAAATGAAATATAAAACTTGGTCTCATCTGAAAAGAGGACTTTGGACCACTGGGCAACAGTCCAGTTCTTCTTCTCCTTAGCCCAGGTAAGACGCCTCTGACGTTGTCTGTGGTTCAGGAGTGGCTTAACAAGAGGAATACGACAACTGTAGCCAAATTCCTTGACACGTCTGTGTGTGGTGGCTCTTGATTCCTTGACCCCAGCCTCAGTCCATTCCTTGTGAAGTTCACCCAAATTCTTGAATCGATTTTGCTTGACAATCCTCATAAGGCTGCGGTTCTCTCGGTTGGTTGTGCATCTTTTTCTTCCACACTTTTTCCTTCCACTCAACTTTTGGTTAACATGCTTGGATACAGCACTCTGTGAACAGCCAGCTTCTTTGGCAATGAATGTTTGTGGCTTAACCTCCTTGTGAAGGGTGTCAATGATTGTCTTCTGGACAACTGTCAGATCAGCAGTCTTCCCCATGATTGTGTAGCCTAGCGAACCAAACTGAGAGACCATTTTGAAGGCTCAGGAAACCTTTGCAGGTGTTTTGAGTTGATTAGCTGATTGGCATGTCACCATATTCTAATTTGTTGAGATAGTGAATTGTTGAGTTTTTGTTAAATGTGAGCCAAAATCATCACAATTAAAAGAACCAAAGACTTAAACTACTTCAGTCTGTGTGCGTTGAATTTATTTAATACACGAGTTTCACAATTTGAGTTGAATTACTGAAATAAATGAACTTTTCCACAACATTCTAATTTATTGAGATGCACCTGTACTATTATATTATTTATGAATATTTTGAATTAGCTCTTATTTTCATTTTTAAGTTTAATTTTAAATTTTAAATACATTATTTTTATTTTTTTATTTATTTTTAGCTTTATTTTAGTTAGTAATTTTAACTGAAACTTATTTTATTTCAGATAGCCGCCAATGCAACATTCCGGATTTTTATATGTATCAATGTTACTGTATATTTATATATTTATAAAATAACATTGGTAGAGTCCTTAATGTGGTTTAATCTATCTTTTGAAGGTTCAGAAATATTTTGAGAAGAGCATGATCAGCCAAAAGGTGAGTACAAGAACACATTTATGACACATTTTAAAAAATGAACACAAACACACAGATGATCCATGTCTTGTCTAGCTGTTTGGATTTGTGGAGAAATACGAAGGCAGTGGTGTAAACACACACTCCAGATCTAAGAACAAAGAGAACCGTCGCATAGAAGGACTGGGACGCTTCCTGCAGACGCTTCAGAACAAACCTACAGGTACAGCCCAGTCTCAGTCAACATTTACATCCTCATACACCCTGGTTTTACACAGAGAAGCAGTGTGAATTTGATCTTCTAGATGTTTCAGAGCAGCAGATGGCAGTAGAAGACAAACCAATCATGGCCTCTCCAATGATGCTGGTTGAAAGTTTCCTGTTTGCCCTCACTAACGCCAACAAAGATGGACGAATCATGATACAAAGGCAGGGTAAGTGAATATTCGATCACATGCACATGGATACACGTATGAAATTGTCTCTCACACATAATTCTCCTTTCTTCTCCAGCATGTCTTTCTCAGAGCAGTCTGAAGTTTCTCTTGCTGAATGCCGCAGTTCATTTCACACAGATCATCCAGGAGTGCAAGGCTGTGATCATTGCTGGGGGAACCATGCAGCCCGTCAGCACACACACACACACACACACACACACACACACACACACACACACACACACTTCACAAGCACTGTTGGACACAGTGACACAGCTGTCTGTTACATAACTTTAAACGGACATATTAAAGACTCTCAGTATGTAGAAGAGCATTCTGAAAGCAAGACTGATTTTATGTTAATGTTTTGCAGGTTGCTGATTTTAAAGAGCAGCTTCTATTTTCCGCCGGGGTCACAGAAGACCGTATTTTAGAGTTCTCATGTGGTGAGTTTATGGTATTGTGCACATTTCTTCTTGCTATCTTTTGCAATGTTGCTTATTATGTGTGTAACTCTTGCATAATGGCTTCAGGTCATGTTATACCCCCTGAGAACATCCTACCCATAGTCCTTTGCGCCGGCTCCTCAGGACAACAGTTGGAGTTCACTTTTCAAACTAGAGACACGCCACAGATGGTAAAACTTACATGTCATGAGCAAATTTAAACTACCACAGATGGTTGCAAGCAAACACAACAAAAATCTGCTCGTCTTAAATTATGGCTGCAAAGTATCATCAGTTGTACACTTATATATAAAGTACTGTTTTATTTTGACAAAACTTAACTTTAAAACAAGAACAAATATTTGTAAATGGCATATGAAAGCTTGTTTTTCATTGGAATTAAGTTGATTTTTGTGAGCCCCTTGGCAGATATTTGTAATTGTAGATAATTTTGTATCATCACTTCATTTTGATACATTTATCAGAAAACAAGACTTCTTATGTCATTTTTGCATCTACCTTGATTTAAGAATTTTTTTAAGACATTTGACAAAAATACTGAGGAAGAACATCACTTTTGTGCAGTGTGATCAGAAGGAGCAGTAAAAATTATTTCATATCTTTAAGCTACTTTTTTGTGTGTAAAATTAATTAAAAAGTAACATATTGATGTATTGTATTCCCTTTAATTTAATTCCTTAAATTTTCTTTATTTGGTCTTAAAAAGGTTTTTAAAAAGCCTTGAAATTACCTTTATAAAATTGCAGAAACCTGATATAGTGAAATTCGAAAACAGTTATTTTAAGTTGTAATAATATTTCACAATATTACTGTTTTCACAGAATTTTTTGGTCAAATAAATGTAGCCTTGATGAGCATGAGACTTCTTTAAAAAAACAACAAAAAAAACAAAACAGTAAATAACACAAAAATATGATCAGCATTATCTTTATACCTGTTACCAATCTCAGATGGAGGAGACGGGCCGTGTTCTCTCAAACCTCTGTAACATAGTGCCGGGGGGCGTGGTCTGTTTCTTTCCCTCCTACGAATATGAGAAGAGGATTCTGGGACACTGGGAGAGTACTGGCGTCCTACAGAGGCTAGAGTCTAAGAAGAAGGTACACAAACACTGGCACTACCATGCCAAGTCAATTTATACATGAGTTAAGATGCTCTTTGTGTGTTTCAGATTTTCCAGGAGCCGAAAAAAGCCAGTCAGGTTGAGCAGGTGCTCAGTGACTATTCCAAGTGTATACAGGTATGTTAGTGTGTGAATAGCACTCTCTATTCTAATTCTATTTTATCTATCTGTCTTATTTTTATTTGTTGGTTTTGATTGCTTCTATTGTCCTCATTTGTAAGTCGCTTTGGATAAAAGAGTCTGGTAAATGACTAAATGTAAATGTAAATATTACTATACTAACAAGTAACGGTCTGCCTGTTTATATCTATGGTAAATGACGAGTTATGGTGTGTTACGTTAATGCAGCGCTGCAGTAATGCCGGAAGTGGCCAGACAGGGGCGCTGCTATTCTCTGTAGTAGGAGGGAAAATGAGTGAAGGAATCAACTTCTCTGATGACCTGGGCAGGTAAAACCAGAGATTGTCTTACAATAGGTAGATGAGAGGGTCTGTATTACTTACTATTGGAGAAAGCGTAACGGCTAACTTGGATCACGTGTGCCATAATAACCAATCACATTACAGCCTTGACGTCATTGAATTTCAGTAAGAGTTGTGCGATACTCAGTCGCCGTTTACGGATACCATAGGAATGAATGAGAAGTGCCGTAAGCTGAATCTCACTTGTCGCAAAAAGTCAGTGACTTCTCTAATAAAACAGCATTTTTTTCATGGTAAACTCTAAAAATAGTTCAATCCAAAAGTTTTGTTTAGTGTAAAACATGTTGAAGATTAGCAGATAGGCTGTCAATTTATTAAATGATAAGCTGTTTCCTCTAAAAAGCTGTTTATTCAGCGTTGTGAAGCCTCTCCTCCATTGACATCCATTCAAAAAAACGGTCTCTGGTCTCCTTTCCCACGTACTGGCAGACCGGAAGCGTTAGCTTTAGCCGTTACGCTTTTTTGGCTAATGGTTGCAGGCTTGCCTTCTAGTGGCTTTGGTAAAACTGTGTTCAGAATCGCATGCCATACTATTATTGCAGTATGTATAACAAATACCAAAAATGTGCCATATACAATGAAGCACACTACGACATGACAACAATATAGAATATTTCACTGCATAAACAATATAGTATATATTACTATTATTTTCATTAACTGAAACTAAAAAAAACTTTTGTTATCTGAAAAAACTGAACGATTTCGATTTGTTTTTCAACAAAAAATTTAATAAAAATTAAAACTACAAAGAAAATACTATTATAAAACCCAAATAAAACAGAAAAAAACTACAAAATTACTAAAACTTAAACTGAACTAAAATAAGAACTTAAAATATAAAAATACAAACTAATTAAAAATATGAATAAATACTATATTATATTAATGATACTAAAATTTAAAAATTAATTTTATTTTAATTAGTTGGCAAAGCAACAGGAAGTAAAAAACAATAAATACTATAATACTATAATACTATATACTATATTAACTATATTAAAATAACACTTGTACTGTTTCACTTACTGTTTTTTAATAGTAGTATTTAGTGTATACTGCACAGTAATGCTACATGAATGAACAATGAAATATGAAAGGCAAGTTTTTGTTTAATTGTTGAATGAAACACTTTGCATCTGTGTTTGTGTTTAGATGTATTGTTATGGTTGGAATGCCGTATCCCAACATAAAGTCACCAGAGCTGCAGGAGAAGATGGCTTACCTGGACAAGAACATGGTGAGACTTCCTACAGGATGATGCATTTGTTAAAAATCTGCCATTTTTAACTCTAACTCTCCCTTCTGTTTCAGCCTCACGTTGGTGGTAAAAGTCCTGGGAAGGCACTGATTGAGAATCTGTGCATGAAAGCTGTCAATCAGTCTATTGGTAGGCAGAGCTCCGTACTCCTGTAATTCAATACCGTGTTTAACCAAGGGCACACAAATGCAGATTGTAATACAAAAAGACATTGTCTGATTTCAGAATAGCCTATTAGCATAGTACTTTTATTATTTTTTTTATATAAGACTAGTATGCAACCTGCTTTCTAACAGTCTTTGAGATGAGTAATAGCAGAGTAAAGCTCAGTTTCTCTCCTCACCTCACGCAGGTCGTGCGATCCGTCATCGTGGTGATTACGCAAGTATTGTTCTGTGTGATCACCGGTACGCCCGATCAGGCACGCTGCAGAAACTTCCCGAATGGATTCGATCCAGCACGCACACACACACGACATTCGGTCCCGCCTTCGCCAGCATCAGGAGGGTTAGTGTACTGTGCAGTATGTTGTATATACTGCCTACTTTTTTTGTTTTTAATTGTACAGGAAACAGCATGCAATAAATTCAAACAGTATTGTGGTCAAATGATTTTTTACGTTGCATGTTTATACAGGAAGTGATTTAAGAAATGTCTTAATATTTGAGTAGACCAGCAAAATTTAAGTCAATAAGATTCAAAATTGTTGATATCACTTCCAGTTCATTCATCATAGTGGAAATGGAGGGTCAAGTCAAGCACATTGCATTGGGATACCATGTGCTCTGCTGTACACTCTAGCTCATCCAGGAATTCCATGCATACTTGTACAGTATGCATCAGGGATGTGATCTTTTCCATATTTAAATGGATTTTTGTATCTTGTAAATGGTTTTCTGTGAAAAGAAAATCTCTATGGTTTAATATTTGAAATCAAAGACTTAAAGATAGTCATAACTACTAATACTGTAATTCTTATTTCTTTTTACAGAACAGAAAATTAATATTTCTGACTGTCTTTATTTCTTTGCTTTCATATCTTTCATATTTTGCCATAAAACCATTTTACAAAATACAAAAATTCATAGAAATATGGAAAAATCTCATCCCTGATGCATACTGTACATAGTATGCATTTGATTTAATTTGTATACTTTAAAATTAATTTTAATTATCATATAGCTTTAAAATTTTAAATTGTTATTGTTATTTTATAATAATAAAATAAAAATATTTTAAAGGAGAAAAAAATGGTTTTCTTTTTCTGTTCTTAGCTGATCAGTTGCTTGATGTATTCAGCTTCATTTCTCAAATAGTAGATAGAATGTCATTGTGGCAGAGTGATAGACAAGAGCATGTGAAGTGCGACCGAGGGCTCATGTGCGTCTCTCCAGCTGGGTGCTGTTTTAATGAGACAGATGTTCTCCAGCTGTGCTCTCTGTAAGCAGGTCTGTTCTAATGACAGGAAGTCGAGTGTGACAGGATGAGGATGATTTGTTAGCTGTATGCTCCCTGTCTGATCCTTTATTTGATTCCGCAGTTCTTCCTGGAGAAGCGACAGAGACCGCCGCTCTGAGGTCATCGACTTGACAGGGCCGAGCCGCGTGTGTAAAAATACTACGCTGTGTCCTGCATTATGGATGTTTGTTGGACTACTCTGGCCTTGTGAATTATTGAGGTGGAGTTCTGCCGCCTCTGTCCTCAGGGTCTGTGTTTCAGCATGTGTTTTTGGTTCAGTTCTTGACTTTCATTTAATTAAAGCTGATTTTTACAAGACTGGATTCGTTTCTGTGTTTGTAATCCAAAATGTGAAGGCAACAGACTCGCTCAGATGGGCTAAAACAATCATTGTAGATTAGAGTTTATTTCCTGTACTAAAGATACTAATACCAGAGACGTTTTTGAGCATGTAAAACAAAATATCAAAAAATACAACCTGCTTTTTACATTCTTTTTTTTCCTTAAGGAACATTAGTTATTTCACCATCAACTTCATGAAGTTATTATTTTGAATGTGCACGAGTAGTGAAAAATGTTCATCAAAAAGTGCAATTAATTATTAAAGTCAACATGAGACAACCATAATGTGAGATTTATGAGTTAAAGTGGGTAACATTAATATTTACCAAGTGCTTGTGTGGCCGAGATGACATCAGATGAAAAGGAAAGTCATTTAAAAAATGGAGGAAGTTACTAAATTTTGATTTTGTAAAGATTACAAAGAAGCATTTTGAAATTTTTGATAAATCAAGCACAAATGATCACAAACACAAATGAAGCATGCTAATAGGCTGAGTCAAGTTGACTTTTTCAATCCAATTTTTTAAAATGTCAACATTTATTAGTCTGTTAAATATTAATTCAAAATGCTGATAAAAATGGCAGTTGGTATCACTTCCAGTTCATTCATCATAATGGAAATGGAAGGTACAGTCAAGCACATTGCATTATGGGATACCATGTGCCCAGCTGCATACTGTAGCTCATCCAGGAAGTCTATGCATATTATGTACAGTATGCATCAGAGATAGGATTTTTCCATATTTATATGGATTTTTGTATTTTGTAATGGATTTTTTTACAACCTGAATTCCGGAAATGTTGGGACGTTTTTTTTTTTTTTTAAATTTGAATAAAATGAAAACTAAAAGAATTTCAAATCACATGAACCAATATTTTATTCACAACAGAACATAGATAACATAAATGTTTAAACTGAGAAATTTTAAAAAACAGGTCTCAAAATAGTTGTGACGGGGGCATGTTTACCATGGTGTAGCATCTCCTCTTCTTTTCAAAACAGTTTGAAGACGTCTGGGCATCGAGGTTATGAGTTTCTGGAGTTTTGGTGTTGGAATTTGGTCCCATTCTTGCCTGATATAGGTTTCCAGCTGCTGAAGAGTTCGTGGTCGTCTTTGACATATTTTTCATTTAATGATGCCCCAAATGTTCTCTATAGGTGAAAGATCTGGACTGCAGGCAGGCCAATTCAGTACCCGGACTCTTCTACTAAGAAGCCATGCTGTTGTAATAGCTGCAGTATGTGGTTTTGCATTGTCCTGCTGAAATACACGTCGTCTGGAGAGGAGCATATGTTGCTCTAAAACCTTTATATACCTTTCAGCATTCATAGTGCCTTCCAAAACATGCAAGCTCCCCATACCGTATGCACTTATGCACCCCCATACCATCAGAGATGCTGGCTTTTGAACTGAACGCTGATGACACGCTGGAAGGTCTCCCTCCTCTTTAGCCCCGGAGGAGACGGCGTCCGTGATTTCCAACAAGAATGTCAAATTTGGACTCGTCTGACCATAGAACACTTTTCCACTTTGAAACAGTCCACTTTAAATGAGACTTGGCCCACAGGACACGACGGTGCTTCTGGACCATGTTCACATATGGCTTCCTTTTTGCATGACAGAGCTTTAGTTGGCATCTGCAGATGGCATGGCGGATTGTGTTTACCGACAGTGGTTTCTGGAAGTATTCCTGGGCCCATTTAGTAATGTCAATGACAGAATCATGCCGATGAGTGATGCAGTGTCGTCTGAGGGCCCGAAGACCACGGGCATCCAACAAAGGTCTTCGGCCTTGTCCCTTACGCTCCAGTTTCTTTGAATCTTTTGATGATGTTATGCACTGTCAGGGATGTGATTTTTCCGTATAAATATGGATTTCTGTATTTTCCGACCTCTGAGGGACGACCCATGTGATTCGCGTAGATCCAAGTTTTTTTGTTTGTTTTTTGAGGGGGGTTGGTTGGTTACTGCATGATGATTGAAATCGTGCAAATGGCCTTGAGCTATTACCTAAATAAACTGATTGTTTTCTAAAACATCATGGACGGAATGATCCTGAGAGCGCTGCACGAGCTCGCGGCGCCATCTGCAGGACAGTTAAAAGTGTTCAAATGATTCAAAGCGCCAAATGAGAGTAGAATCATCACTGAAACGTGTTACTCGACCCGGTAACTTTCTATGAATGGCGGTGAGAATTTGAGATTGCTAGTGCTGTCATAAAACTCCCAACGGTTGTGATGTAATTATATAACAGGCTGTAGTCTGACGCGCTACATGTCTGCTGTTACAGTACGGTTTTTAGTTTGGATTCACTGTTAGTGCTGCTGCGCTGCGCTTGGTTTGAGCCGCTTTAATTTGCATTTAGGAACGTTTATAAATCTGTTGTTGTTTACAAAGACAAGTTTCAGTGTCACATAATCCTTCAGAAATCATTCTAATATGCTGATTTGCTGCTCAAGAAACATTTCAGATTATTATCAATGTTAAAAACAGTTTTGCTGCTTAATATTTTTGTGGAAACAATGATACCACTTTTGTGGTATCATTGTTTCCAAACATTTGTATAAGATTAAAAAAAGAGAGGGAAATTAATCATTTTATTCATGCATGAAATTGATTAAAAAAAAGTGAGTGAAGACATTTAAAATGATTTCTATTTAATAAATGCATTAATAAATTTAATTAATATATTTGATAAATGCAAATAAATGCTGTTCATTAAACTGTTCATCAAAAAATCCTGAAAAATAAAGTGTATCACCATTTCCACACAAAATATGAAGCAGCAAAATTGTTTTCAACATTGATAATAATCAGAAATGTTTCTTGAGAGTCAAATAAATTCTAATGATTTCTAAAAGATCATGCGACACTGAAAACTGGAGTAATGATGAAGAAAATTCTACTTTGCATCACAGGAATAACATTACATTTTATAATATATTAAAACTGAAAACTTTTTTTAAATTTGTAATTATATTTCACAATATTGCGTTTTTTTTTTATTTTTTATTTTTTAATTTAATCAAATAAATTCAGCCTTGATGAGCAGAATATATTTATTTCAGAATCATTAATTGTAATGTTTCCAAAGTTTTGGCAGGTACTTTAATAATAATAACAATTGTATATACTATATACTTTACTATATATTATAGTACTTTATTATAATATATTATATTATATTGTTATCATGATTATTAAGTGCTGCTTTTTATTTTTTACAGGACAATAGTATGTATTCTTACAGTACAAGATATATCTTTTAATGTGCTAAAATATATATTTTTAATAAGTGCTGGGGGCGTGGCTTGTGGGCGTGACTTGGGGCATGGTCAGATTTTCCTTCTTTTTTGTCTCTAGCTGATCACATGCCTGACTATAGATGATGAGATTTGCAAAGCCTTTGCAATTTGACGTTGAGGAACGTTGTTTTTAAAGTATTCCACAATCTTTTTACGCACTCTTTCACAGATTGGAGAGCCTCTGCCCATCTTTACTTCTCTGCATCTCTAAGACATCTCTTTTATAGCTAATCATGTTACAGACCTGATGTCAATTAACTTAATTAGTTGCTACATGTTCGCCCAGCTGAATCTTTTCAAAATTTGTTGCTTTTTCAGCCCTTTGTTGCCCCCGTGCCAACTTTTTTGAGACCTGTAGCAGGCATCAAATTTTAAATGAGCTCATTTATTGAATAAAGTGTAAAATTTCTCCGTTTAAACATTTGTTATGCTCTCTATGTTCTATTGTGAATAAAATATTGGCTCATGTGATTTGAAAGTCTTTTAGTTTTCATTTTATTCAAATTTTAAAAATGTCCCAACATTTCCGGAATTCGGGTTGTATTTTTCAAATGGTTGAAAAAGTTGAAGCTCTATAGTTTTAGAAATTAAAGCTGCAGTCCGTAAGTTTTGCCTCTTTGTCGCCATCTATGTTTGAAAACCTGGAATTGCAGTTACTTGCGGAATTATCTTACTTGCGTGGGGTTGTACTCTGGCACAGCTCCAGCACGGATGAATCTTAATGTTTTGAGGAGTATATGTAGCTGTCAGTCACTGCGCCGGTGTGGATATTTACTGTTCTTCGCATTCACAGATTAGTCTACGTCTTGGAATATTTGACCCAAATAAGAATTTTCACTGGATATTGTCATCTGAACAAGTAAGTAACAAGTCAATCACGTTTGTTCTGACCAACTGAGGAAAAAAGCATTACAATAAATCGCACTTCCAATGGTGATTTAATCTAAAGATTGGTTAGCTCATAACACATCAAACCGTGCAAATTATTATTATTGTTATAGTTTATTCTCAAATTAACAACATCAGCATTGCGTGACAATGAGAATAGTGTGTATTAGCGTGTAGATTTCAATTTCTGTAAAGTTTAATCTAATTGTCATACCATTCGAATTTCATATTAAGAAATTCTTTTAACCCAAAAAGCAAACTATGCTCCCTTCGAACTGGTTTTCTTTAAAATACAAATCTTGTGTAATCCCAGGCTATCTGTAATCAGAAGCACATTTAAAACTGGAATATAATTGAATTTCATTCACGTGTTTCATAAACACATAATACTTTCTGTATTACAATCCGCCATCAAAATGATACATTTAATAATTCCAGCTGCTGTGAGAAAAGGCTATAAACGATGCGCCACCTGCAGCATAGCCTACTAGCCGGGAAAACTTCTTTATGTTTACAGACGTGACGTAATGACAGTGCCATGCTGGAATTTCCTGTGAAAACCTACCCGTACCACTCAAATTAGAAAACATTATTATAAGCTAACCGTTGTAAATCGGGCTAAAGTAAGGCAATAGTTTTGAACACTGGCTGGTTATGTACTTGCTCAAATATTGATTTCGGATCATTTTTAACCAAAAAAAGTTACGGACTGCAGCTTTAAGTATTATATAGAAATTAAATTATTTATTAATATTGTAATTTTTCTGTTCTGTAAATTATACTTATATATTTGTTTTTTATTTTACAGTATAATAGTATCATTGTAGTAGTATTTAATATTATAAAAATATTAAAGGTATTAAATTTGCTAGAAAATTTACATTTTCAAAATTTTTAAATGATCTGCACTGATGAATCAAGCACAGATGACCAAAAATGTGAATGAAGAATGTAAATAGTGAATTTTGATGTCATGTTGACTTTAATAAAAAAATCTTTCAGACTATAAGGGTTTTAATGACATATAGAACACATCATCTTACACTTGTGTTAATTCACTGACCTTCAGGTTACAAAACAAGAGACCATAGGTCTCACTCAACACTCCACAGCTCTACATGGAGAGACAATATCTCCAGACCCTGTCTATGAGGATTTCAACTCTCCAATCTTGAGTTTCGCACTCAACTCTGGGTCGCCATGGTTACGCCTCCCAGTCATCTTCATCGTCTGCAGTGGGTTGCTGTGGCGCTGGAAGGGGCGGAATCACATCTGACATCCTGGCGAACGCGCCGCCGGAGCTGGCAGGTGCTTCAGATGAGTCTCCGCCCGCCGGGCCCTTACCAGAGATACCTGTCAAATATTCACAGTGAAAAAGGCATCAGGTGGGATGAAAACACTGAGACTGAGGCGCTAAAACTAAGGTTTCAAACGCACCTTTCCTGCGCATGGCCAATTTATTGAAGAGGTCAGACATCAGGTCTCCACCGCTCACCGCTGCCCCAACTGGAAAAAAAGACAACTGTTAGATTATGCAAAAGGAAATATAAGAGGTTTTTTTTTTCAATTAATTTTACACATTACATGGCTTCAGAAGACTGTATACACTACAAGGATTCAAAGAATCCTGAAAGAAATGTATCATGGTTTCTACAAAAATATTGAGCAGCACAACTGTTTTCAACACTGACGATGATAAGAAATGTTTTTTGAGCAGGAAACCATCGTATTACAATGATTTCTGAAGAATTATGTGACACTGAAGACTGGGGTAATGATGCTGAAAATTCAGCTTTGATCACAGGAATGAATTACATTTTAAAATATGTTCAAATAGAAAAACAGTTGTTTTAAGCTACTTTGATAAACATTGAAACATTTTGCAGAACCAAAAATTTTGAAGCTAAATGAGGTCATATACTGTACAAGTCATACGGATCACTTTTATTGTGTGTTTATGACCTTTTTGGAGACTCCACAGCATCCGTTTCCCATTAACTTTAATTGAAAAGAAATAGCAGGTTGGATTTTCTGCTAAACATCTCCTTTTGTATTCATCAGAAAAAAAAAAAAAAAAAAAAAAAAACTACAACTGCCTTCGTTATTTTCTGCAGCAAACAGTGCATATGTCAGGAGAATAACAAGTAGCAAAGATTATTACATTGCGTTCTTTCAAATCTTAAGTGTGGCATTTACTCTCACCCAAGTCCTAAATCATTATTAATTACCTCTCACAAATTGCAAATTCCAAAGACCACAAAGTTTATCCATTGATAATACATCAGTGAAGAATTTGAAATATCTGAGACTTTGTGTGTCCAGAGTCAGTCGATTTCAGAGCAAATGTCAAGCAGATTTAAAAAGGCTTAATAGGGCAGATTTAATGAAAGTAAATTTCTCTTCTGACCTTTCCAAATACCACAGCGCTCTTCCTTATACCAGCGATACTGAAACACAATGAATTCCTCTTGTTTTAAAAATGAATACTCTTGTACACTTAATATGTTCATCTTGCGAAATAACTGCATGTACATTTTTACATATATCCTGGATGGTTGCCAGGGTGTACCTATGTGGTTACTAGGATGTTGCTTACTGGTCCAAAGTTTCTACATATGGCTTGGCTTTTTTAATGCTTCCATTAGCAAACACTAACAAGTTTCTTACCCTAATAACAGTTTAGCTAATGTTAACACCCTCTAATTGACCCTGTTTGACAATATGCTTTCAGAACAGAGTGTAAACACTGCCAGCGTCTGACCTTGCTCTTGCGCTTTCTGTTTTTTCTTCTCCATCTTGCGCTCTTTTACATTGCGGAGGTTTGCTTTGCCGATACCACCGGCATTTCGGATTGACTCCAGCAGACTGGCTCGGCCGTCCGACGGCTGTACCACCTCAGTAGGGGCTCCTTTCACTATACCTGATACACACAAATATGAGAGAAAGTGGTTGACATACACTAACATACAAAAGTTTGGGGCCAGTAAGTGTTTTTTTTAAAGAAATTAATTCTTTCATTCAGCAAGAATACATGTGACACTAAAGACTGGAGTAATTATGCTAAAAATTCAGCTTTGCCATCAGAAATAAATTACATTTGAAAATATATTAAAACAGACAACAGTTATTTTAAATTGTAATAATATTTCACAATATTACTGTTTTTATGTACTTTTGGTGCATATGGACAAAAAAAAGACTGTTTTTTTTTTTTTTTTTGCAGAAGACAGAAATAGAAGTGTGTTATAGTTTTAAATAAATTTAGGTTTTGAACACTTAACCACCTTTGCAGTCTGAAAACAGCTGGTGCAGGAGAAAAAAAAACACTTGCAATTCCCTATGCTAACTCTGCAATGACATACTGCGCTAAAAAAGTCAATAAATCTGAAAATGAATCTTTTACCTGAGGGAGGGGCTTGACTTGACGTGGCATCAATGCTGTCTGCTGTGATAGGTGGAGGTGGGGGTGGAGGGGGCAGAGCTGGGGATGTTCCAGGGGGTGGGATTGACACCTGATTTGGCTCTGGTGGAGGAGGGGGCGGAGGAGGTGGAGGGGGCGGAGCCTCAAGCCTAAAATGAGAGTCTTAAAACACAAACAAGTAATTATTAAATAATGTTTTATTCATTTTACGTTTATAAATAAAAAATAATTACATGCATTTTTATATTTCAAAATGATATATAATTTTCTAATTATATAATTTATAATTATGTAATGATATATGAATTGTATTTTTCAAAATTACATAATTATAAATTAATTTCTCAAAAAAATAAAAAATCTGCAATAATTTAATGTTAATAATGATCCCACCAGATCCACTAGATTCGTCATGCTCCGTGCCAAATGAAGGAAGTTCAGGGATGCTGTTGCTGGCAGGAACAGATGGTGCGAACCCTGGGCCGAGGTCAGCGCTGTACATCAGGTCATCAGCGATGCCAGGTAAATCAGGCAGGTAAGACGGCACATCGATCTCAGGCACTTGCCCCAGGTCTGGCACATAGAAATAATTCTCTGCGGTCTGAGAAGAAAGCATGAAAGAGATATTAAGTAAGCCTGCATCCTGTTTTCAGCGTATCGCTTCATTATAGGTATGACTGAGCAGCTCACCTGTCTCTCTAGCTGCTCTCTCTTGGTGATCGACAGCGGCGCATCAAACGGTTTATCTTCCTTTTCCGTCTCTAACGTGGTGTGTGTTTTAGTCACGGCGCCCGCCAGAGGGTCAAGAAACACATATTTCTTATAGCTGAAAATACACAAACACGCACAGCGATGATTATATGAGCATTAATAAGGTTGCATCGGCAGTGCAGCATTCAGTCAATATGTGTAGGTGTTTGTGTACTCACAGGTTCTCTGTTGTGTTGAACAGCAATAAGGAGCTGACTGAGTTGACATTTCTCGGCAGACTTCCCAAACCCTCCTCTGTCTCATCCTCTGAGCGCTTCTTAGTGTTTACACATACTGGCAAATACATCAACTTCTCCTGTAAAACACATTTATGGGTCATTTCATTAGACATTTTTACCATAAATGTGTGTTGATGGTTTTATATTGTAATTTGACATTACAAGCCAAGTGTTAAACGTCAAAGGAACTTCTTAAAAAGATAATTTGATGCTGATTTTTTCACAGATATCCTCAATTAACAATTTTTCAATTCATAATTGTTACGCGCTTGCGTGGTTTGTAAAATTGAGCTGAAAGCTGATTGGTTGCCTCCATGAGAGAACTATCCATTTGGCTTTTTTAAATTCCGATAACAAATGGATAAAGAAAAGGTTTTGACAAAACAACAAAGAAAGCAATTGACAAATGGACAAAGAAAAGCAGATGGTTTAAAATGTGCATTTAGAAATAACTTCTAATTTACTATTTTATTATTTTATTAAACAACATACACATTAATCAAAGTATTTTTAAATTTAAAATTATTTATTAATTTATTCATTATTTTATTTAACTACATTTTAAAGCATGAATTTAACCATTTTAAATATGTCCATTTATTTTGGAATTTAAAAATTACGTATTATTTAATTGAACTACAAAAAACTGTTTTAAATATGTCTCTTAATTTGTCCATTTAGAAAGTGATTTATTTGTTTCAATTTTTATGTTTTAAATATTAAATTGATAAATCTACTAGTGTTCCATAAAAATCATAGCAATAGAGTTGATATTTTAATACTATTCCAACTAAAAAAAATACTGAAAAAATATAAAAATTAAATTATTAAAAAGAGGAGCGACATCTGTACTGTAGTTACACATTATGACAGATTTTTTGATTTATTTAAAAAAAAACAAAAAAAACTTTAATTTATAACGGGAATATATAGAGAGAATTTAAAGAGAAAATGCTAGCTCACATTTCCATTTATTTCAATGATTTTTTTAAAACAAAATATGAGCCGTATAGACTTGAAAGAAGGATAGCAGGATCTAAAAAAAAAATGACTGAATTTGTTCACCTGGAGAGCCTTGTCATCCAGTGGGCGGAGTTTGCTCTGAACTTTAAAGCGAGGCCGCTTTTGAGAGGCGGGATCTACTGCACCTGTAAATACGGACGAATATTCCTGCAGTTTTTCTGGAGCGGGGTATTTGGCACTGGAGAACACCTACACAAACACACCAGACATATGACCACTCGGTACAGAGCAATAATTATTAATTAGTCATTTAGTTGGTGCTTTAATCTAAAGTGACTAACAGTACAATTATTATAAGTACAAAATTCCTACAGCTCAAACAGCACAGCAGTCAAAATCTTAATGGTCCTAAAAATAGTGTTAATGTTCTTAATGTAAAAAAAAATGTTTAATTTTGTTACTCAGGCAAAATATGACCCAGACCTTTCTTGTTAAGTTTTAATGATTAGCTTATGCCCAACCTACAACTCATATTCACTTTCTGCTCCAGGCATCTGTTGCAGAATAAGTTTCTCTTCTACGCTGTCAGATTCTCTGTGTCTGAATCATCTGTATCACCTTTGTGGCTTTCTTGCTTCCTTTGATCTTCTGGACTCTGGCCTGAGCCAGTTTGATCCGGTCTGTGACGGACTGAAGGTGTGCACGGTTCTTCTCCACGCTCTGAGACACCCTGTCAAAATCAAACCAAGTCAAACTATAGCTGCAGAATACAGGTGAACACATTTAGATCAGAACTTCACAAAAATTCAGGCCATTCTCAATTTCTTTGTTGTTAATTAAAACAATGAATCCAGTTTAAGCCAGTATGTTTGCTTGACGGTTAACTGTTTTTACATGATCGACATTGATCATTTCAATTTCAAAAAATACATTTTTAATCTGCCTATGACAAATAAACTCATTCTGTTTTACAGGTATTTCTGAATGAAACATTCTATGTAAATACTGCATTAAGTACAAATTTAATTTAGTAAATTTTGCAATTTTGTGTGTTTAATGTGCTATAACAAATAAGGTTATAAGTGCATCATTGCTTTTTTTAAAACAGTATATTATTTCCTTTATTTAACCAAGAAAATCCCATTGAGATTACATTCTCTTCTTCCAGAGAGCCCTGTAATAGACATATAATAATATATGCAATATACATGTATTTCACCATTTAAAAAAATGTTTGTCAGTAAGATGACTTTTTATTTTATTATTAGTTTTATTCAGCAAGAATGCATTAAATTGATCAAAAGTGACAGCAAAGACATTTCTGAAGGATCATGTGACACTGAAGACCAGAGTAATGATGCTGAAAATTCAGCTTTGCATCACAAGAATAAATTACATTTTTTAAATATATTCAAATAGAAAACAGTTATTTCGAATTGTAATAACATTTCGCAATTTTACAGTTTTTATTGTATTTTTTAACAAATAAATGCAGCCTTGCTGAATCTGGACGAATGAGAAACTCTGAAGCAAACTTTTCCAAACATCATGCTGAATAATGGTGTACTGCAGCACATTAGCAGATGAAACAGCACGTATACTGTGACATTGGTGGCTCTATGCCAATGCCATTTGTCCTGGCTTGATATTATAATATCTTTTTATTACACTTTTTGTAAGCCATCTGTGTTTACCAGCTGCGTATCTCTTTTGTTTGTCCATTCTACACTGTTTCTGTGGACAAACACTGCAAAAGGGAAAAAAGATGCCTTGATTGCAGAAGGCAGCTACAGTATACGCCAGCCTGAAACATCAACAAAACACAGTGGGAATGAGAGCGTAATTGTGCATGTGTACAATCCTATCATCACCACTGAGTCAGTGTGCTCCTCTGTAGCCTATGGCACTACACACTGTCTGAAAAGACCCTCCATTAGAAACGGGGGAAAATGACAGAAGAATGACTAAAAGAGAAGGGGGGAAGGAGAGGCTTAATGGAGCTGACCTAGAAACGCACTGCTTCACCACACACACACAAATATGTTCCCTGGACCCCTACGTGCCATGTTGTCATGGTAACGCTGTGGATGGTTTTCCAGCCTGTTCAGCTGGAATTAGCATATTTGAGCACTCACTCCCTCACACCTGCATCTCATGGAAAACACACACCGTTCATTGTGTTTCTCTCCTTTGTTATTTTGACACGGTCTAATCACGCTCCCTCCTTCAATAGCCAGGCACAACAATAAGGACGGCCCGGGGCCGGTGCGAGGGGGTTTTGGGGTAGCGGATTGAGCTGTCACTTTCCTTAAAGGACCAGTGCTGCATCGTGACTACATCTTATATTTGTTGATCATGTACATGTGTTTTCTGCCTTGCACACATAAATATTTGCTATGTGTAATTCACCGAAAGTTTGTTAATTCTAATGATTTAAGTATTGTTTGGGATTGGTAAGATTTAAAATTTTTAAACTCTCATCAACGCTGCATTTATTTGATAATCTAAATAATAAACAGTAACATTGTGAAACATTATTACAATTTTAAGTACCTGTTTTCTATTTTAATGTATTTGAATATGTAATCTATTTCTCTGAAGCAAAGCTGAATTTTCAGAATCATAACTCAACAGTTTTCAGTGTCACGTGATCCTTCGGAAATCATTCTAATATGTTGATTTGCTGCTCAAGAAACATTTATTGGAATAGAAAGTTTTAAAGAACATCTTGTATTTGAACTAGAAATCTTTTGTAACATTATAAATATTTTACTGTTGCTTTTGATCAGTTTAATGCATCTTTGCTGAATAAAAGTATTAATTTCTTTAAAAAATGAGCACTGTATATTTAAAATTCATTATAATATATTAAAAATTAACTAATAAATTATTGATAGCAAATATTTTTTAGTAAAAGAAATTCTAAAAAATAAAAAAATATTTTTGTTACATACAAAATAGGTTGCTAAAGCAACATACATGCCAAAAATATTTTTCATAAAATATATATCCATCTATAAAAAAAAAATCCTCATTTTTGAGACCTGAATGGGCGACTCAAAAAGTAGCACTCATATATAACATTTGTGTGAACTGCCTGCTATAATATTATTGATTCTAGCCTTTTGAACTTTTACATCTCTGATCTACACAAAAGCACTCTGCAGTACAAAAGTGTGTGTATAAATGTGTGTTTACCTAGTAAAGATGTCTGTTGAAATCGTTTCCAGGTACTGTAATGCATCAGTGATCTGATGCACAGCCTCTTCTCTCCTCAGATCCGGCTGGATGAGCGGTACGGAGTACACCTGTCCCTCCAGGTAACGTTTCTGAGTCATCCTACACACATACACAGACACAAACCAAAGAATCATTCAATCTGTAAGTCATTTTCAATTATCTAGTGTTGTAATTTGCTAAAGTTGCAGCTGATATGTGTGATGTGCTATACTTAAATATGACATTCAAATACACTGCATACTGAAGTTGGCAACCCACATAATATTTATGCTTCAGTGGACACTGTATGGAAATGTAAATTTCATATCATGTGGGATTTATGCTTTTTGCCCCCAAAAATACATGGGTCACGTATCTAGATCCAATCTAGAAGAGTCTAATCTAATACATCAACATGAAACACTAATCCAGCCTCTAACTGAATGACAGTCACATGATGACTCGCACACAGAGTCTGATATAGTTGAATAATCACGGTTATGTTGTGTGTCACAATGCAAACCTTTTAATAAGAGAGTATAATAACAATATGACAGTTATCTGAAACAAATCAGCTGATTACCACACGCATAACGCGATCATCCTGCAATCACCGCTGAAGAAAACACAACGGCCAAAAATACAAACGGGATAACTATAAAATATCTATGAAATGTCTCTGTTAAAATAGAAAGGAAACACTTTACCTGACCATTTATATGCCAAAAGCGCAAACGTTCAGCAGCTTGAAGGCGCTCAGTCTTTCAGGATCAAAACTTCCGCACTCTCAGATCACGTGACGCCTGACGTCAGCGCGTAAAAACGCATAATAAAATAATAAAAACAAAACAAATTTAAAGTATATAATTTATCTACATATCGACATTGTAGGAATTATTAAAATGTTTATTAAATGTCTATTAAAATGACTTTTGAGCATCTGTTGTGTTAATTTTATTGTTATTATTATTTGATTTGTAGTATTATTATCACAATGATCGTTGTTATTGCTGCTGCTGCTGCTAACAATATAATTTGGCATTTATCATGATGTATGTCCTCGTGTATTTTTCTGTACTTTTGTGTAGGCCACAAGAATCTTAAAATAATTGTGAATAAATAAACAGCTTTCGAAAGTCACTTCTCTTTGTGTGGTATATTTCATGTAGGCAATATACGAAAGTTGTGAAAGCGTTTTGATCAGTTTTGTTAGCAGTAAACCACTCCCATCATTAACTTTCTGATTTTTGCCTTGTTTTCTCTATTATTATTATTATTATTATTATTTTAATTGACGCTTTGGCTTTATAGTGAGAAACAGTTATGCTGCTAATAATGCACTCTGAAAATAAAGGGGAAAGAACTTTCATTTGGTAACCAAGCAACAGAAATTTAAATTTGCAGCACTAAAATAAGACACTACGCATGTTTCATGTGTTTTCTATTGAAGATTAAAAGGCATACAAACTAAGGATCCATGTAGAGGTACATATTTAAAATTCATACATTTTATACAATTCATACATTTGATACAATTTATAATTCATGACTAAATATTAACATATATATATATATATATATATATATATATATATATTTACATTTAATCATTTAGCAGACGCTTTTATCCAAAGCGACTTACAAATGAAGACAATAGAAGCAATCAAAACCAACAAAAGAGCAACAACATGCAAGCGCTATGACAAGTTAATATAATAAGTTAATATATTAACGGTTAATATAAACCAAAAAGAAATGAATAAACAAGCATACTATTTAGATTTCTTATCTTTTATATATTTAGGAGATAAATAAACTAAGCAAACTCTGTTATTGCGCCTCATTACGTGCCCCCTGACGTCACTGGGGAACGCGGCCCCGCCCCCTTCAAGCCTGTGTTTTGACATCCTCGCATCAGCACCACTCCGCGCTTCGCTTCACGCGCGCTCTGGGCACGGAGGTGGAGGTGGAGGTGGAGGCGGAGGGGTCTCTCTCTCTCGGTTCAGCCATTTAAATATCAACCCGTGCAACTGGTCAGGGGTACTGACACCAAGACTCCCCGCTTGGATCGGATCATTTCTCGGCTTTTTCAAGAGGAGCGTCGCACCGGGATGTCGAGCCTCCTGGAGAACCCTCTGCAGGCGGTGCTCTATCTGAAGGAGCTCACCGCCATCGTGCAGAACCAACAGAGTCTGATCCAAACCCAGCGATACCGGATAGACATACTCGAGCGCCGGCTGGAGGATCTAGCGGTTGAGAATCGACAGCTGCGGGACTCCAGCAGCCATCACCGGCACCCTCCCCGCTATCATCCGCCTCCGCCCCCCCGGACCTCCAGCCTGCCCCGAACCAGCAGAGCCGGGACGCCCCCGGTCCAAACCCAGCAGCAGCAGCAGCAGCAGCAGCAGCAGCAGCATCATTCCCCCCTGGACATGCAGCTCGTTCCTGCGGGACCCAGCAATGCCAGTCCGGACTCTGCTGATGAAGATGATAATGATGCTCAGGACCCCTGCTGTCGGTCCCTGGTCCCACAGACACCTGCCACCTTGTGCCGAGCTGTGGGACTCCCACGGGCATCTGAGTAAGTTCTCATCACACGTTCAACAAATCAGTCTTTTTCTCCAGGAAAACATGAGATCGGTGAGGCAGATTACATGCGCCATCAGGATTACATAACAGAGGAATTTCACTCTATGTAGGCCACAGTGAATATGCAATTGCACATCAATAATTCCACGATCACACAAGCATGAGGATTTGTATTTATAAAATCATTCAGCATGCTGTTTTTGAGATCATGTGGGTTTGTAATCTATCAGTGCTTAAATGCATGTGTGTGTTGCATTCTTAAATTAACCGCATACTCTAAAATGGAAGAAAAATTATTATAGGTCAGCATTAGTTCAGTTCAGCACATTCACTCTTTCCAGGGCAAAAGGTCTTGAGAAAGAGGGTTTTAATGCATTATTATTATTATTTTGCAGCAAGAATGCATTTTAAAAAGCACTTTAAAACTCTCTTTTGGCATGCAAACACACGCGCGCACACAGATTTATGCGTAAAGTGAGGCTTTAAGTGACATTCCCATAGTGCATGTGAACTTGATCCGCCAGCTGGTATCTAATCCACAGTAAGAGAGAAATAGAACGAGAGATTCAGAGAGAGAGTGAGTGTGTGTGTGTGTGTGTGTGTGTGAGTGTGTGTCGTCTATTACGACTGCTCATCTGCTTCAGTGCACATCTCATGCTGCATTTGTAGAGTACTCCCTCTGTGTGTGTTTGTGTGTGTGTGAACCCCACAAGCAAAACTGGAATGATACATTCCGCTCTGATTTGTTTAATGGTAGCATTACCTTATACTTTAGGGTACAAACACATAGTCCTGAGTCAGAGAGCATATTACCTTGTTGTGTGTTTGTTTCTTATATGACAGAATACTTTTAGTTGTACTGGAAGTGTGAGATGCTCATTACCAATCAGTTTTAGGGCCCAATTATGCTCATGCACGCAACTTATTAAAGTTAATCTCACATCACTGTCATCAACTTGTCTGGTTATAACAGGTATATTTTGAGACAGAGTGTTTGCAGTAGACTCTTCAATAGTTCACTAAAAAATGAACATATGCTGAAAATTTACTCACCCTCAGGCCATCCAAGATGTAGATGAGAACATTTGGAGATATTTAGCATTACATCACTTGCTCACCAGTGAATCCTCTGTAGTGAGTGGGTGCTGTCAGAATGAGAGTCCAAACAGTTGATAAAACATCACAATAATCCACAAGTAATCCACACCACTCAAATCCATTATTAAGACATTTTAACTTTAAACCATTGCTTCTGGACAAAATACTAGTCCTCTATCCATAATACTGTTTTCTCCAGTGAAAAACTTGTCTGAATCAGAAGAGAAATATGCACAGATTACAATCGAAAACAGCTCAAATTGGATTTTGATGTGAGAGGACAACAGGGGATGGACTTTTTAACTGGAGGAAGTGTAATTGTGAATTAAGGGCTGTTTTTTTGGTCAGAAGTGACTATTTAAAGTTAAAGTTAAAGACACCCTCATGTCGTTCCAAATTGGCATTCTTCTGTCGAACATAAAAGAAGATCACAAAAATGTAGTGACGCACTTTTTTAAGCAAGAAAGCTGCTGGGAATTTTACACACAAAACAGAATATTATAATAATAATGAATATTACATAATCACAATAGCAGTACTGCAAGGAAGTGATATGCAAATATGATTATATTAATAGCACTTCACGTTCTCATGTTATGCTGGAGTGTGAAGCAAACGTATTTGATGTGTCTCAACAAAGGAGGCTCAAAGAAAACTCATCCTGAGCTTTGAGTTTCCCTGGACTCCTAAATTAGAGACTGAAGTGTTTAAAGTGTTAGCAAATTAAAATAAATCAGGAAGGAGTTGGGGATTTCTGAAAGAATTGTGAGCAGCCATTGCTTTGTGATTGCCAGGATGGACTGTTAAGTTATTTGGAGGCTAGTGGTCCTTAACTAGTGGGTTTAAACCTAAAACCGCAGGTATGTTCTGTTTGTAGAAATCTTTCTGAGTGCAGAAATCTTACCCGTTTCATTTATGTATGACTGACAGATGTGGCTCAGTTTATTAGTTAGTCTATATTGAAACTGTGTAATCCAAATGAATGGAAGTTTTATATGCAATTCAAATACATAAATATTAAATTTATGCCTAAATACTGTTTGAGTGTACTTTTGAGTGCCCAATAGTCTGGATTATGAAGCAAACCCAGTTGAGAATCACCTCACTAAGCAATCTCTACAGCAATCTCTATCTAGTGTTCAAAGAACACAAAATGAAGTAACATGCAAATAGTATTGCAGTGCATTTAATTGCAGTAATGTTGATTTAAACCTTTACAGGAGCCAGACCGTCCTGCACCAGTTCTGCTGTCCCGCACCAGAGGCCCCAGAGGGAGACTCCCTAACCTGCTCCAGGTGAGGACGACATTTTATGTAACAAGCCAATCAGAAGAGAGTTAGTCTTTCTACATCCCAAACAAACAAAATGTACAATATGAGCAATTGATGCAGTAAGGAGAGTGTGAATCTACTTGTTTACCGCAGCTGTCTGCATTGGTTAAGTTTTCCATCCTTGAATGGTAGTGGTTTTCTTTTTGTGGCCCCTGTTCTCTTTGCCTGAGGCATTCTGGGTGATGGGATTCAAGCTAGCGGAGTGTAAGTGTGTGTGTGTTTGTGAGAAAGAGAGTTAGTGCATGCTGCAGGTGTAGCTTAACCCTCATCCGTCCTCTGTCTGATAGACTGGAAAACTCTCGGCATGGATAAGCACCGTCACTCAGGTGGAGAGAGAGTCTGTGTGTTTCTGTGTGTGTGAGTGTGTGAATGCATGTGTGAATGTGGCAGTTCTGCACTATTTTGGGAAATTCAAACTATCTGAGCTTTGTTGACTGCATATTTTATGCTGCCAACAAAATCAAGTCTTAAAAACGCTTCTTAATTAAAGAGCACATGATAACTGTGAACAAAGTCAGTTCTAAACAACAGAAAATCTATACTTTTGTGTCCAAATTTGAAGAAATCATGACCTCATCTTTGCAGCAAACTGATAAAGTGGAAAGTGCTCATTATTTTTTGACCCTCACAGAAAGCTCTGAATCATATTTTCCAATTTTTATGTTAAACATTAAAGAGGAGCTTTATATCTGCAGGAAATCTATTCTAATTTTGTGCCAATTATGTCCTGAATGGTTGAAAAGGGACAAAAAAGGAAAGGAAGAAACCAAGATAAGCATGCAGTCAGAGTGCATTTTGTTTCTCACCTGTAATACAGTGTAAAAATATTTTGTTAAATTGACAGTAAAAAACTGGCTGCTCTGGTTGCCAGAAATTCACTGTAAAAATACAGTGACAGTGTTTCCTATATTACAGGATGCCTGTATAATTTAAAACTTAGAACATATTTAATTAAGTGATGTAATGTGAATACACCAAGCTACTTAAACTACCAAAATATGCATTTTACCTATAAATAACACGGGTGGTTCAATAGAAAGCCACTTGACAAAAAAAAAAGGGGGAAAAAGTGCAATGAACTAGAAAAAATAAATAAAATAAAAAGAATCAAAATTAATTATAGTCCTATGTGATGTGTCATGTAGAGTCTTCTGGGAATATCCTACTGTTGTTTTTACTTACAAAAAAAAAACCTTCCATTTTACAGTATTAGACAGTATTAAATTACATATAATGGAATGTTAAACTTTTTACAATTTTTCACAGTATATAGTTATAGTAAAAAAAAATACTGTAGAATTTTATCATATTTTTCTGTAGAAATTACATTACATGCAAAAAAGCGTTTTCAAAAAAGCCATTTTTCATACACTGTTACAATTAATTAAATATTTTTACTGTAACATTTTTACAGTATTTTTCAGTAGAAATTACATGATTTACAGCGTAGAAAAAAATGTGGGGCTTGGCTGCAAAACTTTTTTTTTTTTTAGTGTTTTTAGCATTTTTCTACACGGTTGCAGTTGCTAGGGTGTTGTGATGTTACTACAGTGTTTTGGGTGGTGAGTCAGAAGTCATATCTGTAGCTTCAATGGTGTCGGTTCAGTAGTGAACTGAAGTTTAATGCTCAGGGTTAGATGTTTGTTTAAATCACTAACTGTAAGCCTGAGTAAGCACCACTAATGAAGTTTTATTGATGCCAGTTTTATCGATGAACAGGAGAGAGCAGTTTAATTTTTGCAAAAGCCTATCGTGATTGTGTGCCAGTTATTTCCCAAATGATCAGGAAAGGTTGGTGGGAGAGAAAAATATAAGCATGCAGTAGTTTCTCACCTTTTATTTGCACAAATCGACTGCCTGGGTTTCTGCTTGATGTTGAAACCTGTCGTCATTCACAATCTGTTTTTAAACAGCTTGAGAGAGAGAGCATATTTATTGAGTCATAACACAGGAAATGATATCAAACTCTGCTACCAGCATCACATACTCTCTCACATAAAGAGTGATATCACATTTCAGTTTGGGTTCTCAGATCAACCGCGCAGCGACCTAATGATCTGTAGTGACCGTGTGCCCTGGCGTCTGTTTTCACTCTCTTTTAAGGTTCTGCTGCATTTGTTTTCGTTCCTCAGAGGCGAGCAGTACTTGGCGCATGAAAGATGGAAAACCCTGCTCTCTGCTCCTCGTGTATGAGTGCTTACAGAGCTTAAGAGGCCTTTACTCCAGGGTAGCAGCTAATGTGCTGACAGTGAATGCAGTCAGCAGTGTGCTTGTGTGTTGTAAACCCGTGTCTACACTGAGAGAGAACCTGGAGAAAATGGAAATGGGGTTGAGCTGTGTTGTTAAGCAGAAGAACCGTACTTTGTGACATCTCTCATAATTTAAACATCTGCTTTCCACTCAGAAATGCTTTTTCATGAGCTCAACATAAGAGGAAAATGTCTTTGTCACGTATGGGGTTACGCAAGATTGTGTGGGGTGCTAACCTCGGAAATTTGGTTTGATTTAATCTTTGGTTTTTGGGATTTATAGAAAACCTATCCATTGAAATTTAAATGGACTAACCAAATATTTTTTAATTTAATAAATAATTTAATTTTAACTAGTTTTGCAGAAGCAGTGTTTTTCATATAATTTATATATATGAATTGTTATCTTACTATATATATATATATATATATATATATATACACAAAATTCATATTTTAAATTATATTATATATAAATCATTTAATTTTAATGAGAGTGTATATTCATACACACACACACATATAGTATATATATATTAACAATTTAAAGATTTAATGACTTGTATATACTAATTACATAAAAATTATATAAGATAAAATGATAGATAAATTATATATGATTCATTGATTTAAATATATGATTTGATTTATATATGTATATATATAAAATGTTTATATACAAATGTGTGTGTGTGTGTGTGTGTGTGTGTGTACAGTACACACAAACACACATAATTTAATTTAATTAAAAAATTTCATTTTTGTCTTATTGATTCAATGAATAGTTTAAAAACCCAAAATGAATAATGGTATTTTATTTTAATTTAATTAAATTGTTGCTGTCTCATTCAATGAGCAGATTCTGACAATTAAATGATGATTTGGAAAGATGATCTGAAACCTTCGCTTGATTACCTCATTTTCCATGAAGGCTGCATTGAATCTGAAATCTGTGAAAGCCTGCATGTAGTAATTAAGCAGAGTTAATTAGTCCTGAGTGCGCACTGGGTTCTGATCAGTCTAGATTAAAAGACGGTGAATCTGGGTCAGCCACTGCTCACTTTTGTCATTTGAAACCGCAGCTCGATTCCTGCTGCAGGAGAAGAACAGAAAGATGAGAAAAAAGACGCCCAGCATGACGCGCCGCCCTGCTCACATCCTCCAGAATATGAGCTCTCTCCTGATCTCAAACAAAAACAGGTACGACCCAACGGACATGGCTCTGTGCAAAATGATCCTTAGATATGAAGAGCATGAAACAGTAAGTTAATTGTGTATCTATCTATTTATCTGCAGATAGAGGAACTGGAGCAGAAGTACGGTGGTCCTCTGATTTCCCGGCGAGCAGCCTGTAAGATCCAGACGGCGTTTCGTCAGTACCAGCTCAGTAAGAACTTCCAGAAGATCCGGAACTCGGTTCTGGAGAGTGGGATCCCGCGGCGCATGTCTGTGCGCAGGGTCCGGGTACAGAGGGACGGGTTCTCCGCTGAACGGGCGCTGATGGAGGGATGTTCACTCATGGGTATCCCGCTCACACACTCCACCTCGCTGCCGGTTGCCACTACAACCACACTCACACACCTGGAGGACACATTCACTGAACAGGTACAGGTACACCATAAACATGTGCTATCTATTCAGCATATTTCTATTACAGTCTTTCATGAGTTCAAGTACACAAACGATTCTGTTCTATTCATGCTATTTTATTGTTTGACTCTATTGCATTTGGTTCTGTTCTGTCTTTTTGATTTGTTCTATTCTACTCAAATATGTTGTTCTGTTCTATTCTATTCAGATGTTTTTTTTATTGTATTCCATTCTAGTCTATTCAAATGTTGTTATTTTCTGTTGCGTTCTGTTCTATTTAATTTTTATTCTGTTCTATTCAGTTCAAATATGCTGTTCTATTGTATTCCATTCTATTCAGTTCTATTCAAATATGTTATAATCTGTTCTATTCTATTCAAATATCTTGTTCTATTGTATTCCATTCTATTCAGTTCTATTCAAATATGTTGTTCTGTTCAGTCATATCTGGGTTTATTCTATTTGGTTGTCTTCTATCCAGCTTAAATATGATGTTCTTTTCTGTTGTATTCGCTTCTATTTTATTTGGTTCTATCCAATTTAAATGTTATTTTTTGTTGTATGTTGTTATGTTCTATTACATTTTATTCTATTCTATTCAAATATGTTGTTCTATTCTAACCTGTACTATTAAAATGTTGTTTTAGACTTTTCTGTTTTATTTGTTATTCTGTTCTATTCTATTATTCTGTTCTATTCTATCCTCCCTGCCAGGTTCAGTCATTAGCGCGGTCTATTGATGAGGCTTTGAGCAGTTGGAGTTCTGTTCGAGACGGGGAAGGAGAGAAGTCCACTGCGGCCCCTCCCTCTGGATCCCATGCCGCTGCCCTACAGGATGCCACACAGAGCGGCTGTGGGGAGAACATACCCCGCAGCGCCAGTAAACTCATGATGGCTTTCAGGGATGTGACTGTTCAAATTGACAACCACAACTTTCGCCTCTCCTCCTCAATGCTGGAGTCAGTTTCTCTTGGTAACGGCGTAGCCAAGGAAACCAGCTCAGAACCCCAAACAGGGAGACTGAAAGCAGGCCAGTCGGCATCAACGGCTACAGCAGAGCCTGAGTTTCCAGCTCCGCCACCCAGTGAGGAAGAGAAAGAGAACCAGCAGCCAACTGGATCGGACGAACCGACAGCAGGGGCGGGACTGGAGGGGAAACAGACCAATCAGATTGCACCAGAAACGGCGGAAAACAGCTCAGAGCCCGTCAGTAGCAGCAGCACCTCGACATCAGCGTGTGAGACGATGATTCTGTCTCTGCCCCGCCCACATTGTCAGGACACGCCCTGTGGCACGCTCTCGACGGACATTGTACGCAAACGCCTTTACCGCATTGGACTCAACCTCTTCAATGTGTGAGTACAAAGGTTAAAAGTCAAATGTTTTCATTTACAGTGGCTTTTTTAGTGTGATCCAGGTTTTGCCATGTTTGAAAGTCTCAGATATCCCACAAAGACAGTCAAGTCATCATTATTTACTAAGCGCTTTTTTCAATGCAGATTGTGTTAAAGCAGCTTTACAGTATTAAACAAGGAAATAGTGTCAGATTGTGCAGATAAAACCTACTAAATCTAGTGCTATTATAATAGTATTTGTATACAATTTTAGTTTCACTTTTAGTATTTTTTTTTTTTTTGTTGCTTTGACATTGTTCAGTTTTTTTTTTTTTTATTTATCTATATTTCTATATAGCTAATTTATGTATTTATAATTTTCGTACTTTTAATTTAGTTGCCAAGGCAACATTTCTAATTTGTAAGTTTTAAGTTTTTCAATTAATATTTATATTTTATTTGTTACTGAAAAAAAATATAGTTTGTTAAAAAAATATAGCAAATTTTACAATTTTAATGAGGAAAACTGCTTCATAAAGGGATATTTTCTTTCATCGGTTTGATTTAGTCTGTGTCTTGTCTTTTAAATCCCAATTAAATTTCTGAATATGAATGAGGATGCAGAATTGCAATGTGAATATAAAGTAGTATTCAATTAGAAGAAATTAATATAACTGTCATATTTAACTGGAAATGCAAAGTTTGTCAGAGCAAACTTTAAATTTGGCTTCTCAAAAACCTGTTTGAAAGTTCTGAAAGAAGTTTGTAGTTTAAAGGTTTTCAGGCCTTACAAACAAACATATTATAGAATTGTTTAAATTACTAACCCTAAAGAAAAGAGCTTTTGTTTGCGGGGTTAGTTTGACCATGACTAAAGAGTTGTGCATTTTCATTATACCTGCTGATACACACTGACAAAAACACACGCTTACTCATGTATACATACTCAAGAAGACTACATTATACTCCCCCAGGGGTGATTGTGAAGCTCTTTCTCTGCTCCATTTTTTTGTGTGTAGCTCTTTCACACACACACACACACACACACACACACACACACACACACAAGCAGAATAAAGCCAATCCTCAGAGGCTTCAGAGTGCATCAGTACTCAATTGAAATCTCAGATCAGATTCACTTTGACATGCTTGACGTGAGTAGCACCACGGTTGCCATGGTAACAAGGTGATCCACACACAGACAGACACACACACGGTTTTACTCAGGCTGTGACTAAGGGACACTTTTTATTTTTTTATTTTTATTTATTTATTTTTTTTAAGGTTTCTGTGAGGATGTATGTGGGAATTTAGTTTTTTCAGCTATTTGCTCACAATGAGCGTGTAGATGAATCCACTTACAATGAGGGAAACAATAATGTGAAATATTATAATTTAAAACCACTGTTTTCTATTGTAATATATTTTAAAATTGTAATTTATTCCTGTGTTGCAAAGCCGAATTTTCAGAATCATTACTCCAGTCTTCAGTGTCACATGATCTTTCAGAAATCATTCTAAAATTCTGATGTGCTTCTTAAGAAACATTTAATTATCAATGCTGAAAATAGTTGTGCTGCTCAAAAGTTGAGGAAACTGTTTTTTTTTTTTTCCTCAGGATTCTTTAGTGAATAAAAAGTTAAATGTATTTGATTATTATAAATGTAATTACTGTCACTTTTGATCAATTTAAAGCATCCTTGCTGAATAAAAGTATTCATTTATTAAAAAAAAATGATGCTGATCCCAGGCTTTTAAAGAGTAGTGAACATACATAGATATAAGCTGCTCAGTCCTGCTGTTATTGCCTGCTTGTATAGACGTTGTGATGCACATATGGATGAGTGCATCTGTGGAACAGAATGTCAGCAAGATGTTTACTGACATGGAAAGAATAATCTGCATGTAAATACAGTATGCTTGTAGCTATGAATATCTCTCTTAACACACATATGCGAACCTGCTCACATGCACGCACTCTTTATTTTTATTTATTTTTTTTTCTGGAAACAATTCATAATAACTTTCACAAGCTCAGACTGAATGCAGTGTTTTTTATTTTTTATTTTTTTTTGTATTTTCTACTCTCATGTTGGACAGAAAACAGCAGAAATTTGTTAAATGGTTTCTTCAAAAAAAAAAAAAACATTAATGCTTAGTTTGCGTATGCTATCGTTCAAAGTTTGAAAACATTAAGATTTTTGTTTATGAAATAGGATTCAAACTGTAAAAACAGCAATATTGTGAAATATTATTAATTTACAATGTTTTCTATTTGAAAATATTTTTAAATGTCTTTCAAAAACTTGCACATGAAAACAACATTAAATGTACTTGCAGTATCATTACATAATATGATGTTAGCTAATTTTCGTAATGAACATTATTATAAAGTGTTAGCTTTAGCTTCTTGAGAAAGAGAAAATCAGTTGTCTCACCTACATCCTTCTTGATCTTCCTGCAGCAATCCAGACAAAGGCATCCAGTTCCTGATATCCAGGGGCTTTATTCCTGACACAGCCATCGGTGTGGCTCACTTCCTATTGCAGAGGAAGGGTTTGAGTCGACAGATGATTGGAGAGTTCCTGGGTAACAGCAAGAGGCAGTTCAACAGAGATGTGTTGGAGTGAGTTGTGTCTTCATAAAGTTTTATGCACCATAGCTTTATCAGTATCACAGTCATTTTGCAGACAATTATATATCCTCTGAGGCAAAAATATAGTCCTAAATATAAAACATTTATAGTAAGCCCTGAAAAATTAATTAATATTAGCTGAATTAAAAACTGCTCACTATAAAATCAGAATGAGAGCTATTGCCAGGTAAGATTACAGTATAGTTACAGTATGTTTGAAGCTTCCAATGCACTGGAAAAATAACAAAAACATAAATATACACAATGTAAACACAATAGACAAATGATGTATGAACATAAAATGTAGGTACAAAAATATATAGTGTGTGTGTGTAATTTCTTTTTTTTTTACTAAATTTCAATAGTAAAAATGTAGTATAGTTTAATTAAATATAAAATACATAAAAATATATTAATGTGGTTAATCTTTATTGCATTTATAACTAATAATAATAATAATAATAATAAATAAACTCTTTAGTTCTCTTTAATTCAATTTTCTTTAAAAAAATGAAATGCACATTATAAACACAATAGACAAATATATGTACATATTTCACAGAATATACAAAATGTATGTACAAATATGCTGTTTACACAAAATAATGTAAAGAATTATCAAGATTATGCATTTTTTGTTATGATTATGTGAAGTCAGAATTGTCATTGCCAATAAATCTAAATTAGAAAATATTGTCACAAATATTATTAAACTGCAGTATTAATTAACAAGCTTTAAAATGATATCTTTGTTTTGAAAGGGTAACGTTAACATTAGGGTTAATATGACTGAATTAACCTAACTGCATTAGCTACTGCATATTAACCAACGCATGAATATAACCGCATATCCAGGTTATAATTTAAGAACCAACCACTGAAGGTAATAACGGCACATTTTCATTTCTTACAGTGGTGGAGCCTCATAAATTGGGCTCTTAATTTAAACAGAGCACACTTATGAGTTTTATGTGGTCTCTCTCAGCTGTGTGGTGGATGAGATGGATTTCTCCATGCTGGAGCTGGATGAAGCTTTGAGGAAGTTTCAGGCTCATGTGCGAGTGCAAGGAGAAGCTCAAAAAGTCGAGAGACTCATTGAAGCATTCAGGTGAGAATCACAAAGACGAGTGCTGGAAATGAAGAGTCATTTCCTAGACACACATGCAATTTTACAGAATTACTATGGTAATTTTATCCATTGGGTGCAGAACATTTACTATAATGCACATTAATGTTGTTTTTCCTTTCAGTCAGAGGTACTGTATGTGTAACCCTGATGTGGTGCAGCAGTTTCATAACCCCGACACCATCTTCATCCTGGCCTTCGCCATCGTTCTGCTGAACACAGACATGTATAGTCCCAACATCAAACCAGAGCGCAAGATGCTTCTGGAAGACTTCATACGCAACCTACGAGGTGTGATTATGTGTGTTGTTAATTAAAACCGGAGCCTGTTGGTGTTTTGAGGTCAGAGATCAGATATTTGATTTGAATCAACTTTCCATCTTCATGTTTAAATTTGCTTTTTCATATCAAAAGAGACATTTTGATTATCTCCTAGGAGCGTAGGCAGTGTGTGTGTCTTGGATGGATTCCTGGTCTCTGATCAAATAGTTTTTGATCTGTTGCCTACTTTCCGCAGATATAACAAACACATATGGTATAAGAGAGCCACACTTTAAAGTGAGATGTAAAGACATGGGGACTGGAACAAAATCAGAGCATGCTATTAGTCGAGCTCTGATTTATCACACAATTCTCACAATTACCAGTAATAAACTCCTAAAGATTTTAATTCTGGCTTTTTTATTTTTTTTTTTTTCTCAGAATTTTCTCTGGAAAAACAGTCTGAATTGCGAGTTTATAAATCTGACTTTTTTTTTTTTTCTCAGAATTTCACAATTAATAACTCGCAATTGTAAGATTCACTTGCGATTCTGAGAATAATTTTTAAAATTTAGTTTATAATTCTGACTTTTTTTCCTAGGAATCCTAAGTTTACATTTTGCAATTAATAACACGGAAATGAGAGAAGTAAACTCGTAATTCTGATTTTGAAAAAAGCCAGAATTGTGAGTTTATAGTTCTGAGTTTACATTTTGCAATTAACAACTCACAATGGCGAGATATACAGGTAATTTTACAGTTCTTGCCAGTTTATAACTCACATTTGCAAGATATAAACTTGCAATTCTGAGAAATGTTTTTTTTTTTTTTTTTCTCCCCTCAAAATTCTGTTTACATTTCGTAATTAATAGGCTATTTTAATAACTCCCAATTGTAAGAGATTAACTTGAGATTCTGAGAATTTTAGTTTATAATTCTGACTTTTTTCTTGGAATATTAAGTTTACGTTCTGCAATTAATAACTCAAAAATGTGAGATGTTTCTAGTTCTGACTTTTTTATGAGAATTCTGAGCTTACATTTTGCAATTAACAACTCACAATGACGAGATATAATTTTGCAATTCTGAGGGGAAAAAAAGGCAGAATTAACAGTTTATAACACATTTGCAAGATATAAGCTCGCAATTCTGAGAATTTTTTTTTTTTTGTTTACATTTCATAATTAATAACTCTGAAGTCTGAATTATGAGATAGAAGTCACAATTGTAATGAAAAATATTCAAATTCTGTGATTTAAAAAAAAAAAAAAAAAAAAAAAAAAATCGCAATTACTTTTTAAAAAAAAAAAAACTTATTCTGTGGCTTTCCGCAGCTTCTTCATATATGGTCCTTGCTAACAAGAGATGCATTCCTATTACAGAATAGACAATCCAGAACACTGTACAGTTTTACAAACTTAAACTATATTCTTGCATTAGTTTTTAAAATGTTATAAGGTAATAAATAAGTAAATTCACCTTCAGGAGTGGACGATGGCGCAGATATTCCACGGGAGATGTTAGCCGGGATTTATGAGCGGATTCAGCAGAGGGAACTGCGCTCCAACGAGGATCATGTAACTTACGTTACTAGAGTGGAGCAAAGCATTCTTGGAATGAAGACGGTGAGTCAGTTCTCTTCCAATTATACACAAAGGTCACGTAAACGTGAAAAGTGCATCACCTTTCGGTTCAGTTTGCGCTTGTTACAGATTTGAAAAGGTGATTAGGGACAGTGAGATGTCTGACCAAACAACTGGCTTCTCAACATTACAGTTATTATTGGGTCTTGCTGAGCCAAAGATCAGCATTACTATTACTCATACTAGTGTAATGATTTCAACAACCTCTAACACTAAGTACTGAACATAACCTGAACCGTTTGTGCTACACAAACGACTAGAGATTCTTCTTCATGATTCCGGTTTCTTCAGTTTTAAGGAATTAATATTTAGAAAGTGCATTGTCAAAAGATGAGATGAACTTATGTTGTTTAAATATAAAACAGTTTTTGAAAAAGGTATACATATTTCATTCATTATTTTTAAAATACTGTTGACAATGTGTCATGTGCATCTTTAAAATTTTTAACCACATTTTGTCATATGAACAAACAGTCACTGATTTAAATCTCACAGCTAGTTGTAAGCTGTATGTTCGATTAACTAAAATAGATTCATTAGTTCATGAATCGGACTACACTGGTTGGTTGCATAATGTTTTTGATTTACTTAAAAGAACTGGCTTATAAGAGTAATTTGTTTGTGAATTAGACTATACTGGTTACAATGATTGTTTTTAATTCACACACAAAAAAAAAAAACCAGCAGCTCATAAGAGTTATTTGTTTCAGATTCAGAAAACACTGTGGCGTATGCTTTTGATTCACTAAAAAAAAAAAAAAAAAAAAAAAAACTTACAAAATATAGAATTTAGAATATGATTCTGAAAATAATTCTAGAATCCTATTGTTCTATTCAACAGAATGATAATTCATATAATAATTCACAGAAGGTAAACAATATAAGTTTCATATGCAAGTCTAAAGCTTAAAATAAGTTTCAACTTCCATTACCCCAACATTTTTTGCCAGTCTCAAGTTTGATTAACATGATGAAGTGAAATTCACATTACAGTTTCTGGTCATTAATTTTTCCCACCTCTCTATGCTAACAGCTGTGTGAATGAATTTATCAGTGCGTGAGCTATAAAAACAGGAGACTTGAGACTAAAACTGCTCATTAGTTTGGTGCTATAATTTCAGATTTCACATGACAGCACTGCAAAACAGTCTACCTCCATATGAAATATTAATTTCATTCTTCAGTCCATGCTGCATCAGGCATCCCTCTTTTCATTTCCTGTGCGGATGGAAACCGCACCCTCTGAATTGAATTCACCCGATATTTGATCTCTCTCTTTCTTCGTCAGATACTGTCGGTCCCTCACCGTAGGCTGGTGTGCTGCAGTCGACTCTATGAGGTCACCGACGTGAATAAACCCCAGAAACAGGCCTCACATCAGAGGGAGGTGTTCCTCTTCAATGACCTGATAGTGGTGAGAGACACACGTTCATACATGAAAACATTTTCAAATATGTACACACAAACAACTGAAAATGAAAATTCTTTTTGTTTTGTGATTGTTAGATCCTCAAACTATGCCCTAAGAAGAAGAGTGCTGCCACATACACGTTCTGCAAGGCCATGGGCTTACTGGGAATGCAGTTTCATCTGTTTGAGAATGAGTGTAAGAATACAAACACACAAAAATGTATAAATTTATATTTTACTATATTAATAAATATGGTAAAGAATGTAGTATAGTTAAAGTTAAGAGTTTTCAACTGAATGAGCATGAAATTACTACAGGGGGTCCATGGACTAACAAGTAAAAATAAATAAATAAATAAAAATAAAATTAAATTGCTGTTAAATTGCATTTTAATAATCATAAATATTACTAATAAATAAACAAACAACCTTTTATATCACCTTATATCTGGTTGCTTCTGAAGAGTGTAAGTCCAATATTAAAATATGCATATTTTTCAATTTGTTAGTTTTTAAACCCAAATTCAGATTTAAACACACTACTTTTTTTTTTAAAACAATAAAAATATAATAAGATCCATAATGCCTTCCAAAAGACAAAGTGTGGTTTTTGATAATATCAGCATAAATCAAAAGCAAAAATTCAAATTCAAAGCAAAGAAAAATACTAAAGCTATTTATATAGCATCTTCAAACTGTTCTGATTCATCTGTTTCTCTGTCAGTCAATCAGTGAATAATAATCAGTGAATAGATTATTATTCTGCAGTAATCTTCAAAAAAGATACAGTATGTCTGACTGTGAAGTATATATGCTGCCATTATGTAATCAAAAAGAAAATCGTTATTATCTTTAAAGGTAATTGCAATATAATGCATTTAAAAATATATATTTTTTGAGAATTTATTTTTTAAATAAAAACAGAACCTTACAGAGCAGATCTCAGTATTTGCCTTGTCATACATACAATGTGTGTTTTCTGTCACAGATTACCCTCATGGAATCACGATATTATCTCCGTTCTCGTCGGAGAAGAAGCAGGTGGTGAGTTTCTGTTCTCAGAGCGCTGAGGAGCTGCTCAAGTTTGTAGAGGACCTGAGAGAGAGCATCGCAGAAGTGGCAGAGATGGAACAAATCCGGATTGAGTGTGAGTGCCTTTACCTGTAACTGTGTTCTCATTTACTCATGTTCATCACTATCCTAAAGCATGTGCTGTGGTCACATTTATTAAATTAAATTGAATATTATTAATATTAAATTGAATATAAAAAATCTCTGGGTTTCTGGACATCCATGTTTTGTCTGAAAAAACCCACAGACTAGCAAAATCTAGAGACTTTTGACTTGATCCTTAAAGAAACCACTTAGCAACCATCAAGAACACCCAAGCAAAAACATAGCAACACGCAAAGCATTTTCAGTTTAATATCATTGAAAAAGAATACTGTATATAATAGAACAATGCATGTTTTCCTCATTTTAAGTTGTTTATTAGCCCTATAAATAATTTAAACATTATTTCTACCATTTTAACTCATTATAATTACCTAAAGGTTAGCCTGAAATATAATGAATTCTCTATATTCCTCTGTGGTTTGAATGCCTCGGTTGTGGGGAATGTTGTGGCCATCATTAAAGTGAATTATGTATGTGGTTCTCAGGGGAACTAGAAAGACAACAGGTTGTGAGAAATCAAACTAACAAGAATGGCACACAACTAGACATCCACGCTGGACCTAGTTCTGCTTCAGGTACACACACAAATACTTGCACACGCTATACACAACAGTATGCCTGTTTTTGATGTCTTGTGTATTTGTGTGGTTTGCAGGGAATGATTTTTATGAGAAAACGGGAAGCAACACTGTAGAGGTTTGTATCAGTAAATCGTGAGTGCAGTGCAAAATTCTGTTCAGATTCTGTGTGCATGTGTACAGTGTCCTCCAAAAGTTGGAAATGCCCTAGGCAAAGTGGGGTTTTGGATAATATCAGCATAACTGTTTATCATTTTTAGTGATGTCTTTAGTGATGCATCGATAAGGGATGACTCAAACTATGAAAGTAGGTTTTACTAAAACTGTTCACCCAAAAATGAAAATTTGCTTAAAATGTACTCATCCTCAGGCCATCCAAGATGTAGATGAGCTCGTTTCTTCAACAGATTTGGAGAGATTTAGGATTAACATCACTTGGATCCTCTGCAGTGAATAGGTGCCATCAGAATGAGAGTCCAAACAGCTGAAAAAACAAAAATAAATAAAACTAACTTCAGATGAATCCATGCAACTCCAGTCATGTCTTCTGAAGTGAAAAGCTGTGTGTTTATAAGAAACAAATGCATCATTAGGACTTCAGACCATTGCTTCTGGCCAGAATATTAGTCCATAATCCATAATAATAAGTGAAGCCATTAAGGTGTGCCGACCCAATAAACTCCAAAAAGAAACTATAATATAAAATAATACTAATACTTTAATGCATTTACACCAAAAATGTTGAGTATTTATGCTGATATTGTACCATTTTAAAGCCTAAGGTGTTTTCAAATTTTTGGGGAACATTGTAGGTGGTGACAGCACGTATGTAGTCTATTTAGTTATCACCATCTCCTTGCAGAATCAGAGATAACCTCCCCACTCCCCAAACTCCCAGCCCTTTGACACCTGAGCTCACTCTGACCCCGCTGTCCATCAGAATGGAGACGCCCGCCCTCGGTGTCTTCACTGCAATCACACACCACTGGTGCAGAGCAATAACAGCACTGAAAACACCCCAGAAAACACCATTCGCCGCCCCTGGTTGTGATCTGTAATCTATGGCCTCTCACTCGGGCTTTTGCTGACTGCTGTGTTTTAATGCTGCATACAGCTGCTGTTGTAGTGGGGTGAAATTTTTTTACATGTAAAAATCTTTAGTGGAATTAATGTCGACAGGGTATTCAAGTAAGAATACACCACTGTTTTTAACATTGATTTAAAAAAACAAAAAAAAAGTTTCATGAGCAGCAAATCCGCATATTAGATTGATTTCTGAAAGATCAAGTGACACTGAAGACTGGAGTAATGATGCTGAAAGTTCAGTTGGCCATCACAGGAATAAATTACATTTTACAATATATTTAAATAGAAAATATATACTTAAATTGTAATAATATTTCATAAATTTACTGTATTTTTGATCAAATAAATGAGAGTCTTGGTGAGCACGGAGAGACCTTTGAATGGTAGTGTACATTAGATCACAGAATAAAAAACGGTTTGCAAATTGCATATCCAAAGCAACTTGCCTACCAGAGGGGGAAAAAAAAAAAGTTATCTCTTGTGGAATAACAAAGATAAGATTTGCAATGCACGTCCAGAAACACCATTGGCAATAGTTTCAATAGCTCTTGCACTGGAAGTCATTAAAATTCAGATACTTCATTAAAAAGAGCCGAAATGAAAGCACCGAGCTGTGGTTATTGTGGACAGACAGGCTACACAAATGCGCTTTCACGAGATGCCAAACACATAACACGTATACACATGCAAACAAGGTCTGTCAAGACAAGGTGCAAATTACCCAGCATGCAATAAGGACCCTTGCTGCCAAGTGTCAATGCCCTCGAGGGGCACTTTAATGCTTCTTACAGACGGATAAAAATATAACAGTCTGATTAGCAGCGCAGTAATAAAAGGAAATGCATAAGATAGCAGTTAATTATCCAAATCACGGCAATTTAAGAAGGAAGTCAGCATCGCCCGCTTTCACCCACTCTGACCGCGCTGTATGTACGTAGTCATCCTGTGTTTTGCCTGCATGCTCTGGCAGATTTTTGGACTTGTTTTATCACTAACTAAAGCAAATAAAATTTAAAGAAAATTAATTTTTGTAGAAAAAAATAAAAATCTGCCATTGCAGTAAGACAAAATGCACTTTGACTTTTATCATTTATAATAAACTATATTTTTTAAAAATATTACTATAAAAATAGTATTAGATAAATTCAAAAATAGATAGAAAATACTTAGGATATTTTGAATATAAAATTCTTCTGATTTACAAAAAAGGCCCAAAAGTAATTACTTTCCATCATGTACTGTTTTCATTTTTACAAAATAAGAATTTAGATTTAAGTTTTTAAAGATTTTTTAATTTTTCATATGTACATAAAATTTAGATTACAGTGGTAAAATATGTTCAAATACTCCATTTAATGTCAAAGAACTTAAGTAAAATGTTTTTCTCAAAATCTGTAATTTTCTGCTTGGATGTAGTAAAACACATACAAATGTAGCAGAAAACATCTGGGTCATGTTGGCGTTTTTCTTTTTTCACTGGCCATTAATTCTAACCTTAAAATCAGGATTAGGTGTAAAATAATGTTTTCAGAATCATTCAAGACTTCTTCACCTTACAAATGGCTGTCAAAAACAAAAATGCAATGAAATGCACATATTTCATGAGAAAGCGAGATGTGCTAGAGCAAAACAGCCACTATTTTTGGAATCAGCAGCTCAAAATTAGTAATAAACAAGTACTGGATTTCATTCAGCAAATATGATGCAGGGTGGTGTTATTTATATATTATTACAGTATTTATGAATATTTTACATTTGCTTAGCACCGCAGTAATAAAAGGACATGCATAAGATCGCAGTTAATTATCCAAATCACAGCAGTAGGACGTCAGCGTCGCCTGCTTTCACCCACTCCGACTGTGCTGTATGTATGTATTTGTGCTGAGTTTTGCCGCCTGCATGCTCTGTAGCATGGCCTTGTCGTGTGTTTCCGCACCAGAGGGCCGTGAGAGTGCAGCAGGCCAGGCTGATAACGCTTCCTGCTTCTGGCTGTTTCTAAACTAGGTGTCAATTCACAACAGGCTCCAAACGTACCAACTCAGCTCTCCTCTGGCCCCACCCAGCGCTCAGCAACACCTGGCCGTCCTGCCTAGCCCTGCCCCCGGCTCCGCCCTCAGCATCTCCCCCGACACCCTGATCCAGTGCCAGCAGATCGTGAAGGTGATCGTCGTGGACTCTGCTGGGCGTGGCCATGTGGAGGCGTTCCTCAGCCACAACCCCGCCCATCGCCTTATCCAATCGGCCGTCTCCACGCCCACCAGGTCACGGGAGGCAGGCAAGCAGCAGCAGCAGCCGCCCCTCCCTCCTCCGCCGCCTCCTTATCATCACCCTCATCAGTTTTGCCCCCCGACCCCTCCGCCTCCACGCCACCTGCTGACCCAACGCAGGTACTCGAGCGGGACACGCAGCCTAGTCTGAACAACACACAGATCAGTTTACAGCTGTTAAAGTGACGGTTCACCTAAAAAGAACATTCTGTCTTTATTTGATAAACCTCATGTTGTTCCAAACCCATATGTGACCCTGCATCACAAAACCAATCAAAAGGGTAAATTTTTTTGAAATTGAGATTTATATACATTGTCTGAATGAAAGCTGAATAAATAAGCTTTCCATTGATGTATGGTTTGTTAGGATACAACTATTTGAAAATCTGGAATCTGAGGGTGCAAAAAAATCGAAACACTGAGACAATCGCCTTTAGAGTTGTGCAAATAAAGTTCTTCACAATGCATATTACTAATCAAATTAAGTTTTGATATATTTATGGTAGGAAATTTACAAAATATCTTCATGGAACATGATCTTTACTTAATATCCTAATGATTTTTGGCATAAAAGAAAAATTTATCATTTTGACCCATACAATGTATTGCTGGCTATTGCTACAAATATACCTGTGCTACTTATGACTGCTTTTGTGCTCCAGGGTCACACAAGCAATTTTTTTTTTTTCAGAACACAAAACATTTTGAATAATCTTTACACAGCTTTTTTTCAATATAAAGACAATTTATTGTTTAAAAAACACTATAAAAAGCACAATTAAATGCAGTCTTTTTTAAAGAAATGGGGGGGGGGACAAAAAAAAACTGCCAAGTGCAGTAAGACAAAATATACTTGTCTATGAATATAAAGTCTTAACTTTAATATTTTATTTAGTGTTGCTTCAAGTAAATTTATGAAATTGTTTTCATTATTAGATATTTTAACTGTAATAAAAAAAAAATGGACAAATTCTTGTTAAGATTAGGATATTTTTTTTTTTTAAATATTCTATTTAGCTTAAATGTAGTTTTATTTCAGTTTTAATTTTAACTTTTTTATTTTAGTTAGCTGACAAGGCAACATTTCTATATTTTAACATTTCATATTTTTATTTTTTCAACCTTATATTATTTAACTTTTATTTTATTAACTTATTTCATTACTGCATGGAAAAGAGCTGTATAAACATTCTTCAAACATTCTCTTTTTTTTTTTTTTTTTTTGTTCATTGGAAAAAATAACAGCATACGGATGTAAAGCAACATGAAGGTGAATAAACCATGACAGAATTTTCATATTTACGTGAACCATTGCTTTAAAACTAAACTATCATGTATACTCTTTCTGAAGACACAAAATAGCACAAGCAGCCGGATCTGAACTGTTAGGCTGACGTCGCTCAAAAGAAGCTACACTTAGAATTGTTAGGTCCTCATGGCCTTAAAGTGTGTATTTAAAGTGAGTAGATGTATAGTATTTTTTTTAAGAGGGATTTTTTTTTTTTCTCAGATCTTTTCTTGTGTGCTCACCATGTCCCTGTATTCAAATGAAATGTTTAAATATTTTGATTTCTCCTTAAATGCCCATGTCGTGTGTTGCCCGACCTGAACTACTATAGATGGGTGTAGTGTAGAGGGAGTGCTGTGAAGATGAATTTGTTTCTACACACCAACATAAAATAATGTTTGAAATTATATAAATGTTCACATTGTGTTTTGTATGGAAATAGAAAATCACCACCCTTTTTCAAAGGTCTTACCTGTTAAAGTCTGAAAATGAAATCAAATTCCATTATCTGGATATAAATCAGACCTCGCAGGATTTCTGAAAACAAATGCAAAAGTAAAATAACTAGGTTAGAAAAGAGAACACCCCCTTGAGTTGGTTTAGATGCAGCAAATAACAATTTGCACCCATAAGTCACTGCAGTACGCATTCTGAACTAAACAAAAGTAACCAACTGTATCAGGAGGCGGATCATGTGACATCTACTGCATATTTGCATAAATTAAGCTCAACTTTGCTCTTTATTCAAATTGCCAACTCCTGCTGAAAATGAATGACTTTATTGCTGCAAATCAAATCATCTTTTGGGGAATTATTCCAGCTCTGTTGTGAATTGCTTTGGAAGAAATTTAGGTCAGGACGTGGCCACTAAAGAGTTTCTAACTTCCAAAATAAAAGCTGCAGATTTTGTCTGTATTTGGCATCATCTACTTAGTTTCTTATCCTGTCAAGAGCCTGAGTGTCAGCTCCTGAGAAATTTAGGACACTGCCATCCTGTGTGGAGGAAGCGCTTGATCTTGAGAGCCGTGCACCTTGTTCCTAATGAGGGTGTTGACTGAGCTCCATAAACCCTTTACAACGTTTGGATACCCGGCTCCTGACTTGTGCCTTCAGTCAGGAGGCTTGTGCCTAACAGTATTGATCTGTTAATATTTGTAAATGAGCAAAAATGAAAGGAATAGTTCACCCAAAAATGAAAATTTGCTTAAAATATACTCACCCTGAGGACATCTAAGATATAGATAAGTTTGTTTCATCAGAATAGATTTGGAGAAATTTCACAATACATCACTTGCTCAGCAATGGATCCTCTGCAGTGAATGGGTGCCGTCAGAATGAAAGTCCAAACAGCTGATAAAAACATCACAATAATCCACAAGTAATCCACACCACTCCAGTCCATCAATTAACATCTTGTGAAGTAAAAAGCTGTGTGTTTGTCGGAAACAAACCCATCATTAAGGCATTTTAATTTAAAAGAGTCCTACAATATTGATTTCTCCAAAGAAAAAGTTCTCGTCTGAATCAGGAGAGAAATATGCACATCAAGCACTGTTTACAAGTGTAAACAGTCCAAAAGAGTTCTAAACAAATGTGTAGGTGGATTTTTGATGTTTTAACTTGTATTTTGGCCAGAAGTTTAAAGTTAAAAAGCCTTAATCCAGATCTAAAGCCTTCTCCAAATCTGTTCTGACGAAGAAACAAACTCATCTACATCTTGGATGGCCTAAGGGTGAGCACATTTTCAGCAGATTTTAATTTTTGGGTGAACTATTCCTTTAAAGTTTTAATGTAATTAAAGTGTTTTTTCTTACTTTGCTAAAGCTTTTTCTTTAAAATAACTTTTTACAGCAACAAACAGAGAATTTTGAAAGAGAGTGGTGAGATAGTTTACCAACTAGAGCCAGGGGTCAGCTTTAACCCAGCTTATCATCCTGAATCAATCTTTTTATTGTGTCCGGTCCTATAGAGCGACTCTGTAGCGTGTTACTGTGATCAAGCCTGGTGCTCAGGTAGATTCATGTGAAAACCAGGTGCACATCAAACCTCTGAGAAAATATCGGATGTTGTATACTACAAGGCTATGACTGATAAATTGTATATTTTTAAAAACATATCACTTAAAATGTTTATTAAACTATTATGTTAAAATCTTTGGGGGGGAAAAGCATTTGTGTTTTAAAATGATCTGGTGGATTATGTTTGTGTTTGCCACTTAGAATTCATGTTTTCTATACTGCATGTCATAAGAGATTCATATGTTTATGTGCAGATATCTATAAAGAGCTTTTATCAGGAGTATATCTCAGATGTACAACACTAATATTTGTTTCTATTTTCTTTGTTCAATTTTGAATCACAAAACTAGTTTTTAATTACATGTATCTACATATCTGTTTTTTTTTCAAGGCATTATTGGAAATGATGTCATTCTGTGCTTAGACACAGAAATTACAGAAAAGCAGCAAAAAAAAATGTATTTATAAATCTATTTATTCATACAGAGTAGGAGAATGAAAAGCTTTATTGTATAGTTTGCACAGCTGTTTATTCATTAAGACGCACTGATTAAATAGTCTTTTCTTTGTGCACACCTGATGTTGATGGGACCCTTCAATTCATGTATGCTCCTCTACCACGCACCACGTCGAGCCAGAAGCTGTTCATTTGCTAGATTAAATTAGTACGTAGCGACATATTTGTTTACGAGAACATAGCGACACATTTAATCCCAGCAAGAGGCCATATTCTGACTGTGAAGTTGTGAAACTGCACTGCATTTTTGCGAAAATGCACCATAAACTCCATCCTTGAATCCATGCTTTCAGTCTAACATGAACTTCTTGACTTCAGTTTCAAACTCTCAGAAGTTCATTTTAAAAAACAGGAGCTAAAAGTATCTGTCCGAAAAGAAAATGCTGAATTTCATGTATAATTTCTCAAAATATGGCCTTGTGATGGTCAAAGCAATGGTCCCAACTAATAGGTTTTTACGATCTATATTTGTATTGAGCACTATTATGAAGTTTTATATAGTGTAAAGACACTTGATATGTTCACATTCATATCCTGTATATGCAATGTCACAATCATATCTCAACAATCATTAAACATGCAGAAAATAGAATAGAACTCGTGTGTGTGTGTGTGTTTGTTTCAATAAAAGTGGGTTTAAATATCACAATGGCATTAAAGACTGCAATCAGCAGGCTGTTACATAATATAGTAAATCTATTGTTCGGCTAGACGTTCTCAAATACTATTGACTGGATCCGTTAAATGCGACTGGCATATTGATTAAACCTGACATTCAAGTGTTGACTCACAAATCAGTACTAATTATAAACATTAGCATTTATTTACATGAACAAACATTAACAACTCCATTTATCAAAAGCACAATAGAAGTGAGATTGGTTGGAGTTGCATCCATGTTCCACGTATGAGAAAATTGCCACCCAATAAGCAATTTGAAGAACAATTATGAAAAAAAAAAAAAAAAAAAAAAAAAAATATATATATATATATATATATAAGAAAATGATTATTTTAATATAAATTTATTTAGATTTTGGTCAGTAAGATTTTCTTTAAATATATTAATATGAAAAATTAATGCAAATTAAAAGCAAAACAGATAAAGACATTTACTAAAGTCTCTAATAAATTATTTTAATAATATTCCATAATACTAGTTTTTTTTTTTTCAATAGTTATCAAATAAATGCACATGGTAAACATAAAAAAAAAAAACTCATATCAGTTAAATTTTATATTAAATACTTTGTGCAAGAACTTTTTGGTTGCTGCAGTTGTTTCATACCTAACAACATTTCTCATTCATGGTAAAATCATAGTAAGACACAGTCTCTCACGGCTTATTGCTTTATTTTAACCCCCAAACATCCCCTACCTGAACGTTCCTTTCAAGCAGGACCTTGTGTTCTCCCAGCATCCTCCCTTTGTTTCGGCTGAAAGCTTCAGTGCTGCTCTCCAGGGTCCTGAATTGCTGCTTTCACACTGAACGCTCTCTCACTCTTCAAATCAACCACACAGAGAATGACAGTCCGTGGAGTGCACTCTGGGGTGCTCATGAATGCCAATGAATATGAGCTTCTGTAATGATTTCTACAATCAGATATTCTGATTTGTTAACTGCACAATTTCTGTTAATGTAACCATTTAAAGAGAGAAAAACAACAACAACATTTGAAGTTCATTCACTCACCCTCATGTCATTCCAAACTCATGACTTTCATTCTTCTGTTTGTCACAAAAGGTGAAGTTTTGGCAAATATCAAGATCAGTCTTTTCAAATATCAAAAGGGAATGAGGACCGGGGCTGTAAAGTTCCAAAATAACAAAAACCTTCAATAAAGCATCATAAACATATCTTAAAATACTTGTGCTCTACATTCTGAAGTCAAACAATAGCTTTGTGTGAAGAACAGATCATGATTTAAGTTACTATTCAGTGAAAATCATGACAGTCAAAATATTTGCAATGATCTTCAGAAGAAAACAATATTTATAGATTTATTTCAAAACACAAATACTGTTGATTTCCAAATATACACACAACAAAACCATAAGTCATCTCCTGACACTCATTTGGCTTCATAATAATTTATGCAAAAGATAAGTTCTGAAAGAGCTTTACAACTTTGAGATGACGGATTTCCTCTCACTCGGTTCCTGTGTAACACGAACAAATGGATAAAGCAATAAAAGACAAATCAACGACTTGTCAAGCTATCATTTACAAATGAATGAACATATAAAGTATGTGTTACCTCACTCTGCATCAGCTTTAGGATAAGTTAATGGAAGGTGGGTAGCAAAACAAAAGCATTCCGACTGAATAAATGACAAAGCACCATTGTCTGAAACTTCAGAGATGATTATGAATAGATGCGGTGAGAAGAAATCTTTCAAACTTCACAGTTCCTGATTAGAAAAACATTTGCCATAGACATACACGTGAAATTAAGCTCCATATGAAATAAATGCAGTTTTCTCCCATTTATGGGTAAATTATCGCTCATGTCAAACTGTCTAGACTAGAATAATGTCCCGTTCACACCAAGAACGAGAACTATAAGGTGGTTTTAAAAGTCGTTCTAAGAGGACTCCAAACCAGACCACAAATGTAATAATGATGCAGTGGAAAGATATCGCTGGGATCACGTTCAGGGAGTTTTTTCCAGGTGATAAACCATAAAAATACTGACAGTGAATAAAACCCCAACAGACTGTAAAGCGCGCTCCAAAGCTTCACAGTATTACATAACGTTATGACCCGCTGTGTGGATGTGTCTAGTTCACACTATAACTTTAGTTAACAATTAGGTTTTGAACTGAGAAACGGTATCTTTAGAACCACTTTCAGAACGATTATTTCCAGCTGATGAACATAAAACACTGACGGCCCACCAGAATCCATCCGATTTTACAGAACACGAGCATTTAAAGCGGTAGACTACATTTACTGCAGCACACGCTTATAATAAACAGAACGTTATTGTTTGTTTTTGTGGGCGTTAATATAGTCATCGTTATTGGTGTGAATGGGCTTTCAAAGAATAGCAGAGTCCACATAACTTTAACGATAACAGCATGGAGATGAGATATCGTTGGAATCAGAATGATTTTTCCAGATGAACGATAAAAACATTGACAGATATTCAAAATCAATGCAACTTTTTCACAGAACGTCACTGCAGTGCTTAGAATAATCACAACGTTATTCTTTGTTGATGTGAAGTTGTGGATGTATTGTTATAGTTATAATTTTCATTCTTGGTGTAAGGATATGTTCTATGTGCATGCAAATAAATTACTGTTCTGTTTAAAATCTCATAATTTGTCCAAATAAAATAAAAAATTACCATTTCATAAAAAAAAAAAAAAAAAAAAAATCCTTATGACTCTCATCCCTAATAATTGCATTAATAATAGATTTGACTACAGGACATAAAATCCCTGTTATTTTTCACTCCTGACTGCTGAATATTCCTACTTCCTTAAGAAACAGACATATTTTTGGTGTCTGATCCATTTTGAGTCCATAAGTAGGTGGTGTACCACTTCCTAGGGAGAGATAAAATAATTACAGAAGTTGGACAAGAACTTTAGAAAAAAACTTTGATGGATGAGTCTGTCTGGTGGATGCAAATGAGAGGTTGAGAGACAGAGACAATCCATTTAGGCGAGAATATTCCAGTTTGCTTCTGAAGCACATGTATTCCTCGTTTATCCTTTGCTTAGCGTGTTTGGCCCCAGGGTCCAAAGTCCCAGCGTCTGTATTTTTATGTCTCCTCATAACCATCAGACTGACAGGAAACAATGTCCCTGTTACATAGTCGTCTCTTCCCATTCCAATTCTACATCACCTGAGAGAACAAACATGACAAAATACGTTTCCATCAAGACAAAACAGAAGAATGACAGAGATCTTTAACCACCAGCCTTCACTGCACTGCACACGTCATTGACTGTAGGATGTATTTTACCCTCCATTGCATCCAACGAATCCATCTTCTCCAGAGCGGAGTAATTTACAAACCATATGGACTGACTGTTTCCTTTTGCAGACAGCAGATCCAGAGTGCTTTGATGCAGAAACATGTACTGAGCCTGAGAGAAAGGCAGATACAAACATCTGAGCGAGAGAACATGATCATCTCACACAAGTCTACAGAGATGGAACTATTTTTGCAATACAAAGTGAAATCTGTCAGTTTTTAAATAGGTTTACCAGGTTTTGCACCATGCACATCCTCTCACTGCGCAGCTCTGCGACCAGGCCATATATATCCACAAAATCATGATCCCTCACATGCTGAATGAGATGATCCAGAGCTATAAACACTCCAGTCCTGCCCACACCAGCACTGCACATACACACATTACATCCATGTGTATAAAATTTACATATATGTAAAACTAAGACCATGAAAAAAATTGTCACTTGAAATAAATCCTAACACATACTGTATCATAAATTTTACTACGTACAGAAATAACTAGATTCCAAAACTGAAAAAAAAAATAAAATAAAAACTACATATAGAGCAACTAATAAAAATGAAAAAAAAAGAAAAAAATCATAAAATACAAAAACTTTAAAACTAAAATGAAAATATATTAAATATACTTTATATTATATAAACTATAGTAGTATCTTAATGATACTAAAATAACACTGGCCAGTCCAAAGTGATAAAGCTTGTTTTGTAAAGTAAAATAAAATAAAATAAAATAAAATAAATAAATAAATAATAATAAAAAAAATAAAATAGCATTTGTGAGAGTTTCGAATAAGAAAATATGTGAGACAAAGTAGAAATTGAGAGAGAATTCTAAGAAATAAAGTTGCAATTATGAGATATAAATTAATTTGCAAGATATAAAATCAATTAGCCAGAAGCCTATCTGAGAGATAAAAAGTATCAGTTGTAAGATATAAAGTCACATTGTGAAAAACAATCACAACATCACAACAATCACAACAAAAAATAAATTCACAATTGTGTGATATGAAGTTGCAATTAGCTTTTTCTTTTACTCTGAGGCAAAAATGGACTTCCATGCAACTCAGATTCAAACATAAACATGCACTGGTAGCTCACTGTAGAGAAAAGCTTCTAGATTTCCTGTTAATCTAATGGGCAGATATACGCACCTGCAGTGGACCACGATGGTTGTGTTGTCATGGCCTCTGTGTGAGCGAACCGCTTTGACAAACTGGATGAGTGTGGAACTGGACTCCGGAACGCCGTGTTCTGGCCATGAGGTGTAGTTAAAATGATGAACAATCATGTAGCTTCCGTGCTGGAGAGAGAAAGAGAGAGAGGAAGGGCTAAATGTGTCCTTGGGGACTAATTATCTATTCATCTAACCACCCACATCTGTGTGTGTGTGTGTGTGTGTTATTGTGCATTTTTGGACTCGTATAAGGCCACAGACATACTCATGTGCATATGCAGAACTGAGTACACAATCAGCACATGCAAGCATGTGGCCCCCTGCCATGATACATTAAGCTTTAGCGTTAGTTCTGGCAGGTCACGTGAGTCAAGCTTGCATCAGCTGATTCTCAGCTGATCACAGCTACCTATAGGAATACGACACCTATCGCGGCATTCCTATATAAGCTCTATTCAGTATTAATCAGCAGCTTTTTCTGCTTGCTTAAGAGCAAATTACCCTCCTCCATCCCCAACTCCTCCTTTCGCACAGTCAGGACTTGGCTTTCTGATATTCCTTGCTGAATCAGACTCCTTTATCTTGAATAATGTTACACTTAAATATCATTAAGTACATTAATGATATCTGCTTTGTTCTGTTCTGTTTACCCTTGGGGGGTTATTATTGCTGCTCTCCCTGCTCATTCATGACAGGCTGCATGGATGGGCAGGGAGTTTTTGCACAGAACAGAACCATACCACCAAACCAAACTTTATGCTAAGTATCTATCATTTTGACGATAGTGGTCCTGACAGAAATACATTTCTGTGGAGGTAAAAATCTCATTACTTCGGGGGGCAACAGAGTTTTCTTTAAATTAAACTGGATGCCATTTAACTGGACAAGTAAATGCAACTAGCTAGCAATGAACTTCAAAATGTTTTACCCTCTCCACTCTTAGCGCCCGGATCGTCCAATCAGGATGCACATCCTCTGTTAGTTTAGTGATTATGATGTCAGCAAAAACAGTGACGGGTTTATTGTCCTCTGGCCAGTACTGATGACAGCGGATCTGAAACATACAGCCACATTACATTTACAGTTTATCATTATAATGCATATATTTCAGCAAATCACTGTCAAACATTTATTTAATTGTGTTTTAATTGTATTTTTGATGCAAATTCTACATACGGACCTACAAGAAGGTAAAATTAAATGAATATGGATAAAAGTCTGAATTAATTTAGAGTATGTACATATTACACATACCCTTAAGTGTAAAAAAAAGTGTAAAAAGTTGAAAATAATAATGTAAAATAAATAAATAAATAAATAACCAAAATAAATAAAAAATGTAATTAAGTCAGATGTATCTAATTTCAAATTATAACTTTTTATTTTACTTTCTAAAGACTGGCTGGAAATCACATTTATGTTACTATATTTAAAGCCACAAGTTTTACATTTCTCTTAAGGTTCAACACTGTAATGGTGGGCAGAAAATTTATAGAGTAAACATTTTATACATACTTAGAATATTTATCTAAATGGGTTTTATGCATTAAATAATACAAAAAATGTCTATTTTCTCTCTCTCTCTCTCTATATATATATATTGTATTAAGTACACAATTAGATAATATCAATTTACCAAGCAATGCTTAATTTTGTTCAGTCTGTGGTGTAAAAAGGTTGCATTAGCAATTAAAGAAAAAACACTTAAGCAAAACATGGTCAGGTCAAAGTGTTGGTCCCAAATTTTTATAAATTTTACTGGCAGTCCACTGTATGAAGAATTTTTGGGTATAATTTGTCTTAGTTTACTTTATTTTGCTATCCTCACTTACATAAATGAACTATAGTGTCCTGCACCCACTAGTAAAAAGATATCAAAAATTATATCTGGTGTCTGAATAATCTTTGGTTTGACTGTGCAAACATATATCTAATTGGCTACATTGTTTTGTTCAATCACACACATACACACCCGGCCCTTCTCAAAGCACTGAGTGAGCATGACAATGGTTTTGGTCCCCGTCTCCCAAATCATCCTCCAGAAGTCTGCGACGGTACTAGGCAGAGGACCCTGAGTGGCTATAAACTCATTAGGACACAGATAGCCCTGAGACACAGAGACAAGACACAGAACAGGAGCTTAGGCCAACTGAATTAAAGTCGAGCCGCAGTATAAAAGAGAGAGACAGCTGATATGTAGGCTGATCTCGAGTGCTTACGGAGACGAAGCTGGCATTGATGTAGTCAGACCCCGGCATTCCTGGCTCAGACAGTAACTTCACTCGGTTATTGTTATCTAAAAAAGACATGTTAAAATATCTGTTTCAAGTATATTTATATAAAGAAAGCCTGGTTCTTAGTCCATGTTCTTACCCTCATGTCATTCAGAACCTGCATGACTTTCTCGGAACAAAAATAAAACATTCTGAATAACAGCTGCCCTTTTCCATATAATAAGGATATTGCACAAAAAAGCTTCTTGAGCATCAAATCATCACTGAAGACTGGAGTATTGACTTGACGCTGAAAATTCAGCTTTGAATCACAGGAATAAATTACATTTTAAATTACATTAAAAAAATAAAACCGGTGTTTTAAATTGAACTATAATTTCACAATTTTCCTTTTTTTTTCTTTTTTTACTGTATTTTACTTTTTAATGGTAGTGTAGCACACAAGTCATATGGGACACTTCTGAGGTGCTTTTATGTCCTTTTTGGTGCTTGACAGCCTGTTAACATTCTGTTAAACATCTTCTTTTGTGTTGCATGGAGCAAAGAAAGTCAAACAGGTTTGAAACAACATGAGTGCTACTAAACAATGAAAGTATTAAATTTTTTCATACAGGGTTTAATGTTTGTGAAGCGATTTTTGGAGCGATTCCACGGCAGGTCAGCATCTGATGTGGCCAGATCCTGAAGCAGCTTCGGTAGCTCCTGAAACACACAGCAGAAAACGTCCAATTATAAAACACACCAGGAAGAAAATCAATCAACTATGGAAAGTATTCAGCAAAGTCATACGCCATTGAGCACATAACTCTACATGCCCAATCAGAATGAGGTGTCACTGAAACTCATTTTACAGTTCACTAGTACTTTCTCTCTCACCCACCTACACACTTTAATGCTAAAACTTACAGCAAACTCCTCCTGAAACTTGGCATTGTCATTGGCACAAAGATCTTCCACATGCTGAAAAAATGATTTCTTATTGATTGGCCTGCAAATATGTTAAAGAGAGATAAACAGAGCATGAAATATCCACAAAACCATAAATAATCATCTTTATCATTGTTACCACTACAGCAAGCATTATTTCTAAAGAACACCTCTTAAGAGCAGGTGGTTATGGGTAATCATGTTTTGGTGACTAAAATATTTATTGAACAATTACAGAGAAAGAAGAAGAAGAAAAACAAGAAAATTATATAAGAAAGGGAATAAAATATCAATCAATCCATCAAGTCTCCTTCACTTACTTGAGAGATTTCCTGTAACTTAGCAGCCTGGAACATTAGACAGTAGAGAATTATTATGAAATTGGATTTGCACTGAAAAATTAGGTTACTTTTTCACTTCCAGTGATAAATAAGAAATGAATCTATGTGAAGTTCACCACACTATCTAATTAGAGGAAGACACACAAACATAAAAGAATTGGAGAGTCATTCTATATGATCTTTCAGGCACAAATACACAAAGCCGAGCAGAACTACAGAGCAGCATTATGAAACCGAACAGCCCCAAATTATAGCAAGGCAGATAATTTAGTGTGGCATATTCATTTATAATAAAACACATTCAACGCCAGGTGCTAACAGCACAACATGCAACTGGGAAAATAAAACGTTTAATCTTTAAAACGAATGAAAACACTGATGCTACATATCATATGGATCATGCATCATCTAAACACCAACATCTCTGTCTACTTACTGGATGACAAAAATCTCCTTCCTTCTAAAGAAAAAGGAGGAATACCTGAGAACAGAGGATAGTGCAAGTGTTTGAATAGATTAATGAGAGTGAACGAATGAAAGGATGAATGAGTGAGTCAATAAGTGAATTAGTGAGTGAGAGAGAGAGCAGAAGACAAAATCACATATAAACAGATAACTAAAGTCCACTGCTCATGTACAGTGTGTGTACAGTGTCTCACCGGTTAATTTTCTCCTCTTTGAGCTCCAGGTCGGCCACTGCAATGAGCTGATCCAGCTTGAACTTGGTCTCGATGATCTCTGCCTCGCGTGGAGAGTACGTCCCGCCTTCCTTCTGCCTGCGGTGGATCCTAGGATCGGAAAGAGTGAGTCTAGTTTGTTAAACAGGAAAAATAGATGCTTTTTGGGAAATACTAATTGAGTATGTTGTTGAACTCCTATATACAACAATACTAAACTTACCTCACAGATCCGTATATAATCAGAATGAAAAACAACGCCAGGAAAAATGACAGCAGGACCCCAAGAATGATCTGCTCGTCTCTGGTCAGCAGGCGGTCATCTGAAATCACAGACAATATTTATACACAGCAGAAGCAGTACCTGTTCACAATGAAATGTGTTGTTCTACAAGCCCAGCTTTATAGAAGGTACATAAGTACAAAGAAAACAAGTACAGTAATTGAATGGTTTTAAAGTAAGTGTCTTATGCTCACCAAGGCAGCATTTGTTTGTAAACAGTAAAATTGTGAAATGTTATTACATTTTAAAATTACTGTTTTCTATTTGAATATATTTTAAAATGTAATTTGTCCTTGTGATGCAAAGCTGAATTTTCAGCATCATTACTCCAGTCTTCAGCATCCCATGATCCTTCAGAAATCACTCTAATATGATTTTTGGATGCTCGAGAAACAATACTTATTAAAACAGGTGTGCTGCTTCATTTTTTTTTTTGTTTTTTTGCAAATCATGATGAATATGAAGTTATAAAGTTCTAAAAGAACATAATTTACTTACAAATCTTTTGCAAGGTTGTAAATGTCTTTACTCTCACCTTTGATCAATTTAATGTGTCCTAGCTAAATGAAAGTATTAATTAAAATCTGACCCCATAGTTTTGAGCAACAGTGTACATGAAAAAGTAGAAATGCTAACAAGCAACATAAAGTTTTTTGGGGGAAAATATATAATATAAAGTCTCATACTAAAACTAAAATGAAATTATATTTTCATATTTGATAAATAATTTAGAAATAGAAATAAGGAAAAAAGTATGAAAATTTAAGAGGGAAAATGTGAGCGAGACATCACAGCTGGTCTCAGTGCATTAATACTGTAACAGTGCTTGTGTGCTACTTGCGTCCATACCTGCGGTTCTGACCCTATCTGAGTACTCAGAGTCTGTGTACTGCCCACGGATGTTTGTTGCCCGAAATTTGAACCTACAACACAAAAATAAACAGTAAAAATACAGGTTAAAAAGACTCCTGGATTAAAATACTTAGAACACAGATTAGTTGTGTGTGCGTATGTCTCTCACACATAATATGTTTTGGGTTTGAGGGGTCCGTTACAAAGTGTCTTGGCATCTTCAGACAGACAGCCCTCATCTGCTCCTATAACGTATGTGTTAGTGTTTGTGCTCATGCGCTCTGCTTTCTCTGAGCACTTTGGGTTCAAGAAGCCCTCGTCGGTCAGGTATGGCGAAGTAGGGTAGAGGTAAACACTCTTCCAGTTGGACAGATTTCCGTAGTCCATCACTGCATCAACATCAGAACAACAATATAACAATAAACCTTCCTAATGTTTTGAAAGAAGTCTCATTTGGTCAACAAGGCTGCATTTATTTGATCAAAAATTCAGTAAAAACTGTAATATTGTGAAATAATATTACAATTTAAAATAATTGTTTTCTATTTGAATATATTTAAAAATGTAATTTATTCATGTGATACGAAGCTAAATTTTCAGCAGACATTAAAAATGATTTTTGCTCAAGAATCATTTCTCATTCTTATCAATGTTGAAAACATTTTTCAGGGCTATTTGATGAATAGTTCAAAAGAACAGCATTTATTTGAACTAAAAATCTTTTGTAATTATTATAAAGGTCTTTACTATCACCTTTGATCAATTTAATGCATCCTTGCTGAATAAAAGTGTTAATAACTTTAAAAAATCTCCTTAAAATGTAAACCATAATTAATAGTGTTAAAGGGTTAGTTCACCCAAAAATGAAAATTAGCCTGTGTTTTACTCACCCTCAAAGTATCCTAGGTGTATATGACTTTCTTCTTTCAGACGAATCCAATCGGAGTAATATTAAAAATTGTCCTGGCCCCTCCAAACTTTACAATGGGGTAAGCGGGTGCTTTTTGTCAACAGTCGAGAAGACGTGAAATAAAGTGCACGCATCCGTAATAAAACGTGCCTCACATGGCTCCGGGGGCTGAATAAAGGCTTCCTGTAGCGAATCCATGCGTTTTTGTAAGAAAAATATCCATATTTTAAATGTAATAAATACTTTTTTCTCACTTCCGCTGACTGTCGTACGTGGAAGCCGTCCAGGGGGGGAGGGGCCAGGACAATTTTTAATACAACGCCGATTGGATTCGTCTGAAAGAAGAAAGTCATATACACCTAGGATGCTTTGAGGGTGAGTAAAACAGGCTTATTTTCATTTTTGGGTGAACTAACCCTTTAAATGTCATTTTTTAATACCTGCCGGTTCAGAAACAATGACCTGGACTTTTTGGATTGGTCCATGGTCATCTGTAAAGAAACAGTCAGGCATCTCAATGGTGATGGTCTTGGAGGTAGAGATGATGACACCTGCGTTGTTTAGAGCAGCCCGCGGTCTCCTCAACGGTTTGGGTGGCGCTAAATAAACCGATCAGAATCTTAAAATGACAGTCACTTCAGCAAAATAGTACAGCTGACTTACAAAGCCTTAGGTTTTCTCATACCTTTCACACCTGTGGTGACCTGAACCTCTGAACTTGGTCCTAAACCTGCTCCATTTACAGCTGCAATCTGCAACAAGTACAAAACAAATGCATTTGGCCTAATTGTGGAAGTCAATAAACAACTACAAGTACCATTCTGTGCAGGTGAAGTTTTAGTATTTAAAGCCAAAGGAATGAAAACATGATTTAAAAGACTGATGCAAATATTGCTTTCCATTTTTGGAGCTGCCTTCTCTGTTGTTACCTAGATACGGTTTTAAATAGCTGCTGCTGGTGCTAGGATGATGCAAACGTACCACAGTTCAGTACAATCTCAGAAAAAAAAAGGTTAAAAAAACTATCTTTGGGGCGGTACCCTTTTAAAAGGTACTAACATGTACTTTTAAAATCGTAATATGTACCTTTAAATTATTAATATGCACTATTTAGGGGTAAATTGGGTACGAAGATGTACTTTTTAACTTTTGTACCTCAGGGTACTGCCCCAGTGACAGCTTTGTACCTTTTTTTTTCTGTGAGTATATGAACAAGAAAGAGACTTGTGCATGTAGGGGAAGAGGCTGGAGATGCACTTTAGACCAAACAATCAAATCAAGGGAAAAAATTAGTTGTGAATGCCCCTAAAATGTTTAGGTTTTAGTTTCCTACCCTTATGCTGTAATTGAATCCACCCTTCAGTCCATCTATAATGGCCGTCATGGTGTTATTAGGGTTGCTGATCACAGGCAGGCTGTTTATGTAGAAGTCCAGTTGTCCGTTTCGATAGATGGCGACGTGGTAGGCACTGATGTTTCCGTTCGGCTCATCCGGTGGAGAGAATGTTACATAAACACGTGTCACTTCCTCTGGGATCACCGTCAATGTCACGTTTTTGGGAGGATCCTTGGGCTCTGGGAAAACATGACCATGAATGTCACAAATAAGTTATGCACACATGCATTCAATGGATATCTGATAATCAAGCATGCATAAACATCCTCACCGTCCTCTAGGGTTCTGACGAGGACAGGTTCAGATGCTTTGCCGTCTGTGCGAGCATTGGAAAGCTGCCCCGTGAAGGCGGTGATGGTAATAGAGTATAGGGTAAAGGCAGTCAGGTTACCGACAACCACCGTCCTGATCTCCTCTGAATACCGCACTAGGCTTATGTTATATCCCGAACCATCCAACTGAAAGAGGACAGAGGGAATTTGAAGTAGAAAGTCAACAGATGAACCAGATTTCTCAAGTTTATGAACTCACCGCAGTGATGTCAACAATGTATGAGGTGGGCCCTGAGATGACCGATGGTTCGTCCCACACAATCTTTAACCCAGTGGGAGAAGGAAACGCTGATATGGCACTAGGGGGGGCATCAGGGTCTAAGACAAAAAGATAGAGAGAGAAAGGAAAAATAAGGGTTTGCTATATGCAAATGACAACCCAAGAGAAAATTATGTAGCTCAAAAGCTCAGGAGACTTAATAAATGTTTCCTCTGAGCTGCACTTCTCATATTGCTCCCACGTTGACTAAAGAACAGTCTCTGCAAAAGGCAAATGCTCAAAAATGTGTGGAAAAAATGTTGATCTTGAGAGTTCTTGAATCAAAGCTAATGGATTGGGCAGCGTTTCAACATTGCCCATTGATTTTCAGTATGGAACTAAAATCGTGAGAATGCAGCTCTGATTCACAAGATCCCTGAACACAGCAGAGATTTCATAGCAGTGTCAAACAGAACTGAAAGACAAATGTTTCAAACACAGTGAAGCTCACAGAAGCCATGGATCATTACTTTCCTGTCTTGCTTGCTATTATTTCTCTAATGTGTGATTTTTTTTTTTTTTTTAAATTTTAGAAACCATGGACAATTTAAAAAAAGGAATTAAATTACAAAATTATATTTATATTAATGATTCAATTTATAAATATATATAAATATGTATTTATATAATTTATGTATTTTTGTATTTTCCGTTTTTAGAATCTATAGACAAAATAAAAGAAATTACAAAATAACATTTATATAAATATATTTATTATAATATAACATTACATTATTATATGCCTTATTTTATATATTTCAATTTTAAAATTCATTTAAACTATAGCTTTTAGAATATATAGATAAATAAAAAAGAAACAAAATGATAAAATAATATAAATATATATTTATATTAACCAATACATATATATTTATATATTTCTTATATATACTTCTATATTTTTAGTTTTATTATATATTTATGTATTTTTTTTTAGAAACTATACAAAGTTGTTTTTCTTTAAAGTTATAAAATCTACATTTTAAGTATCTACCTTGCCTTAGAATTTTCTTAAAAGCAATAAAACAAATACAACTGAACTGTAGACATACAGTGAGAGTATGGAGTCAAAATCAAATTGGATAGTGATCTGAATGAGAAATGTTTAAGTTTATATTAAGATCTGACATTGCTGAGATCTCTTCTGAAACTTGACAAAAGATATGTGAGACTAGGATCTTTTTCTCAGGGGAAACATCTTACAAATAGCAAACTCAAGCAAAAGTCTCCTATTGCTGTCTAGGATAAACATACATGGCATTAAAGAGATCTCATTTGTGATTTTCTTTTTTCTTATGGGAATATTTTTATGCATGTTTAACATACTTCCTGCAAGTGTCTGTGTGTGGATCCAGTCGGAGGGTTCTCCGGCTCCGGCCCTGGTGAACGCCACCAGTCTGATACGGTACTCTCTATATTTCAGCAGAGGGGAAAGTGTGACTCCACTGCTTACTCCTTCAACCCACTCCACAAGCTCACTCTCCACACAGAACTTCATGTGCTGCTCTGGCTCACAATTTCTTGCCAATTTCTGAATCTCTACATTATAACCCTGCAACAGACCAGGAACATGGACGGGACGCTGCCAGCTTAGAGACACACTATCAGAGGTAACATCTATTATGGTCAGCGACTGGGGTGGACCAGGAACTGCAGAAAGAGAAAGAAACAATCTGCATGATCATGTCTGTCCCACAAATGGTGCAGAATAAATTACATGCCAAAGTTTAATACTTAGATACTTAGTGTTAGGGTTTTTGACACAGATTTGGAGAAATGTAACATTAGAGCCCTGCACGGGCCTCAAATATAGGCCCTATCCCGACTCTTGTCCGACAGCTTATCCGACCCGAGCCCGACTTTTTTTCCCCTTCTCCCAAAACAGCTTATATTACTGTTTCAGCTATTAAACTAGTTCAGTTTTGTATGTAATGGCAAAGTAATTATATTAAATTTCGTTTTTTTTTATTAAGTTAATTTAGAAAAACTTTTGGAGCATTTTTTGTTCATTATAAGTTTTTGTTTTTTAAAGTAATGACCAAGCGGCCAGCGGCAGACAGTGAGCTCAAATCATCAAAATCTATACATATAAAACAGTTCAAGCATATAACAATTTTTAAACGTTAAACCTAGATAAATGAGGGCTGTATCCAATAGTTTGTGCTGAGAGTGGAAGCTAAAGCACGCTTTGCAGGACATGGAGGCGCCAGCGCAATCACTTGCATTTTTTTCAGTGGATACACTGTCATTTTTGCTCATAAAGGTAAGAATTAGGGGTGTCCCCGACTAAGGATTTTCATAGTCGAATCGGAATTTTCGAATCTTGCCGATAGTCGACTGATGGTCGAATCATAAGTTTGGGGGCGGGGCAAAATACATTACCAAGAGTTAAGTCAGACATTGGACAGTCATAATTACTGAATTTAACACACAAGAAAAATGTGTAACGGACGCCTCGCAGATACAAAATAATGTTTTATGTTTTGATTAAAAGATAGTTAACATTAAACATCAGCGAAACCCTAAGAATTCACAACACTTTTTACAATAGTGCTCTCCTTATAACATTCTGTATAGGTAATGCTCTGCATTTCTGTTTTGAGCTGTGCGCGCTGAAGATGACAAGTTGAATGAAGCATTTGAGAGCAGGTTTTTAATCAATGGGATTTAACTCATCATTTATCTCATATAGAATATGCTTCGTTATTTATACAACATACCGTTAATATTACAACTTATAGGCTATCTGCACAAAATGCCCCGAATGAATGCCCATGAACGTGTCTGCGCGGCTCTGAATGAACTCCTTTTGCGGACGCGTTCTTCACGCAACAACGTGCAGTCTATGGTCCAACTTCAGCCGGTCGCGTCAAATTAACGTTACAGCACTGAATAACGCATTTCTATGGCCAAAATGCATCTAAAAATAGTGGAGGAAACAGAATGAGATGCTGTTGGAGAAGTACGTGATCCAAGCTGCACAAAACATGAGAATTCTTTATTTTAAGCTTTAAGCTAATGCATTAGCGTAATGGCTTGCCCTGTCAGGCGCTTTGACAGATTCTATTCTATCCTATTTACATCTATTAAAAAAAAAAAAAAAAGAACCTAGCTACGTGTACAGTGCTCGACTAACTGAGACTTGTCGTGGCACTTGTTTACTGTTGCTCTCTCCTTGGTCTGATTGCTTCTATTGTTCTCCTCATTTGTAAGTAGCTTTGGATAAAAGCATCTGCTAATTGATTAAATGTAAATGTGTGTTGGCAGTGTGTGTACACAACCACTCTATAATGATAAAAATCCACCCAGTGTTTTTTTTTATTTTAATCTACTAAAATCATTACCGCTTTCTCAAATCAAGCCGTTCTCAGATTCTTGTCTGTGTGACGTCACACAGAACGAGGCCACTCCCACAATAGTTGATTGACATCAGTGTTTTACCTTAGACCTGCCCTGAGTGAGCTGTCATCTGTCCGCCATTGTTTCACCGCCGGAGCAGATGTAGACAAGAATGTCTCCTAAGCGATTGAGGTGTTTTGTTATTGGATGTAATAAGGAACATAGCAGTCGTCGTTTACTCCTGACATTTGAGCCGCTGAAGATGCAGAGGATTAACGTTTGTTTTTGAAGGGAATGCATCCTCCGATCTACCTAAATGCGTCTATGTCCATTCGTGATCTAGCTTCACCTACAGAAGAAGTGAGTATAAGGTTTTTTTTTTATAAATCTTTGCAAATCGCCTTTCCTAATAACATGCTGCTTAGCAAGTTCTGCAGCTAAATGCGGCTAAAGTTTACATTCTCTCAGAGAGCGGCTCAGAAGAGAGGGGCGGGGTGAGCAGAGCTCATTAGCATTTAAAGCAACATGCTACAAAACAACTTGCTCTGAAAAGAGCTGTTTTTGGAAAGGTTAAAAGGGTGTTTTTTCCACTACTATTGAGAAATTTTAACCAAAGTATGTTATAGACTTTTCATTCAGACCCTAAAGAATCATATCAACTTGTGTAAAATGGGCATCCAATGACCCTTTAAATACGAGTCCTCTATCCATAATATCGCCTTCTAACGTGAAAAAGTTATGAGAGAAATATGCGCAGATCAAGCACCGTTTACAAGTGAAAACAGTCCAAAACAGTTCTAAACAAATATGTTGGTGGATTTTGATGTGGGAGGACAACAGGGCATGGACTTTTCACAGGAGGAAGCGTTATTATAGATTATGGACTCTATGGGTATTTTGGCTGGGAGCAACAGTTTAAAGTTAAAACATCTTAATTATGGATTTATTTCTCACAAACATGAAGCTTTTCATTTCACAAGACATTAATTGATGGACTGGAGTAGTGTGGATTACTTGCAGATTTTTGTGATGTTTTTATCAGCTGTTTGGACACTTATTTTGACGGCACCCATTCACTGCAGAGGATCCACTGGTGAGCAAGTGATGTAATGCTACATTTCGCCAAATTTGTTCCAATGAAGAAACAAACTCATCTACATCTTGGATGGCATGAGGGAGAGTAAATTTTCAGCAAATCTATCCGTTTAAGTCATGATACCTGACTCTGGTGGAGTGTGTGCAGTGCAATTGGCTTCCTCCCCTATTCCGGCTGAATTAACTGCAGCTACGCTGATGACATAGAAAACGTTAGGTGACAGGCCGATGAAAGTGTGCGCCACTGTGTGTGTGAGCATGAGAGGATGAGCCTCCTCCTCTAGATCTCCAGAGCGAATAAGGTAGTATAGAATCTCTCCGTTAGGATGAATCGGAAGCTCCCATTCCATGTACACTGAATTCCAATCCAATCCAGAGCATGTCAGATTCCCGACGGCATCTGACACTGAAACATACACACCAACACCACAGATATATCTTCATTTCTCCTTCATTCGATTGCAAAGACTCTGTATATATATTTTTTCATATTTGTATAGCTTTTAAATTTGAAATATCAAACAAATTCAAATTTCAAAGCCAAGACTTAAAACCTAAAAAGACAAGTTTAAAACCTAGTTTAACAAAAGTTTAATTTTTTAAAGATTTTTTTTTTTTTTTTTACATTTTCCGTAACAATTTTCACATTGACAATAATAAGAAATGTGTCTTGAGCACCAAATGAGCATATTTAGAATAACTTCTGAAGGATCATGTGACACGATTGGATGTGCGAGTGTGTATTACCTGATTCATTGGTGGTGAAAATGACAGGCAGGCTATACTGATCCCCATTTCCTGCTCTAGTGAATGTACACACGCTGATTTCATATGAATTATGAGGTCTAAAGCCACTCAGCTCTGCTTGTGTGGATGCATCTGATGAGTTCTTGGGTAAACAGAGGCATGTGAAGTTTAATTTACACACAGAGAAAAATGTGAGAACATAATCAATCATACTACATAGACATAGGGGTGTAATTACCTGATAACTGAAAGTGTATGTGTTTAGTTCGAGTATTCGGAATCCGTAGTGCTGGACGATTCCATTTGGCTCTGGACTTGGTTCCCACTGAAGCCACACTGAATTCACAGTGTGGTTAAAAATAATCAGATCACGTGGTGGAGACATTGGGACTGGACACACAAAAAAGCACATAAGACCGTAGACACATTAAGTCTTCACATTTATAATTGTATGAATTTGCAAAGTAGGATATTCAGCTTTTAAATTAGGACTTCAGATTTCAAATTACAATTTTCAAATGTCAAACTTTATTAATTAAATTTTTAAGGCAAGACTTAATAAGTAAGTAATTACCATTTTAGGGATATTGCCCTTGTGTTGTTTTGTATTGTTTATGTTGCATATAACAAAATTGATGTGTGCAATTTAAAATTTAATATAAAGTTTATAACAAAAAAGTTTAACTTTAAATTTACATTTTTAAATTTCAAATGTCAGACAAATTTCAAATTCAAATTTTAAAGCCATGCCTTAAAGATCTAATGTTTAACAAAAGTTTACATTTTAAAGATCAAACATCAGACCTCAAATTCTATTTCCGTTTTAAAAATGTAAATAGCAAACAAATTCCAATTTCAAATTTTAAAAGAAAAGATTTAAAGATTTGAAGTTTAACAAAAGTTTACATTTTCAAAGATCAAACAAAAGACTTTTCAAATTTTTGTTTTAAATGTTCAAATATCAAACAAACTCCACATTCAAATTCTAACTTAAATATTTCAATTTTGAACAGATCAGTTCCTCTAGAAAAACAATAAAGATGCATCTCTGACCTGCTTCATCAGTATGCAGTGGAATAATCACGGAGGGACCGACACCTATGCGGGTGACCGCAGCGATGGAGAGATTGTAAGGTGTAAATGAAGTGAGTTCCGAGAGCATTAGGTGTGTTTCAGTGGTGTAGGTTTTGTTGACGGTCCCAGGACCTTGTAAAGCTACAGCATAATCTATGATCTCGCCATTGGCTTCCACTGGGGGGAACCATGACACATGGATGGAGGTGCTGGAGAGATTCCTACTAGCTCCAGGCAACGGAGGAGAACTTGGGACTGTCAAAACACAGACACACAATAGTTTTCAGTCAGTAAGTATGCTTTATATACATGTGCGTGTAAAAAAAATAAGAAGTGATGCATACCATCTTCATCTGTTCGCAGGTGTAGCATTGCAGTGTGGTTTATGGCCGATCCTGCACTGGTTGCCGGGGTGACTTTTATGATGTAGGGAAAATACTTCCTGAGCTTGGTGAAAAGGTAGATGTTGTCTGTGGTAGTTTTGGTGATGGTGATGTTAACCGTGCGGTTGATGGACGGGTGGGTCATACCCGCCTCTTGGAGGCTCAGCTGATAGAAGACTCTGCCGTTGGGCTCCAGAGGAGGGTCCCAGCTGATCACTACAGCTGTAGAGCTATAGATCGTAGCAGTGAGGTTGTGGACGGGACCACTCGGCACTGCACGGGGGGAGGATGTAGAAGAGATACAATTAATAATGTGTGAAGAACAGCTAACGGTTGCACTTTAGAATAGGGAACAAATCATTGCAGTCTAAGTAATAAATGTTGGTTCAATGTGCAACCAAGAAATGGAATGAGGCTTTGTTCCCCAATCTAAAGTAACAAAATTAGGGTTCATCTCATGAAAACTTGCAATATTAGGACATATTTCACCTCAAAAAATGAAGCCTATTAAAGGACTATTAAAAGGTTTTCATAAAGATCATAAATCATAAAAAAGACGATAAAAAATCTTAAAGGTCCTAAAATTGATTTTGCAAAATAAATAAAGAAATAAAAAACTAATTAGGATTTTATTTTAATGTATAATATATATATTTTTTAAATCTTAGTGTGAAATATGACCCAGAGATCCACTCATTAGATGTACAAAGAACTATCCTTTTAATTAATATATTTAATTAATTAATTTATGCTTAAATAAAGCATAAATGGCACACTGCAACACCAAACCAGTCAACAATTATAATGATCAAAAGCAGTGAAGATAAATGACCTATCTTAAACCGAGAGATTAAAATTCATACAAAAAATACAAAAGCACACATACAACACACACATGGACATGATATTCAGCAATTACACACATCTGGGAATCTGTGGAAATGAAAAATGGTAAATAAACTCCGGCACAGCGTCTGCAAAATCCAGAGTCAAGATCACAGATATAGAAAAGGAGAGAGAAGCAGAGAAAGACAGGCTAATTGTGTTAGTAAGAAAATCCGTCTGGAGCATGTTGTGTGTCCGAGATATTGCTTTGGGCTGAACTGAGCTGCTGAAGCTGGGTGATTCTCCAGTAACTGCAAACCGATCAGACACAATCACTCACAAAGAGCCAAACAGGACCATGGCATTATTTATTCATATAGAACACTTTCAAAATCTCAGACACCCGGGGAGAAAAACCTTCATCTGTCTCAGAAGGTCACCTCTGCACCGTTTTTCCCAAAATCACACAAAAACGGATTGTTATGACTATTACATAAAACCTTGACACACGGTATAGATTTTGAAACCAGGTTAACATATTCACATAAACATATAAAGTATGAAATAATTCGTTTTAGTGTTCAAATATTGCTCTTTAATAGCTCAGAACATCAAATGTACTGTACTTCTCAAATGTTTCTTTTAGGAATCAGCTCAGATGTTACTCCTAAAAGTAAAAGGAGAGCAAATGAGCTGACATTTACTAAAAGCGTAGAGCTATAAAAATAAAGTAGATAGCTGCTCAGATCATTTGCTTTCATGAGTAATGTTTGAGCTCATACTGAGATCTCAGACCTGTAGATTTTGGCAAATCTGAGTACAATTTGAGATACATGACATTACTGGGCTCTTTTTCGCAGCACAAACATATGAGAAGCAGGAGACAAAAAAGTCTCCAATTGCTCTCAAACAGGAAGTTTTACAATATTTCTTAAGTCAAATTGACACATTTACAATGTTCTCAAAGACAAATATATAACATGTTACATAATGTACCCAGAAACTTACAGCAACGTGCTATTTTCTATTTGCAACAAATCCTGTGAGAGGAAATGCAAGCTGGGATAGTCTAGAGACCGACAAATAAAAGGCTTTGAGATCAGACACACTCGGTCTCGTGGTGAGGGCTCAACAGTCCCAGTTTGCAGCTTGAAGGAAGTTGTCTCCTTTCACAAAATGTGCTGAATCTGTGTGTGTGCATGCATGTGGGTGTGTTTATGAGTTTCAGTGTGATTTTTTTTTGGAGAGCAATCTGTTGGAAAAGTGGTGCAGAGCTGTACTTCTCCCCTTAGTGTGTGAGGAGACTGACCGTCCTCTAACGTGGTGAAGTTTAGATGGGGACTGAACACTCCCCCATCACCAACAGAAGTGCTGGAACTCATCCATACACTGTACTTATGTCCTGCCCTCAGATCAGACAACACCAACCAGTGCTCTGAACCCGGAACCGTCTACAGCGAGAGAAAGAGAACATGGTCATTCACTGCACGACTGAATCAGCATTTCATTCTGAGTTTAATGTGTGTATTTGAGTTGGACTAGCTATTCTTAGAGATTAAATCCTTTACAAAAAGTACTGTGGTGGTTCATTTACTTACCCTTCTCTTGTTCAAAACCTGTGTAAGTTTCTTTCTTCTGTTAAATACAAAATAAGATATTTTGAAGAATGTGGGTAACCAAACAGCTGACAGCAGCCACTGATTCAGTCTTTAGTAATTTTCATATACTATGGAAGTCAATGGCTACCGTCAACTGTTTGTTGCCCACATTCTTTAAAATATCTTATTTTATGCTTAACAGAAGAAAGAATCTCAAACAGGTTTGGAACAACTTGAGGGTGAGTAAATGATGACAGAATTTAATTTTTTTGGGCGAACTATTCCTTTAAATGTTACATGTCCACAAACATATTTTCTACTTATTTCTTTCTGATTTCTGCACAACTAATCAGGATTGTAAAACCTGCCAAAGGTATCTAATGAGGATATCAAGACAAGAACAACAACCTTAAAGGTTAATAATATCTTAATTCATATCTTAAAATAAATCATATCTGCAGTAAATTGCAGTTAGACTACACTGTCTGCTAATTAGGTGTGACAAGTTTCCAGTGACAGCCAATTTAGTTAGTTAACAGCTAATTAAAAAAAAAACATTAAAAACATATTCTTTTTTAAAAAGTAAGATTTTGCATTGAGTTGATCAAACGTGACAGTAAAGACCTCTTTTAAACTTTCTATTCATCAAAGAATCCTGAAAAAAATGGATCACAGTTTCCACAAAAATATTAAGCAGCAAACCTGTTTTCAACATTGATGATAATAAGAAATCAACATATTAGAATGATAATAATCAGCAAATCAGCATATTAGATTGATTTCTGAAGGATCATGTGACACTAAAGACTGGAGTTGTGATGGTGAAAATTCAGCTTTGCATCACAGGAATAAATTACATTTTAAAATATATTTAAATAGAAAATAGAACACCATCATGTTTAGTGTCTACAAAAAGATCAATACCTGTGTATACTTTGTGTTGTTTTTTGTATTGTCTGTGTAGTAGATGGTATAGTATTGGATGATGCCGTTGGGTTGGTTTGGAGGACTCCAGCTGAGACGCACAGTAGTGGTGGTGAGGAGTGTGTATGATACATTCTGGGGAGGGTCAGAGGGGGCTGCAAAACAGAGAAAGCATTTATCTTTATGACTATGAGGGCAATGCTGTTTAATGATATTGTGGTTCTTTTTCAAAACATAGTGTGCTGCCTCACTCTCTAGGCTAAATGAAACTAAACCTTATAACTGACTGAATTGAAACATCCAGTAAGAAGTTAAATGTTCTGTTATTTTCTATTAATATATTTTTAGTACAAAGTAAAAAATTTCAAAATTTTGCTGTTGGTAAGATTTTGAAAGAAGTCTCTTAAGCTCACCAAGGTTGCATTTATTTGAGTAGCTGATCACAATTTCAGATAACTGGTTTTTATCTGAATATATTTTAAGTAATGTAATGTATTTATTTAAATCTGATATTTCTGTCATCTCCAAATGATTTCACAGTTCATTCTAGGATACTTGTGATGCTGCTATAATTTTTGGCCAAAGTGAGGTATATGTGCCTTCACATTAGAAACATGCTTATGATGACAGAATGTGCTTGTGTTCACCTGATTCTATGGTACTGAACGTGATGTAAATCAACATTCCTCCATCTCCGAGTCGAGTCCAGCTGCTCACGGAGGCATTATATTGACCCACTCCATCCACACTCACCACCACTGACGTTTCCGTCACATTGGCGACAAACTCAGAGCTCAGATTCCTAATACATGCAAAAAAATGTTAGTTTCAATCTTGTACGACAATTGCCAGGTCTTTGGCAAAAACTGATTTTAAATCATATTTACTTACCACACTCTCACTATGTAGTATAAAATCTCAGAGTTGGCCTCCTTGGGAGGTTTCCAGGACAACTCTACCTCAGTATCAGACAATTTCCTGGCGATTAGGAATTTTGGAGGGGAACTGGGTACTGTCATTTAGGAAAAACAGCTATTATAGACCTAAAACTGTGGAAAAGGACTTTACTCTTCGAACATGACAGTGATTTGAGTTAGTAAATGTAAGAGAATGTCTCCCATGCCAGGAACGGCATCCACATTTGTCCATTCTGACAGCTGCTAATGGAAAAACTAACCAACCAAACAGAGAAACAAACACAAACATTGTCGGTAGGTTCTGTCTCCTGAGGTAGAAAGATTAAACTTGGTTTAAAGGCAAAATTGATCCATAACACTGTAAAAAAAAAAAAAAAAAAAAAAACTCCCAGATTGCTTTCAGAAATGTCCTGTGGGAGAAATAAAATAGTTAAAAGTAATAAAACACTCATTTCCTGCACGCAGACCTCTGAAAATCTGTAAAAAGAAGAAATGTTTAAGTGTGACCTTAATACTTTCTACATCTTTAGCCATATCCTGATAAATTTACCATGAAGACTGAACCTTAAAAGGAAAAACAGCTTAATTAAACACCACAAGGTCTGTTTGTTAAAACCGAACACTCACCGTCCTCCAGTGTGGTGATGTTCAGGATCTCACTCGTGTGGTTTCCCAAGCCGACCTGTGTGGCGGCCTGTACGCTGATACGGTAGTGTGCATACTTCCGCAGGTTGGACAGGATGACATAAGGCACGTGTGTGGTTTGGTTCAGACTGTGTGTGGCATTCCAGTATTCTACGTTGTAGAACAAGATGATGCCATTTGCGAGAAGCGGGGGTGACCATGACACATTCACCTCACTGGATCCGATGCTCTCATAGGTCAAATCATAAGGTGGGCTACCAGGCACTGAAACAAACAATTAAACTGCACATTAGGATGAAGTCGGTGCTTAGTGCAAAAAATATATCACTCAACATGCTGGAGCTCATGCACTAACCATTAGGCCACGCTCCCTTTTTGACCTGTTCTATGGTGATTTTGAATTTTCAACATAATGAACAGGGTACAGGGGAGAAAAAGGGGAAATGACTAAGATTTAAATGTAAATCACCTGCATAAGTACTATGGCTCAATATGTCAGAGCAGGTGTGCTGAGAAGTGGACTTTTATGAATGAAGGTGTATTCATACACTAACATTCAGAAGTTTGGGGTCTGTAAAATTTTCGAAATATTATTAAAATTTAAAATAGCTATTTTCTATTGGAATCTATTTTATCATTTAATTTATTTCTGTAATGCAACGCTGAATTTTCATCAGCTTTTACTCCAGTCTTCAGAGTCACATGGTCCTTCAGAAATCATTCTAATATGCCAATCTGGTGCTCAACAATATTTCTCATTATTATCAATGTTGCTTAATATTTTTGTGCAAACTGTGATACTTTTTGAGAATTCTTTGATGAAAAGAATGTTCAAAAGAACAGCATTTATTTGAAATAAAAAATCTTTTGTAACATTCTAAAAGTCTTTACTGTCACTTTTGATCAATTTAATGTGCTCTTACTGATTAAAAGTATGTTTGCTGCAACAAAGTGTTCGAAAGTCATTCATCTTTATTAATGAGAGTGGGTGATTTACATTCCACTTCATGCAAATTGAAGTAGAGACTGGGGTAAAGACACTACAGTTCACATGATTTGATGCCTGATAGAGTTGGAGCGGGAACGTCTACTAGAAATCAAACAGCACCAAGACTTTAATCGCTGCATGTGTGAATGTGCCTTAATTGTAGGAACCCTTTGAAAGGGAAAGAGTGTGGGATTTCAGGATGAGATTGGATTAAAGTTTTATGCCTCTTCTAGTTTTTCAATTAAACATGAACACACACACACACAAACACAATGACTCACCATCCTCCCCCGACAGCATCTGTAGAGTATCAGAAATCTGTTTTCCATGTCCGTGTAGTGTAAACGCACGGACAGTCACATTGTAGTGTGTGTATGGCTTCAGGTAGCGCAGTGTGGCACTGGGTGATGTGCTGTTGACTGTGTTGCTGTATGTGCCGTTGGTGTAGGCGACCTCATACAGGCGGATGATGCCGTTGGGTTTCTCTGGCGGAGACCAGGTGAGAGTAGCGGTGGAGGAGGTGGTTTTCACTACGGCCAGATCCCGCGGGGGTGAATCCGGCTCTGAAAGACAGATGGAAGCATGCTAAGAGATTTCAAAAGTGGTTAAGGGTGCTACTGTATGTACATGAAACATAACTGGCTCAATACCATCCTCTAGTGTCATAACGAAGATGTGGTCTTCATCGGTCAGTGGACTTTCCCCCACGGCGGTAGAAGCAGCCACACGCACCTTATAACTGCTGTACTTGTCCAGACCTGTGGGTATGAGCATATATAGTGTTCTACGGTGGACTCAAAAACTATTTGAACACCTGGGTCACACTTAGAAATGTCTAAACGTCATTGCATTAGATGTAAAATATCCAAGCAGGATGAATCTGCAAACAAATACAAGGGTGTTTTCTTGGAAATTCATAATTTTTTTCATTCATTGTCTTTTCATCACCTGGTGTTTTTGGCAATTTTTAGTGGATGTATTAAGTCAGTTCTCCTCAAAGTGTCCTAGAAAGTGTGGCATAAATGCCCAAATGTACACTAGATGTACATTACTGTTCAAAAGCTTGGGGTTGGAAAATTTTTTTTACGTTTCTGAAAGAAGTTTCAAGGGCTGCATTTATTTAATCAAACATACAGTTAAAGCAGTGTTATATTATTACAATTTAAAATAACTATTTTCTAATGTACTATATTTTAAAATGTATTTTATTCTTGTGATGCAAAGCTGAATTTTCAGCATCATTACTCCAGTCTTCAGTATCTTCAGTATCATAATATGCTGATTTGGTGTTCAGGAAACATTTCTTATTATTATCAATGTTGAAAACATTTGTGCTGCTTAATATTTTTGTGGAAACCTTGATGGACCATTTTTTCAGGATTCATTAATGAATAGAAAGTTCAAAAGAACAACATTTATTTGAAATATAAATCTTTTAGAACATTATAAATGTCTTTACAATCATGTAAGATCAGTTTAATGCATCCTTGCTGAACAAAAGTATTTTTTTTCTTAAAAACAAAAAAACATTTTTGAAATGTAGTGTACTTAGTGTGTTACCTGTGAGCACTGCATTGGTGGTGTCTGCCATCTGTCGTAATTGCTGGTTTGTAAGGAGATTTTGTGCATATACAGTGTAGTGAGTTATCTTGCCATTAGGGTTGAGAGGTGGCTCCCAAGTAACACGGATAGAGGTGGAGGTCAGGTTCTGATAGGACACGTTCTGAACAGAGCTGGGCACTGTGGGCAAACACTGGCGTTACTTTATTACTTTGTAGTTGTAGTTTATAACTACTTTACTTCAACTCAGAAGTCTGAATGTATTTTACCTTGTTCAGTTGTCTTGACTGTAACTACTGTGGAAGGTCCTTCTCCAATGATGTTTTTTGCCGTCACGCTAAATGTGTACTCTGTGAAAGGACTCAGTCTTCTAACCACATACATGATGTGATCAGACGACAGGTCTGCTGTCTCCTCAGTGGCAGGTAGGACTGTTAATCAAAAAGCACAACCAATCAGAAAACAGAAAGCAAAAGCAATGGAGCGCAACAATGACTTCCCCCTTTATTAGCGTCCATGATAAAGTAATTTTCCCAATAATTTTCTTCATTGGGATTTAAAAAAATTCTTTGATAAAGAATTTTTGGAAGCACATGAACTAGCACAACAACATTACAAACTTTGCAAAACTATATATTTTTAATTACAATTTTTTTTGAGAAAATTCTTCCCATGAAACACTATGAATTAAGTGATCAAATAAAAAAATGATGGTACAATATAAAACTATTTACTATAAGTCATGGACTACTGTAAGGACTAAGTATAGCATACTTATTTAAATAAATTAATACAAAAGTTCAGATTTGTATAAAATACTTATATTTTATAAAAAAATGTATATAAAAAATAAAACTAGATAAATATAAAATGTTTTATATAAAAATGTATTAAAAAATACAGGTCACAACTGCTCTTTTCACCAATTTCAACCAGTTTTCATGGTGACAGTGACTTCTCTGATTGGTGGATTAATCTTTAGGATTATGGGTAGGGAAATAAGCAGGGGAAAAAACACACAATTTTTAAAAAAAATGAAGTGTCTTGTCTATACTTCAGTAAGTGTTGTTATTAACAAATTTGTAACCATGAAAATAATTTTCGGTAATTGAAACAAATCTGGAAAAATAAAATAAATAAATCTTAAAAAACAGCAGCTGAAAAAAATGCTTAACTAAAATTAAACTAATATAAATGATGAGAGAGCAATAAAATCTAATAAAAAGCTAATTCTAAATATTAATCGACACTATAATAGTTTATAAATAATTCTAAATGAACACAGAGTAAAGTAGGTCTGTCCTAACAGGTTTCTTCATGCTGCTAAAAAATAAATTTTATCTATGGACATTTTAAATAATATTTATACTTACGAATACCTAATTTAAATGACTTAGTATGAGTTGTTATTTTGGTTGTGCTTTTAACAGTAATATTAGTATCCAAGTCACCACAACAGTTATTTACCCTCTATTCCAATAGTGGTGGCAGCTCTTGTTGAGGGGTTCGTCTGCTTCTGGGTGGAGTCTGTGGCCACCGCCCTAGTGGAGCGACGGGGCTGGGAGGGGCTTAAGTTAACCAATGGTGGTTGGTCAGTTCCTCGAGTGACAGCTGACAGTTCAGTCAAAGGTTCCTCAGTTACAGCCTCAGTCTCAGCTACAACAGATACATCAGTTCTGTCGTGGGTCACTGTGAGCCAAGGTGGAGGTGTGTGGGGGGTGCTCGGGGTCAGAGGAAGGTGAGAGGTCAGTTCCGTATCAGTGTTGGTAAAATCACGACCCAAAGCGGGAAACGTTCTTTGTGAGGTCAGAAGGAACACAAATGATGTGGTGATGTCAAGTGACCTCGCATTACGACGAAGTGGAGCATTCTGTAACACAACGACATATTATCAGTAAAGCTAAACTAAACACAATACAGTAATAGTGTGTGTGTGTGTGTGTGTTTGTGGAGTTTAGTGTGTTTCACCTGTCCTCGCAGGGTGATGTCCTGTACAAGAGTACTGCGGTATAACACTAGTATTCGATAGTGTGTGATTAGTCCGTTCGGTTGGCTTGGGGGTCTCCAGGACAGACGGACTGATGTGGAGTCCACAGCCTCTGCTGTCAGATGAGACACAGCATTCGGGGCTAACAGGGAAATAAATGCACACACACATACAGTTAACAATAAACTTAACCAGGGGCCTTAGCACTGTTCCAAGAGACCCACAAGATGACTTTAAATTGCTTAAAAAAAAAAGACAAAACATGCTTTAGAATAAAATTACGCGCAAAAAAATGATTAAAGACTGCTTTAAATCACAAACGACTAGTCATGCAAATTTATTCATAATAAAAAATATAAATATAAATGTCTTTACTGTCACTTTTGATGACTTTAGTGCATCCTAGCTAAATCAAAGTAGTAATTTCTTTTAAAAAATATTTTGAATGGTAGTGTATATCTATGTAAAGTCAGGGTTGGATTATTAATGTCCATTACTGGGAACAGCTGATATATTTACCCATTTCTACAATCCAATGCTGAGAAAAATGCAGCCCTTTATTTATCATAGCATTGGATGCTTTGAGGCCTTGAACCAAAATCAAATTTTAGATAAAAGTAACCCTAAGTGAACAAATAACCTTTCTTGTTTTTCCACACATTTAATTAGCATTTTCTTATTCAGCACCAACTGGCTGTGTATGAAAAAGTAATTTCCTCCAGCTAAATTAACCCAATTAAAGGTATAATTAGAGATAGCTGATTTCGCAGACAGACTTAATTACACCCAGACCAGCTAAATATAAACCTCATTTATAACTCTCCCTTATTTTGACCCCTGGTTCTGAGCACTTACATAAGTCGCAAACACTTACACATTCCCTGAGCCGTCTGTTCTCCAAACAGATGAATCAAAAATTGAATTGTTTTGTATGATGTGGCTCCCAATATGTCACCATCAAGCATACACAGACACAGTTTAAAAAACACATGACACAAACGATCAGTCATGGTGGAGGTCAAGTGATGTCTAAAGGAACCATTAATTCTCCACTGTAGCAGAAAATACATAAGACGAATTTGTTGCAATTCATCCATGAACCACAACTAAAGTGTAGCTGGGTCATGCAGAAAGAAAAAAAAAAAGCAATTGCACATCAGCGGTATCTAAAGTGATTCGATGCTTCTTTATGTTCCAGTCAGCACAGCTAAATGTGGTTCAGCTGGTTATTGTGTATGAGGCAATTATATTTTCATACAGGGAATGTGGGTTTTGTTTAACTTTATTATTATTTGACAGCTGAGGTATATGCTATACTGACTCAGGTTCACTTTATCTAACATTATGCCATGTCTGAAGGTTTGAAATATCAACTGAAAAATTTAAATCAATGAAAGACAAAATCAGGGTGCAAATAACATTTCACAGGTTGTTTCTTTACCATCTATAGTAAAGAAACAAATTTTTTCCTCAGAAGTTGGCTAAATCTGATAAAAATCGGGACATTCTCAGTAAAATAAATAAATAAAAAAATACTATTTTTTTTACTTAGAAATGCAAAATGTTCTCTTTTAAAGGTTAAGATAAAAATGGGGATATTCTCAGCAAAAATAAAATAACAAAAAAATTAAAATAAAATTTCAAAAAATCATTTTTTTAAATGCAAAATGTTCTCTTTTATGAGGTTAAGATTTGGGTAGGGGTAAGAAAGACGTCACGGTAAGCCTTCATGGGTTAGTAAATTTGTGTGTGTATATGTATTTTACCTTCTGCTAGTGTTGTAATGTTGATCACTGCTGCCGGTCCTGTGGCCCCTGATGATTTGGCCATCACATGGATATAGTATTGTGTGTATGGAGTCAGTCCAGTGTACATAAACGCCTGTTCGATTGTGCTGTTCTCACTAATAAACCCTGAAATACACACATACATGTACCGCATTAGTAAACAACTATTACAGAACTATTAGAGAACTATTATTAGAACTATTAGAACTATTATGTGCTTTACATTAAGTAGTCTAGAGCATGTCGGGAGCATGTGTGCTAAACGCAAGATCACACAGTTTCATATACTAACTGGTTGGTGTCATGTAAAGCTCCTGTCACAGTGTGGTGTCTGTCGGATAATATGAATGGTAAAGGTATTGGTTTGATGGCCAAGGGGTGGTAGCAAGTGTTACCTTCAGAGCTGTGGAGCTGGATGACGTAACTGAACCGTCCTGTAGTGATCTTTGGAGGGTCCCAAGTTAGAGACAGAGATTTAGAAGTGATGTTTCTGAAAACTACGTTTTGTGGTGGGTCTTCAGGGGCTGTGACACACATTATTTATTTTTTTTACATTTTTGAAAACTTGAGATGATGTAGTACAGTGAAAAATATGATTATATAGATAAGATATGTGTCCTATTGCTATAATTCCAGATGTTATTATAAAACACACATTTACAACGTATTAAAGAATCATGTCACATCACAGAACACATCAGAGACGTATTTAAGTAAAATAGTCTTTTGAATACAATTTGAATTTTTTACATTGTTTTTACAGAATTGTATACAATTTAAAATAACTGCTTTTTTATTATTAATTTTAAAATGTAATTTATTCCTATGATGCAAAGCTGAATTTTCATCAGCCATTAGTCCAATCTTCAGTCACATGATTCTTTAGAAATCTTTCTAATATGCTAATATATGCTAATTCTAATATATTTTTATAGAACTTCTGATCCATTTAATAAAAGCATAAATTTCTTTCCAAAAAAATAAAAATAAATAAATCTGTAAAAATCACTTTAATAGAAGCCTTTAAACATAATGCATCGTAAAAGTTTACAGTAGTATATAATACATTAATTATGCCTTAATGCACCTTATAATGCATTGTATGATCTCATAAATAATTGTAACCACAGTTATAATACTTATATATTTATTTTTACACCTTTAGAAAGCATAATGCATTAAAACACATCACAAACAATCAATTACAGATGTAACAAAGAATCTGAAAATATTATAATGCATTTTAACTTTGGTTACAATTATTTATGAAAAGATATAATGAATTACAACATACACTATGAATACCTTTATAATGCATTATACATAAAATCTTACTGATAAGCTAGTGAACGGTAGTGTAGATATAGAGTATTTGAGAATTAAGAGTGTGAATGTGTGATAGCATACCAGCCTCTGGCATGCGGACCATAGTGCTGGCGATCTGTCCCTCCCCGTCACTGGTGAAGGCAGAGACTTCAAACACATAGGGAGTGTAGGGGCGGAGCTCATCAATCTTCACACTGATTGGAACACTCCAGATGAAAGCAGGAGGTACGGCTGAGAGCGTAACAGTGGGCAACACAGCAGAGGTCAACTGGGAAGACTCAGACGGGCTTGGAGTTCCACGAGATAAGATGTCTGCTGCATCCTAGAAGACGCATACATACACATAAACACTCCGAAACTAATTGTACAGATTGGTAGATCAATGCATATACCACTGCGGTTTGAATATGGCTCAGCTGTCCTGTATCACTTCAAATATTCATTAATGCAAGTACAAACTTACATTGCAGTGAGGCAGGGCTCCGTTCATGATGTCCTCTGCGTTGAGCTCCAACGTACGGATGGTCTGGCTTGTTCGAGCATGTTTGACTTTCACTGCAAACTTAGTGATGAGACCATTAATGCGTACGGGGAGAAACCATGTCACTAACACCGACGTGTGATCCTCAGCAAACGCTGTGAGGTTTGACACCAGACCAGGGGCTGTGAGATTGAACATAAACACATGGATCAGAACACATACACACACTAAGCATATTGTATGAAAATACATACATCCCCACTTACAGTAGGATCAATTTTAGGCATCATAAGCATACAATTTTTGCTAGAAAAATTGTACAGTAACATTCAGACATTTGGGGTCGGTAAGATTTTTTAATGTTTTTGAATGTCTCTAATGCTCACCAAGGCTGCATTTATTTAATCAGAAATACAGTAAAACAGTAACATTGTGAAATATTATTACAATTTAAAACAACTGTTTTCTATTTGAATATATTTTTAAATGTAATTTATTCATGTGATCAAAGCTGAATTTTCAGCATCATTACTCCAGTTTTCAGTGTCACGTGATTCTTCAGAAATTCTAATACGATGATTTGCTGCTCAATAAACGTTTTTTATTATCTCTGTTGAAAAGAGTTGCTTAATATTTTTGTGACAAATACCACAATTCATTGTGATGAGTTCAAAGAATTTTTTAATGAGGATTACATCAAAATTGATAGAAATGTTAATTATAAATATATTTGATTTTTTTACAAAAAATGTTCCATTTAATTAAAATGTACAATTTCACCTAATACTGGTGAGTTTTGTGCATTTCTGTGCTTATTAGAGTATCAAAATGCGCTTCACAGGAGTGACCATTAACAAAGTTTCTGTCCATGAAGAGCGTTTTGAATCAGTTACTCAAAATGCTGCCTTTGAAGACAGCAAAGGGGCTCACTAGGACTTTGCTGAAAGCTTATGTAAAATATATAGCTGTTGCTTACGGGCCTCTGCTGTTTTGTAGTACAGAGACTGGCTAAAAGGTCCAATTCCTGCTTTGTTTACTGCTGCAACCTGTAGAGAAAAGACAGAAGAAAAACTTATAAAAAGCAATATACTGTAGCCAAACGCACACACCATAAGAACGTCTGCTTGATTTATCACCATGACTTAGCAGAGGTGCTTATATAAACACTGTGAATGAAGATTCCAATGCAAGGTGATCTACTCCAGACAACAGATCCATCAAATACTGTCACACGTACAAACACATGCTCGCACAAAAACTCAAGAGAGTCAATTCAGAGTTCACGGTGTACCCGGCCAGTGAATTCACGAGACAAATGAGGGAAAACAGAGATCCCTCGTGGATCCAGAGTTCTCTGTAGGAGATGAATAATTCACAGCTGATAAATTATTGAGTGGGATCAATGGAATAGAGGCCACTGGCAACTTTCCCATGGACAGTTAATCCAGTAGTGTCTGCTGAACGCTGGACCTTCCCTACAGAGTTAAACAGCATGTTCAGAAAAGTTTTTACTGGGTGCTATTTCATTAGAGGTGACATAACAATACACCACAATGACCACCGCAAAACACTTAAAAGGGAAATAAAGGAATATCTAACATCTCATATACACATATGTTATAGGTGTTACTGGATATAATATCAGTAACACCTATAAATGCAATAATTTCCATGCACGTAATAAGGAGCAAGTCATGCTTTTGCCTTTAAAAGAGCTTCAGTTCTTTGGGGAATAATGTAGTTCAGCTCTTAAACTGTTTGATATTGCACCATTCCTCAATAAGAGGCCTGGAGTTCTTTAGAGTTGGAAAGAAATCTGAAATCTGAAAAATCTCTAAGAAGCGCATTTCTCATGACGTCATATCTGTATTTGTTAGTAGTGTGTACTAGGACACTCTGCCCTGAAAAATGAGCATATTAGGAGAAAACACATGTTCACTCAGTCTGGGTTTTGTGCTCCTCATACCAGGTTACGAGTATTCAATGTGGCAGACCTGTCATGATTAAAAGTAGTTTTTGAGGATGCTTTTTTGTGGCAAAAACTATCCACTGAAGTATCTTGTCACTTCAAGTGCTTCAACCACAAGTGTTTCCTTTATTACAATTTTGCTCCTTGAGCAAAATTATCCTTATTATAACCATGCTCACTGACATTGTTATTTTATTATGTTATAGCTTTTGTTATCAATGCATTTGTAGTTCTGTTATTTTATATATACACAACCATTCAAAAACTTGGGGGTCAGTTAATTAATTAATTAAATTTTTTTTTTTGCAAGAAATATACTTTTATTCAGCAAGAATGGATTATATTGATCAAAAGTGACAGTAAAAACCTTTATAATGTTACAAAGGATTTATATTACAAAAATGCTGTTCTTTTGAACTTCCTATTCATCAAAGAATCCTGAAAAAAATTACAGTTTCCACAAAAATATTAGGCAGCACAACTGTTTATAACATTGATAATAATAAGAAATGTTTCTTGAGCAGCAAATAAGCATATTAGAATGATTTCTGAAAGATCATGTGACACTGAAGACTGAAAATTCAGCTTTGCATCACAAGAATAAATTACATATTAAAATATATTCAAATAGAAAACAATTCTTTGAAATTGTGATCGTATTTCACAATATTACTGTTTTCAATGTACTTTTGATCAAATAAATGCAGTCTTGCTGAGCATAAGAGATTTCTTTCAAAAACATTACAAAAATCTTAATTCCAATTTTTTAAACGGTAGTTCATAATATTCCTATGTAATATGATGCAGCTTTGCAAAAGTTAGATAACACTTTACAATAAGATTCATTAGTTAACATTAGTTAACAACATTAGTAAACATGAACTAAGAATGAACAATACTTCATCATTTATTAATCATAGTTAATGTTAATTTCAGCATTTACTAATGCATTATTAAAATCACAAGTTGTGTTTGTTAACATTAGTTAATGCATTGTGAACTAACATGAATAAACAATGAACAACTGTATTTTCATTAACTAACATTAACAAAGATTAATAAATAGTGTAATAAATTCATTGTTCATTGTTTGTTCATGTTAATTAATACATTAACTAATGTAAACAAATGACACCTTTTTGTAAAGTGTTACCAAAAATGATTATACTTTAGTTCCTTTTCACAGTTTCCTAAAAAAACATTTCCATAAAAACATATTGTAGTCAAATGTGTTATGCACACACTCTAGGAAGCTTGATATTCTGTTCCTATAATATTTGAAAATCTATGCTGTGGGCAAAGATTTGTGTACATAAAATATTATGTATTTTTTGTGCTTTTCTCTCTTTTTTGCTATCAAATAAACAACTGAAATGTGTGAAGCCTCAAGCGTGCACCTTGATGTTGTATGTAGCTCCAGGGGTTAGTGTGTTCAGCAGGGTTTCTGGGATATCCAGGCTCTTGGTGACCTCAGTGAAGGTAGGGTCGGGATATGGACACATTTCCTTGTATCTGATGACAAATGAGTGAATGGAGGGGTCGAGAGGCATTGGCATCCGCCAGGACAGCAGGATCCCAGTGGAACCAACCCGCTCACCTTCTGGCTTAGAGGGGGCCGCAGGTACTGCATACACATACATAAAACACAAATAATGAATTCATTTAAGCATTTTATAATGCATTCAGTACATTATCCTACTTTATGTCAGCTTTACTGAATACTTGAATCTAATTGGTTAATTATAGCAATTATTTTATGTAGTTTTTACACACAATTCTTTGTCACTTCTTGCATTTATGATGTTGCCATTATATCCTCTTCTTCTGCAATGGAGCAGGACGGATATTGTTGCTCTGACCTAGATTTAGTATCATCCAGGTCATTATCAAATTTAGAGGTCTTTCAGAAGGCGTTTGGCTCGCTAACAGCTATCTGTTGTTGTGGAGGTGTTAGCCATTTAGGAGAATAACAATATAAAGCCAGCAGAAAGCGTGACCCGACCATGCCATTCTCAGAGGGACGAGCAAACAGCACTCTGGGAATCTGATACCGACCTATCAAAGCCTGCTAACTGGAATCAGCATCAATTATGCAAACATAAATACACACACAAACACACACTCACACTCACACACATATTTCAAATGGAACAAAATGCATATAGATTCATGTACAATATCTCAAAGAGTGTCACCTTTCTATTTTCGTCACTGGTTCTACGCTTACAAAACAATACAGTAGTACAGAGATGGTATCAGTTGGTGCTTTTATGTATAACAGTACTTCATGATTGGTGTATTCATGTGCCATGGTATTTGCATGGTACTTAATGGTACTGCAAAGAAAACAATTATAGCATAATATTTTCTAGAACTCTTAATATACGTGGAATCTTTCTATTGTTCTTTATAGTGGAAAAACATTCTTTAGATGATTAAAATGTTCTTCACTCTAAGAAAAAAATGGTTCTTTTAAGAACTGCTCACTGAAAGTTTCTTTGGGGAACCCATAATCGTTCTTTTCTATGGCAACACTGTGAAACCCCCCTTTTGGAGCCTTTATTTTAAAGAGTGTTGTACGTCTACGAAAATAATTTAATCCTTTTTCCTTGACAAGCAAAAACAGGTAAAAATCTCAGGAGGAATATATACACATATATATATATGTGTGTATATATATATATATATATATATATATATATAGTATAGATGAGAATAGTGGTTTAAGAATGGAACACACAGACTTACAGGATTCAATAGTGGTGACGAGTATTCGGCTGACAGGTGAGCTGAACCCTGACGAGGCCACCGCATTGACCGTCAAAGTGTATGACGTTCCAGGGGTTACACTGGACACTTGAGCCTAAAACACAGAATAAACACAATACATATACAAGTTACACATCTACAACCAACATAACATGGTGACAGATACGTCCTTTGTTGTTTAAGTCATGAAAAATTTTAAAAGGTATAATTCCATACATTTTTCTATAACAATTTTATATATTAGATCATATGAAATGGCACTGTATTGGTTTGCACTTTATTTTTTTTTTTGTTAAATATTTAAACCTGTCACATTTTGAGGTGATAATGAAGACAATATCTTAGAAGATTCATTGGTGTTAATGCTTCATTTGTGAAGAAAATTATAAAGACGGAAAAAAAAGACAAGTCTGATTAGCAATAAAGTGCAAATGTTAATAAATAATTACAATAAGCTTTTATGGTATAGGATATATTAAATATATAAAATAATAGGTGGCATCTCAAATATTGATTACAATATTCCATTTTAATTCTAAAAGTAATTCTAAATGGCACACAAATCTGCTAATCTTAAGTATTTAATTTGGTATTTGATTAGTATTTATATGCATGTCATGTAACAAAACCCATGCCAAACAAATATGAAATGGACCAGTGCAATGATAAAATCTTATGTTGTTATGTGTTTTGTTGAAGGTGTTGTTTTGCATCTTAAGGTTCAGGGTTTTAAAAAAATAAAGTTGTTTTCAAGAAATAATTGAATAAAAAGCTTATTTTGATTTAGTTATTGCATTTTTTTATTATTAATGAATGGAGTAGAATATTTTCAAATATAGTAAAGGCTTATTTTCAGTGCATGACAAAGTTTGCTGAGTCACGTCTCTTCTGAGAAGACTGAATCATAATATACTACAATAAACCTCAGGTAAAACCAAAATGTCAGTACAAGATAATCAACAAACCACAATTTGAATGTGATCGGATATATGGATGTGATTCTAATAGCACTGGCTATGCCTGACTGAAGAGAATGACTCACATTAATCAAACACGCCACAATATTCCCTCAAAATACCATCATGCATCAAACTGCTTTCAAAAACATCTAGATACCATTAATAATACATGCGCATCAGACACTCCCACAAACACACACATACACACTTTTTGCAAACAAATCTTCTGGAGTTAGCATGCACTTCAAATGATATGGAATATTGGCAATATAGTTTCACCAGAAATCATTTGTTCATAAATATCATATACCAAAAACATCTCTTGTCATTTTCTGTCACATGTTCACAAACACACGGTTTGTTGAGTAATACAACAGCGGTAGGCTAAATTACTGTACGTGGTGTCACAGTCACACCACTTGTTCCAGAAAGACAATAGTCTTATCAGATATGAGGATAAAATAGCCTGACAACACCAGTAAAACAAGACAAGACTGCGAAACCTAATTCATGCTTGCATTACATAACCAGTATATATGCATAAGCCACAATTCTATGAATTTCACTGCAAAATATCAACCGTATAAACCAAGTTTATACCGAGACAAATACCAAGAGCTTCTCAGAACTAATTTCACTCTTCTGAGCCATTTTTCAATTTAACTTGCTGATCCCAAAATCTCAAAGAAAGTTACTTTCAAGTTCACACAGGTGTACCGTAAATGGAAAATAATGCCAAAAATTAGCAGAAAGCATCTAAATTTAAAACGAAATTTGCCAACTTTTATGAACGCTCTTCAAATGAATACCTCAGAAAATAAAATGTCAAATGGGAATGCTTTCCAAACACACAGTCCTGCACAAACCAGTCAATACACAGTGATATTTATCACACACTCAAGTCTTTGTTTGTGTGCCAGTATTGTCGTGTCCCTTCATTCTAAGAAACGCAAGCCAGTTCAGAAATTCTTCTAAGGTCGTGTGGCGTCTCACCATCTCACCAGCTCACACCTGTGTCTCTAACAGAACACAGTCTGTGTGTTTTAGGAGAAGAAATCAGTCTTGCAGGGTTGCAGAAAATCTTGCTGAAAATTACAAAATTGTCACCCTTTAAGTTCCTGATTTGGAATTTTCATTTGAAATCATTCATTTCATGTCATTGAAATTCATTTGAATTTCATTTGAAACACCCCGGAAGATGTTCAACTGGAATTTCAATTAGAATGACAGGAAGATTAATATTTAAAAAATAAATAAATAAATAAATAAAATAAAACAAAACAAATGCTCCATTTTAAAGACTTTGGGGTAAATTACATTGTGGGAAATGAGTCTCTTTTTTGTGTTAATATAAGTTCAATTTAGTAAATATAATCAAATATACATCAGAAAAGTCTACAGGTGGCATTTGATTGATTACCATCCATTTTAATTTATTTCTTTAAACAATTCTGTTTGCTAAACTGGAAAAAACAGTGTAGAATTTACTTTGAAACAAATTTAACTCAAAAATGCTTGTCCATTTCACAAATAATTACAAAGAAATGGCAAGTAACACACCGAATTAAATGTGAAATTCTGGGGTTAGAATAGCTAAAATAGTATTTTCTTGTAAAATGTACTCCAATAATTATTGTTTTATTTAAAACTTAAAAAGTATTTTTTTTTTTACAACATATATCATCTCAAATTCAATTTCAATACAATTCTGAATGGCACAAGTACTAATAGTCAAGTTGTGCCATTCAGAATTGTACTGAAACTGAATTTAAAATGTCGTAAAATTTTTTTTTTTTTTTTGAAGTTCTAAATAATTAAATTTCAATACAATTGTGAATGGCATAACTTAACTATTTAATTTGGTCCATGGTTAAAAAGCCTGCGTCATGCATGTCATGTAATGCAAAACCCATGCAATGCAAATATGCAATTAAAGCCTACCTGAACATTACAGAGGCCCACATACAGGATAACCAGCAGGGGCAGACAGGATGGCATGATGGCCCCTCACTAAGAGAGAGCTGCTGGATGGGTGAACGGGCTAACTAACCGGTGGTATGGGAGTGATCAGAAACAAACTAGTCCCTCCACCACTGTTAAACCTATTATTAACGGTCTTCTCTCTCTCTTTCACTCTCTCCCTTATTCTCCAACCTTCCTCCACACACTCCGCCCAGCTGACACAGATACTCTTCTACCTGACACCTGGCATACGGCTGCGGGAGAGCAGTGACTCAGGGTGTGTGTGTGGGATTGTGTGTGTGTACCTGGACGCCGCTGTCTGCTGTGGTGGTGATGTTGATATTGCCATGGTCAGGACGCAGTTGGACCATGTAGTTCTTATCACATCCAGGTGATGCCAACCAGTGGAGTGAGAAAGCACGAGGTGACACGCTTATCACTCGCAACCCCTCAGGACTGGCAGGGACTGAAACACACAGATTTTGGTTTTTCACTATAAAAAAAACATACAAATGCATGCATACATTATAACTTATAGGCAGACATTGCTAAAAATTTAATTCAGTTCAGTACAGTATGGTTAAATTAAAGTTAGTTCAGTTCGGTTCAGTTTCACTCAAATCAATCAACCAAACATTATTTATATAGCCCCTTTTAAACAAATTTAATGCAATTCAAAGTGCTTTACAATTGTAAACAAGCAAGTGACACACAATACAAGAAATTCAAATAACACTAAACCAGATTAAAATTAAACAGTAAGGCCCAGTTTCACAGACAGGGTTTAGACTAAGCAAGGATTAGGCCATAGTTTAATTAGGACATTTAAGTATAAATGTCCTTGTCCTATATAAATTTTTATAAACATGCTTAGAAAAAAACATTACTGGGGTGCATCTTGAGACAAAACAAAGGCACTGATATATTTTAAGATCAGTCAGTGCAAGTTTATGTCAGATGAAACAGCTAAGACTTACATTTTAGTCTAGGACTAGGCTTAAGCCTTGTCTGTGAAACCGGGGGTATAAATGTTAGAATAGAACAAAATAAAAATGATCAACACACACACACACACACACACACACACACACACACACATATATATATATATATATATATATATATATATATACATAGATATACATATATATATATATAAATATATATATACACACACACACATACATATACATATATATATATATATATATATATATTTTTTTTTTTAATGGTGTCAAAATTAGCGCGTTAATGCAGGAGATTAATTTTTTCAGTTTAACGCGTTAAAAATATTTAACGCAATTAACGCAGGGGCGAGGCTGGGTTGGCCACCCCTCTCACAGCTGCTGTTTCTGTCACTTTTTCTCTTGACAAGAAGTGCATTTATTCAGTCGCAGAACGTCTTTATGACCACATCAAACAGGAGACGTTTCAGACGCGCGCTCCAGCTTCACTTCAGCAGTATGTGGTACTGTGCTCACTGTAGCCTGTATCATTTCATATCAAAGCGCGAAATAAACTGACGTGCATGCAATGTCGTGGTCAGTTAAGTCATGAAGTTACCAAAAAGGCTATTAAAGCTGCCTTAAAACTGTGCATGCATGTAATATTTCATATGAGTCACATTTAAGAACATGTCTCTGAAATGGTTTTCAAAACTGTCCTGGAGCAGCCCATCACTGTCTCCCTCATCTAACACATACGATTCAACTCGTCAGCTCATTAATAGAGACTTTAAGACCTCAAGTGGGTCAGAAATGGTAAAATGAGTTGAGAGAAAATATGATGCGTGTCAGATCCGCGTCATGTTCAGCAGCGACAGCTCTTAAAGAAATAACAGCCAAAATAACCTAATAACCAGCTGCTGTGATGTCTATTAATCAAAGGACAAAGAAAAAAAAAAGAGGAAAAAAATAGCTTTTATAGCTTTAAGGATTCATCTATATTAAATTTAGAATTTAGTGTTTGATAACTTCAACTTCAATTTCTGTATATTTCTCCTGAAGAGCACTGGTAAATATGACATTTATTATAATGGGTTTATGTGACAATTGTTTTAAGTTCACTTAAATTAGAAGTTATTTTTTTAAATTTAAGCGCTTTAAGTGTTTTTTTTGGGGCTGTGTTGGGAGCAATTTTATAGAGAAATTAGTATTGGTATCAGTGATACTGGCCTTCAGTCATAAAATAAGATGCCATTAAACAAATATTAAAAAATATATTGTCTTTATGTTGTTTGTACATTAATTTGAATATTGAATGTGGAATTATTGCAAAATACAAGTATATTTAAAAACTTTAAAGGGTTAGTTCACCCCAAAATGAAAAGTATGTCATTAATTACTCACCCTCATGTCGTTCCAAACCCGTAAGACCTTCGTTCATCTTCGGAACACAAATTAAGATATTTTTGATTAAATTGGAGAGCTATCTGACCCTCCATAGACAGCAATGCAACTGAAATGTTCCCAGATCCAGAAACATAGTAAATACATTAGTAAAACAGTCCATGTGACATCAGTGGCTCAGCTTCAGTTTTGCGACGCTACGGGAGTACTTTTTTTGCGCAAAGAAAACAAAAATAACAATTTACTCAACAATTCTTCTCCCCCGAGTTACGTCTTCCGCCATTTTGGAGAGTACCCAAGAACGTATTTGACGTAATCAGCGTTATTTATGTTTGGGTGGAAAGTGCGCATGAACGTGTAATCTGCATAATAAGCGTTGTTTACGCTTAGGGGGAAAGCATGCATGTGTATTGTGATACTCTCTAAAATGGCGGAAGACGTAACTCGGGGGAGAAAAATGGTTGAGTAAATTATGTTATTTTTGTTTTCTTTGCGCAAAAAAAAGTATTCTCGTAGCGTCGCAAAACTGAAGTTGAGCCACTGATGTCACATGGACCTGTTTTACCGATGTATTTATTACGTTTCTGGACCTGGGAACATTTCAGTTGCGTTGCTGTCTATGGAGGGTCAGATAGTGCTCCGATTTAATCAAAAATATCTTAATTTGTGTTCCGAAGATGAACGAAGGTCTTATGGGTTTGGAACGACATGAGGGTGAGTAATTAATGACATAATTTTCATTTTGGGGTGAACTAACCCTTTAATGTTAGGTGGGATTAATCGCGATTAATTTCAGAAAAATGTGCGATTAATTAGTTATATTTTTTGAAAGATTGACAGCACTAATATATATATATACCGTATATATGTGTGTGTGTGTATATATATGTATATATACGTATGTTCACCGTCTGTTTGATTACGTCATTAACTGATTTTTACCGTACATTTTTGCCATATGTGCATCAACTTGACAGTCACCACTGATAAGCTACTACTAAATATATTGTAGAAATTTCATTTTCTGTAAAGCTGCTTTGCAATGATTTGTATCGTGAAAAACGCTATACAAATAAACTTGAATTGAATTGAATTATACAGACATATATATAATATATATATATATATATACACATACACTTAAACATTTTATTTCAGATTTTTTCTCATTTTCATGTAGCTTAAATTCTAAAACAACTAAAACTAAATAAATTTAAAAAAGACAATAAAATAAGTAAACTTTCATTAAAATTAAAGTGAAAACTACATAAAAAAATCTAATTAAAAATATTAACAAAACTAGTATATCAATGATACTAAAATAACCTTGGTTCAATTTATTGAATTTAAATTTAATTTCCAGTTAAGGTTCAGTTTGGTGCAATACAGTTCAGTTCAGTTAAATTAATTTAGGCTTTGTTCAATTCAATGCAATTAGAATCAGCTCTGTTCAATTCAAATTGATTCAGTTTAGTTCAATTCAAGCTTTAATTGACAATACAAACTTTTAAAACAGTTTTACAGGAACTAGTACCTTCTTCAGTTGTGCAAAGTGTATTGTGGGTAACAGTCAAACCTGTATGTATGGTGACTCTGGCAGCGTTTCCACTGATGTTGTTTCTGAAGCACTGTACAGTGATGTTGTAGGAGCAGCCGTTCCACAAGCTGCTGACAGTGACCTCCTGCGAGTGTGGACTCACATCTAATGTCCAGATATGAGAGCTGTTACTAACCGCCACTCTATAAAAATCAAAATGACTAGTGGCTGGTTCCCATGACACTATGGCGGACGTCCCATTGACGTGAGACACAGAGAGTGAACATACACCTGCTGGCCCTGGAATAAAAAATTAGTTGGAAAAAAAAAATCTTCAAGAATGACCTTAATTGTTAATATGTGTTTGTGCATTGTATTTCTCTGTATTTATTAATGATACCAAAAGTAGAAAGCATCACTAAGAACAGAATCAAGGACCACTGCTTCAGAAATATTGACTGGGAGATTCTTACTAGTAGAGATGTTTTGGGATGTGGTCTGGCTGAAATCTGACCCCAGGAAGGACTGGATTTCAAACCTGTAATCACTTCCTGGGGTCAGGTCATGAATCCTGACACTGTTGCCATGAAGATCAACCTGGTGCTGCAGAGGAAGGTCACCCGCAAAGCCATATTGAAGCTAAAGAGGATTGAATGAGAAGAAAGCAACAGAAATAAAATAAGCAAGAATGCATTTAATTGACCAGAAGTAACAGCAAAGACATTAATGTTACAAAAGATTTCTATTTCAAATACTGTTTGGAATTTTCTATTCATCAAAGAATCCTGAAATAAACCATGATGGTTTGCACTAAAATATGCAGCAGCATGACTGTTTTCAACAATGATAATAATAAGAAATGATCATTCTTGAGCAGCAAATCAGCATATTAGAATGATTTTTGAAGGATCATGTGACACTGAAGACTGGAATAATGATGCTGAAAATTCAGCTTTGCATCACAGGAATAAATTATATATATTTTTTTTATATTGCAATAATATTTCGCAATATTTCTGTTTTTACTGTATTTTTTGAACATCCTTGGTGAGCATAAGAGTTGTCTTTCCAAAACATGAACAAATCTTACAAACCTCAAACCTTTGAATAGTAGTTTGAATAAAATGACAAACAAATGTAAAAAACAGTGTTAATAGATCAGTCAATAAAGTTCTGAGATGATGGCGAGGACGATCTAGAATAGGTGTGACAATGGAAGATCATTACCACAGCCCTTGGAAAAGTCACTTTGGCACAGGTTACTCCAGGGGAGAGCATCTTTACATCATTCACTCAAACCTTCCTTCTGTTTGTAAGGTATAATGAAGGATTGGAGCTCATGTATTATGAGAAAGGCAGAAACCTGAGCTCACAGGGGTGTTGCTAGGCTACATTTCAGCTGAGACGGTCAGTATGAAAGTTTTAACAGGTGTGCATAGACCCTGATACTAGTCTAGTCATGCTTACAATACTCACAAACTAATAATAACTCATTCCACATAACCGCTTCAATTCATTTCTATTCAACTGCTCAATCAAGTAAACAAACAAGCAAAAATCTAATGTTTAATATGCAACAACCAAATCCCTTCAGTATGTGGATCTCGATGCTGATTGGATAAACAAAAAGTCACCCTACCCTGTAACCATCCACTTTTCCCGGTGGGTGTGTCCACATCACATACATGTTGCTCACTTCCTGTTCAATGAAAGTGAGGTCGTCAGGAGGTTCTGGAACTGAAGTACAAAAAAGACCATTTTGAGACAGATGATCAATGCCTACATAGATGACATTTAAGGCATTACAGGCACTTATAAGAAACAGGGTGTTCCAAATCACGCAGCATAATTTTAACTAAATAGTCTGTCAGGAAGTTTGTCTGTAACATGATGCAAAATAAAAAAGAGCACATCCTCATGTCTCAATGATATTTTTACCTTCTTATGGCCAATTCAAGTGCAACATTACATACATATTTCACAGGAAACCCAACCCCAGAATGCACTGCAATAAGCTCAGTGGGGAAAAAAATTAATGTAAGACGGCAGATGAGAGTAATTTAGATTTTTTTTTTAAAAGAAATTAATACTTTTATTCAGCAAAGATGCATTTAATTGACCAACGTGATAGTCTACTTCAAATACATGCTGTTTGTTGATATTAAGCGTCACAACTGTTTTCAAGACTGATAATAACAAAAAATGTAATAAAGACTGGAGTAATGATGCTGAAAATTCAGCTCTGCCATCACAGGAGTTAAAAATATATAAAAGACATATTTAAATAGAAAGCAGTTATTTTAAATTGTAATAATATTTCATAATATTACAGTTTTTGCTGTATTTTTGTCAAATAAATTCAGCTTTGGTGAGCATAAGACACTTCTTTTAAAAACATTAAAACATTGTAACAATTTTAAACTTTTGAACAGTGGTGTACATTTTATTCAATACCTAAAACTATTAATAAAGAGATCAGGGAAATTAAAATGGATTAATTTTACTCAACATTTGAATGTATTTTTATGTTTACCGTAGTATCAACTTAGTTTAGTGGCATGCTAACATTCAACTTAGCTGAATTGGTTCCACATGAAGAGCTCTATTTGTTTGGTGTATATAAGTAGATTTGCTACCCCAGAGAATTGTTCCAAATGAGTCATTTATAAGGTTCGATTTCAGCTAGCATGCTGCTTTGGAGGGTAGCTGTCTATGTAGGCAGTACAGCAAGGCACTATGTTTTGGAATAGAGCTAATGTGTGGATTTGTGTGAGACAGTAAGTTTAGTACCAATATAAGTGTAGCCACACTCACGTGTGTTAGCGTTTACAGCAGCAGGTAAACTTCGCCTGTCTCCGCTAACACTGCTCACTTCAACAGTATACACACTTCCAGGCAACAGGTTGTCAAAGTGATATGCTCTAAAAAAGAGAGAAAGCCACAGTTCAAACCTCTCTCAGAACGAATCTTCAGGGCAGATAACTGATCTAAATCCGCACCTGTCATCAGACGCACTTTGACTGGTCTGCAGGATAAAGGTTGAGTTTCTGACGGACAGGATAAATGAGTCATAGACCCCCTGGCCGGCCCTCCAGCGCACGCTGAGCGACACTGATGTCCTCTGCACTGGCAGCAAGGTGACCGCACTGGGAGCTACAAAAACACTCAAGGCAATTAAGCACAAAGTTATTGTTTAAAAGTTATAACAGATTCCTATGGTCATGAAACACAAAAAAATGTAATTTCCAGAAATTACGTAGAAATGTATTCATTTTTCTTGTAGTTCTATTAGTTGTGCTAATCACTAGCTGATAGACTAAACATTGCTCTTCAAAAATGTAATTCTATTTCAGTAACAAGCAAACAAGAAGTTAAAAAATGTTGGGTTAAGATTATTTAATATTTTGAAACAAGTCTCTTATGCTCACCAAGGCTGCATTTATTTGAGCAAAAATATAGTAATAACAATAATACTGTGAAATATTATTATAATTTAAAATAGCTGTTTTCTATTTGAATATATTTTAAAATGTAATTTATTCCTGTGATGCAAAGCTGAATTTTCAGCATCAGTACTCCAGTCTTCAGTGTCACATGATCCCTCAGAAATCATTCTAATATGCTGATTTATTGCTCAAGAAACATATTATCAATGTTGAAAACAGCTGTGATGCTTTAACAGTTTTGTGGAAATGGTGATATTTTTATTTTCAGGATTTTTTGATGAATAGAAAGTTCAAAAGAACATAATTGATTTGAAGTAGAATTATTTTATTTTTTTAATTATTGTCAATTTAGATCAATTTAATAGATCCTCTCTAAATAAAAGTAATACTAAACTAAACTAAACTAAAATAATCTCACTGACCCCAAACCCTTGAATGGTAGCATAAGTAGTTGAGCTTGTGTGAATGTATGTGTACCAGCTCTTATGGTGATAATCACAGCAGGACTGTCTCTGAAAAACTCCTTCTCGGTTCGGACTGAAAAGTTGCATAGCTTTCCTGCAATCACGTCTTTAAAAATTGCTCTAGTGTTGACTACCTTCTGCACCTACAAAGACACAAACAAAGTAGTAAACAAACTATTTTCCCTCTTCTTTGAGTATCTATTATTTAAGGACAGCATAAAATATTGATTTCAAAATCTTCTGTGCGGTTTCACTGCAGTTTCATAAAAATGATGTTGGTGATCCTATTGATGGTAGAATGGGATCAGAAAATGTATTTCTTTCATCAAATGTTGTCATTTATAGTATGTAAAAGAAGAAACACAGACATCATACACAGGATGTGTACTCACAAACAGGATCGTACCATGACAGTATCAGCGCAGTTCATACACAGCGCCTCATAATGGTGGCCGCCCCCCTCAGCCCCGTCCCACAGGAGCTCTATAGAGCTGTCAGTCACAACACCAGCATGCACATGAGTGGGAGGAGCCAAACCTGTCAATAAATAAACAGATTCAAACTAAATCAGAACTTCACTAGTTGAGTTCCAGGGACTGTGTTCGGAGTAACATACTTGAATATGCACATTGTGCAAAATTAGGCTAAAATGCAAAATAATTTTTATTTTCAAGATCACATCTGAACTCAATTTGCTGCAATAAGTAATGTAATGAGATCATATGACAATGTAGGGTTAATTTTTATTTATTTATTTTTTAACATACAGCATACAGTCAATGAAAAATTGACTGTGCCGTATAGAATAATCAGTATGCTAATATTTCAATTGACCATACACTACAGGTCAAAAGTTTGGAATAATTACATTTTTTTTTTTTTTTTTTTTTGAAAGAAGTCTCTTTTGCTCACCAAGGCTGCATTTATTTGATCAAAAATACAGTAAAAATACTAACATTATGAAATAAATAAAATAAATGGTTTCTATTAGAATATTTTTTATTTTATTTTATTTTGTTTTGTTTTTAGACTGGAGTAATTACGCTGAATTTTCAGCATTATTACTCCAGTCTTCAGTGTCATATGATCCTTCAGAAATCATTCTAGCATGCTTATTATTATTATAAATGTTGAAAACACTTGTGTTGCTTCATATTTTTGTGGAACCCATGATTTAATGATGCTGAAAATTCAGCTTTGCATCATAGGAATAAATTACATTTTAAAATATATTAAAATACAAAATAGTACCTTTAAATTGTAATAATATTTCACAATATTGCTGTTTTTACTGTATTTTTGGTCAAATACATGCAGACTTGGTGAGAATTAGAGATATTTTTCAAAAACCTAGCAAAATATTTCAGACATTTGACCAGTAGTGTACTTTTTCAGCCATAAAAGTAAAAGTTTCTTAAATGTTTTCTCACAGGTCCTCACAGGTGGCAGAGCAAAGCCTTCGCTGCTTGTGTTTCTGCTGGTCACAAACACATTAAAGTCATACTGCTTTCCTGGACTCAGGTTGTCAACTAACAGTTTGATGCTGTCTTTGGACACTGGTGTCCAGGATCGATTATTCTGGTAAGCAATGGTGATGCCGTCATAAATGCTGATTCTGGGCATCTGCACAAAGAGCTCCACAGAGTATGTGCCAACTTTGTATGGGACCGCTATCTGGATGCTATCAGGTTCTGAAACAAGAATCAAAAATACATTTTGTAGACTGAAAAAGAGGCATTGTGGAGGAAATGGAAAATTAAAACAGAAATGAATCATACTTAGAGTCTGTTGTATAGTTGTCACTACACTCATGTTTCTGCCCTTCACTGAAGCCACTCCCACTTCATATGTCCCACCTGACTTGAGCTGTGTAAGAGAGATGCAGGTGGAGCCATTTACCCAGAATTCTCTAGTTTGAGCCTGATTTGTTTGTGGCTGGACCTGGATGTAATATTTATCAACATCCTCGTCAAGTGAAGGCCACCAGCACACAGTCATGTTCTCCAGACCCACGGCATCAACTGAGACCCTGCGTGGAGGCCTAACCTCTGAAACACACACATCCACACACAAAACATCTATGTGGATCTCAATAACAGGGCAACAGGTGAAAACCCAAATGATTAAAACCCCATTGAGGGGGGAATTCATTCAGAATTAATTTATGAGCATCTGCTCATTTGCATGCATTGTCTACATTGTTTTAGCACAACATTCAGTATTTAAAAAATAAATAATTAAATAAGGTAATTATGCCAAAAAAGATGGCAAAATTAGGGCTGATCATAATTTGCATAGGCAATTAGAAAAAGGTATAAACGATCCCAAATGTAGGTTTTTTTTACTTTTAAATAAAATGTATAACTTTTTTTTCCATTTTTAATAGCATTAATTAAGTAAATTGCATTGCACAATTGCACATATATATGGACTGATATAATTTGAACTGTGGTTGGTACACTATCCCAACTAACAAAAATTTGTTTTAAAATTGTTTTGCTAACATTCCCATTTAGTTATAAAAACATTATTTCTGAATGTGTGGAAATGTTATTTTTTAATTTTCTCTGAACAAGAAGTAAAATTTAAAACAAGTTACTTGCTTAAAATTTAAACAAGTAATAAATGTTGTAAAATTTAAAGAGTTACATGGTTAAAATTTAATAGCAGTAAAAAAAAAAAAAAAAAAAAAAAAAAAATTAAAAACATTAAATGAACTTCCAACTAAAATGTTTAAGGAAAAAAAATGTTCCATGAATGATCTATAAATAATGTTTCTGTGTTAATGTTGAGAACATTATTAAAGACCAAATACTTTGAACAAATGTCCCATCACCATTACTGCAAGATCGTTTGTTCATAACGTGCCAGAACATTAACCAAAGTTCTAAGAACTTTCCCTGTTCGCTGGGATGTTGATAAGAAATATGGTTTTGGACAAAAATACTGCAAACAAAAGTGTTTTCACCACTCAATATCTCCTACACACTTAATGTGTTGCAAAATATACCTGTGATAACAGTCACGGACAGACTGTCAGAGCTTTCCACACCTTGAGCCGTGACAGACACAACTGTGATCCTGTGAGCATGATATGCCTTCAACCCACCAATCACAGCGCTCCGATTCATCTTGTCCAAGCGAATGGCATGGCCTCTGCCAGAGACTAGATCCACCCAGTGCAGGATGAAGTGCTCAAACCGAGCGTTATGGTTAGAGTCGGGGGCACTCCAACACAGTGCAATCTGACTGGACGTGACAGCTGTCACTGTGAGATTCTGAGGAGGATTTGGCTCTGCAACATTACAAAAACAGTTCATTTTTGGGTAAACTATTCCTTTAATGTGTGTTGGTACTACAGAGACTTACTTGTATTGGCAATAAAAATGGGTCCAAGTGTCTGAGACGCCCCATTGGGGCGTGTAAGAACCAGTGAGAAATGATAGACGTGTCCAGGAGAGAGACCTTGAACTGTCACTATGTCTTGAGTGTTTGTGAGCACCATATGCGAGACGGTTTGATCCTTTGATTCATCCTCTGATTGTAGAGCAAGTGTAAAACCAGCAGATAAATCCAGGTGAGATTCATTCAACCAGATAAATGCTGCTTCTGTCTCACACACACTCTCCAGATACAGCCATTCACTGCTGCCCTGCAGCACTGTAACAGAGAAACACAATTAATCTAAAAGAAACTCTCAAATGAAATCTTAAGATCTCAAATATTTCCGTTAGACAGCAATTCAAATAAATAGAGAGAAAATGGAGACTAAGAGCCTCCATATGGCACATTTCATGTGTGTCTTGTGGTGATCGGTGAAACTACATAAAACCATGGGGTGTCCCTTACAAGTGGTCCCTTTGGTGCAGACATCACAGTGTACAATTACCCAGCAGTCCATGCTGCAAAATACAGACTCAGAGATGGGCTGAAGGTGCCATTTTGGCATAATGCTTATTAATTTTTTCTCAAAAAATATTATGGAAGTCAATGGCTACCAGTGTCAGGATTGGACCCGTTTTGTCATGTGTTTCAGTTCCTGTTTTGCCTTATTGGTCACCTTCCTGTCTTTGTTTAGTTGTTTACTTGTTTTGTCAGGTCTACTTGTTTCTACGTGTGTTTGCTCAGCTCCTATTGTGGATTATCTTTTGTGTTTTCTTGATTAAAGACAGTTCTCGTTTACTCGTGCCTCCTGCATTCTTCCTGAACAGCATAACGTGACAGAAGACCCAACCTAAACAGTTACCTCCATGTTTTCCCCTCCGTTTGTTTTCTCGTTTTACCCAGTGTCTTTTTTTCCATTGTGTTCCCTGGATGGATGCCCTTCTTCGCCCCGAATAACTCCTCCTCCTGCTCCTGCTGGAGCCGGCGACAGTGCCCACCGCGATGGAGCAAGCCGTGGACGGTGAGAGCGTGGAGTGGAGCTCCGCCCACTGCACTGCGGCTGAGGGTGAGCTGATCGTACATCTGGTACTGCTGGACTTCGTGGGGGACTTCATCGACTGGGAAGCAGACCTGGAGGCTGACTTGCCCCCTCTCCTCTCTCCTTCGTCCCTGCTGGTTCCGTCCAGCACTCCGTCGTCTCCTGTCCCCACGTCCAGTCCAGAGTGGTCTCCCGTTTCCCAGTCCGGCCGAGAGAGAGACTCAGTCCCCGAGTCCAGTCAGGAGTGGGTTTTGAGCCCAGAGGGCAGCCCTGAGAGCCCGGAGGTTCACGAATGCCCACCCACCCGCCCGCTCCTGCCTCCAACACCGCTGTCGTCTGGCAGCCCCTCTGCTTGCCCTCAGCCCACCATCAATACAGTGTGAGCTCCAGTGTTGCCTTGGTTGGAGTATCTCTCACCTCCGCCTCCAGCCTCTGAGGCCCGGACTCTGCCTCAGCCCGTAGAACCAGCGGCTCCACCTTGGCTTCTAGCTCCCTCGCCTCCACCGTCACCCGTCAATTCAACAGCTCCACCAGGCTCCCTCGTCCCTCCAGCTCCACCTTGGTTGGGCGTTGACCCGCCATCGCCTCAGGACTCCGCTCCTCCGGCTGCACCTCGTCGCTCCGTCCCACCGGCTCCGTTGGGCACATTCCTCCCGCCAGCTCCACCTTGGTCCTCAGTCACTCCGACTCCGCCGCGGATCTCCGGATCTCCGCCGCCAGAGCCCTTGGCTCCACCCTGGCCCCCCGGATCCTCGGCATCCCCCTGGCTCGCTGGTTCTCCGTCTCGGGCTACTCCTCCACCTGCTCTGCCGCCGTTGGTCAGCCCCCTGGAGTCAGCGGCCATTCCTCCTCCATCCTGTCCTTGTTTAGTTTGATCATTAGTTGATGCCCCGCACCTGTCTGTCCCTCATTATCTTGTGTTTATAAGCCGTAGTTTGTTCAGTTTGGTTTTGTCGGGTCTACTTGTTTCTACGTGTGTTTTCTCAGCTCCTATTGTGGATTATCCCCTGTGTTTCCTTGATTAAAGACAGTTCTCATTTACTCGTGCCTCCTGCATTCTTCCTGAACAGCGTAACGTGACAACCAGCAACTGTTTGGTTACCAACGTTCTTCAAAATATCAACTTTTATGCTCACAGTTTAAGTTTTAGAAATTTTATTATGTGCTTTTAGCTGGGGTTTTTTTTTTTTTTTTTAGTTATTGTTTTTTTTTGGACTTTATATTAATTTAGCTTTATTTTTATTTCAGTTTTAGTAATTTTAGTACTTAAGTTGCAAAGGCAACATTTCTAATTTTCATTTAAATTTTCATCTATTATTTATATTTTATTTCAGCTTTATTTCAATTAATGAATTTTTATATATAGTTTTATGCCATTTTTACTTTAGGTCAACATTTGTCTCATTTGAGTCTACTTTCATTTTTTCTAATTATGAAGGAGGAGAAATTAATTATGGAGAAACAAACTCTGAGAGTGATAAAATAGTACCTCTGAGCAATATATTACTCATCAGGCCATTTCTCTGAAAATGCTCAGTCCAGACCAAGCAATGCTTATTGCACAGCTTGATTTATCAAAACAGGACATATTCCTGGACCAACATGCTTTGTTGGTCCAGGAACAACATTCCTATCAACCCAATCAATCCTGACTCCAACCCAACCTCTTTTTCCAGGAACAACAGTAGATGTTGATCTAGGAACATGTCCTGCTTGTGTAAATCAAATCCCCCTTATTGCAGTGAGAGTAACTACACTCAGTATCTCTCTCCTTCACTCACACTCTTCTTGACAAATGTAGGGGAGCTGCAGGTAACACAGGAAAGCAGTGAAAAAGTATCCCGCTCCGGTCGCATTCTTCTGCATCGCAACACAGCCCGTTTGATTGGGTGCAAGCGATGATGTCATTTCAATATTTAAGTTGTAGGTAGAGCCATCAGACCAGCAGAAATCACCTTCTGTCTGTGGATATTAAAAACACAGGCTGAATGAAATACTAGCATAGCACATACTATTTTTAAAAGTTTCAGTATGCCACAAAAAAAAAAAAAAAAAAAAAAAAAGTGTGCAACAGTCTCCATAGTGTCCATGTGTGTTTGCCATGTACCTCACGGTCATTTAAAGCTGTCCACAGTAGCAGAAGATGGTTATAGGATTCTAAGAAGGATATGATAGATAGAAACTCTGCATCTGTCTTTATGTTGGCCAAATGTGACCTTGGGGTTGATTTTTCACACGCTTGCTTCGCTCCAGACCATGACATGAACCCTGGGTTCACCTTATAACAGCTCCATCCCACAGCAAGCCAGCCAACGGGACACTGACCTGCAGGAGGAAGTTACAACATCAGTGTTCGGGTGTCTTTACATGTTTTCCTACTATTTACAAACTTTTTCATCTTCTTGAAATGTTTGCCTTTCCAAATCAGTATGATTGACACTTTTTCATACAACAAAAGTGAATGGTGATTTATGTAATCAAATATAATATTATACGGTCTGGTATAGTATTATAAAATTAAAAATCATATTCATAATGACCATGAAAGTAGTCCATATAATTTTTTTATTAATATTTTGATTTAGCTTTAATTTATCATATTTTCTGTTTTCATGTTCATTTTAGTTTGTTTTAATAATGTTATGTGCTTTTGTAAATTTTTCCATGAATACATTTTAACAAAATCTGTTTGTAAATATATATTTACCTTTAATTAAAATTTCAGTATTTAAATTGTTTTTAATTTTTTATTTATTTTTTGTTACCAAGGCAACATTTCATGTTTTTCATCTAATGTTTATAGTTTATTTTATTTCAACTTCATTTCATGAATATTATTATTTTTTTTTTAAGTTTTAGTTTTAGACACTGTCAGTCTTTGTCTTTATTGTGATATGTAGTATTATATTGTCTCAAAATGACCGATAAGCACCATAAAAGCAGTCCATACAACTTGTGCACTATATTCCAAGTCTTCTGTTTTTGTGTGAGAAACACTGGAAGAAAATTATTCACTAAAAATCTCAAATCTCAAGACAATTTCATTCATGCAAGTTGTAATTTTCGAAATAACGGGACAATAAACAGTAATTTGCATCAGGCCCAATAAAAGCCTTTTTGGTTCTACTTAACAACTTTAGTTTTAAGACGTTTACCTTTACATATTTAGCAGATGCTTTTATCCAAAGCAAATTACAATAGAGCAATTAGCAATTCATTCACAACGCTATTCATGGTATGTGTATGTGCACATACCTGTCTTTATGGCCAGCTTTTGGCTTTGTTTAACATTAATTTGGAGATGAGGGACAAATGTTTTCTTTGCCACACTGACATTGTAACGACGCCCAGGCTGTAACCCCGTCACCTGGTGGAATGGCTGAAAATGGGTTGCAACCCAACACTGCTCATCCAAACACACATCCAAGACATCTCCATCATCCAATGTAGGCCAGTTGAACATGGCAGTCGTGGATGAGATATTCATGCGTAAAGAGGATGTGACGAGAGGAGCTAACAACAACAGAGCAAAACAAGAATATTAAAAGACAGCCAAAACATGTGCATCTGTGTCGTTGGAGCCTCTGTCTTCAGTGTTACCAAGGTGGAAAGTCTTGGCATCCAGCAGTTCTGTGTCATTGTATGATTGTAGACTGAATTCCAGCTTCTCAGAAACTTGTGGTGCTCTGAACTTCATCACACACTCACACACGTCTTCACACACTGTAGTACTGCTCAGCACCTGACAGAGGAGGAGAGACTCAATTAATCATATGCGACCCTGGACCACAAAACCAGTCATAAGGGTCAATTTTTGGAAATTGAGATGTATACATAGCCTGAAAGCTGAATAAAAAAGCTTTCCATTGATGTATGGATTGATGTATGGTCTGAGATACAACTATTTGAAAATCTGGAATCTAAAGGGTGCAAAAAAAATCAAAATAATGAGAAAATCACATTTAAAGTTGTCAAAATGAAGTTCTTAGCGATGCATATTACCAATCAAAAATTAAGTTTTGATATATATTTACAGTGGGAAATTTACAAAATATCTTCATGGAACATGATCTTATCCAAATGAATATCCAAATGATTTTTTGCATAAAAGAAAAATTGATAATTTTGACCCATGCAATCAATGTATTGTTGGCTATTGCTACAAATATACCCGTGCTACTTATGATCGGTTTTGTGGTCCATGGTCACAATATAATCATTGTGCACTTTTATAACACCGAGATGCCAAAGAAGTTCCATTCTGGGCTCCCTGAAGAACCTTTCAGTGAACATTTCTTAAAGGAACCATTTCCCTTTGTGTGAAGAACATTTTCATAATCAAAATAACCTTTTTTTGTCCAATGGAAACTTTAAAGAACCATTAAAAGATTCCACAGATGTTTAAAAAACTTTGTGGAACCATCAACGCCAGTAAAGAACCTTTTTTTTTTTTTTTAAGAGTGTGTGAGCATGTGAGAGGGATGGTGTTTGCATCGCACCTTGTTTCCCAATAAAAGTGTATAAAAATGATCTGTCCGAGATGGAAAACACTGAAACGCCACCTGCACATGGACAGAGGATGGACTTCTGGAACATGGAAGGCTGAAAGCCTGCAAGGCAACAAGAGGAAAGAAAAATCCATAGGGTTGAGGGCAGATCAGAGAACTTTTTCTATCATGCTTTAATATTACTACTTTAATATGACTGCTATCTTTAAAATCAACATGAAATGATGTTCACAAACAGCTTCTGCATGTATTGCATTTCTGGATGCATTTGATGATAAAAATAGAAAAGAGACTTATTCCAATGGTAAAAAGTATTATTGCCATATTAATTACAGTACATTACTGTTATTTGCCACTGTATTACTTTTTCAGCACTGCCTAAAACAATGACCACTATAGTAAAAAAAAAAAAAAAAAAAAAAAAAATACCGTATTTGGCTAATAAGTAACATTATTTCTGGCCTAGATGACATCAGCCGAAAAGGAAAGGCATTTCAGATGCAAAACAAGTTACTAGATCGTGATAAAAGATTACATAAAAGACAAACATCTTCTCTTTGGAATAACATGCATTAATGAATAATAGCACAGGAACATTTATTAAGAAAGCAAACAGTGTCCATTTTGATTTCATGTTCAAGGTTTCTAAAGAACTATTCCAGCTTAGAAAGTTTCTAACACAAACAGCATTTCTTACATAACTCTAACTCTCAGAAAGCCATATATCTTTTTTCTTCACAGCAATTTACAGCAGATGCATTTTCCCTTAACTTGAAAATGATTAAATCTAATTAACAGTTTGAATAAATTATTACCTGAAAGAAGTGCAGAAGTTGCCAAAACAATGCCAGAACTTTGTCCATGGAGCTCCATCCCATAATTCCAGTGTCCATAGACAACACCATATCCTTAAAGCAAAACACTACGGTCTTTAGCCTTGCAGCTTGCACTGTAATAATAACCTACAGTACACTAGTATGGTCAGTCAAACTTCAGCAGCATCCTAAAACAGTCTTTGTGGTCATAAGAGCACTCCGTGGCATCTTAGAGCAAAAAATTTGACTCAGTTCAGTTTACACAAAAAAAATACCCCACATTCCTTGAGGACACGCCTCCCCTGCCACTCCAGATGCCCATGCCAGAATCTTACAACACTACAAAACCCCACACTGGAGGATTCAACCACACCTCCTCCCGAAAGCAGCTTTGCGTCTCTTTCATTCATTCAGATCAGACAGCATCTCCACCCCATATTTTCTTTTTCTTTCTTTTTGTACCAAATCGAAATAAGTACAGGTTGTCAAGACGACAAAAGTCATGCAGGGTCAGTCGCGGAGTTGCGTTAAACGTTAAGAGAATAAAACAGACACAAAAATCCCACACTACACTCCTACATGCATTACATCACCCGATGAGAATAAAACTCAAAACAATTTATATTAGCTGTCAAGAATAATTCATAAACACACATTATGTAATGTTTGGAATGTTTCAGAGTTAATTCAAGTTGTATATACAATACTACACTTAAAAGCACTGCAGCTCTCAGCTTTTTGTTAAAGTACATCAATGTTATTTGAGCTATACAGCTTTGTAATATTTCTAATTTGGCAGCTTTCGAAGTGTGTATTTTAATGTTTATATCACTGCTTCAGACTTTCATTGTCGATGCTCTGCTGCTTTTACTGTACAAATAAAGTGATAAGTCAGTGTTATTCTGTGTGGAAATCGACAGTTCACTGTATTGAACTTGCAACATTCCTTTAAATTCTGATTCAGCAGATGTTCGCGAGGGAGGAGATGAACTTCTCCAACATTTTAATTACCGGACTTGAAAGCAAAACACAACTCAGCAGGATATAACTCAAGTCATGCGTGGGCTGATCTAGTTAATAAATCACTGCTGGAATTAGATCAGGGTGAAGATCCTACACTTCCGGTGATGGAGGCCAAGATACATGCCAATTGTTTTTCTGGAGTTTTACGGATTATTTATTCTGTTTGGTAATTTTTAGTGCTGTCAAACGATTAATTGCGACATGTACATATTTATATTCATATAATTTATATTATATAAATATATTTAATATATAAACAACATTTTTCTGAAATCTATACATGCGTGTGTATTTATATATACATAATAAATATACACAGTACACACACAAACAAAAACCTTTATTTTGGATGCGATTAATCGTTTGACAGCACTAATAATTTTACAGTGAAATGTCTTAAATGGAATTCACACACAAAGGTGAAACAAAACTTCTACATTTTCTAAATGATTCGTATCTGCTGTATACTAATCTGTGGCTAACTGAATGGAATATTACAAAATAGCTTGGTAAATCAATTAAATGATTGATCTGCACAGTGCATACGGAAAAATATAGTTTTTTGTATTTTTATTTTATTATTTAAAAAACAGTGACAATAACATGCAGGTTTACAGGTAGTTTGATATATGCTAAGCATATTTAGGCTTATACAATTTAGTTCACTTGCAACAGAAATCATGTTTTTGGCATTATGGCTACAGTATGGAAATTCAAGTTCATCACGTTATGTTTTTAAGAGACGGCTTAAACATAGACTTCACACTGGAAGTGTCAACACAACTAGTGAGTGATGGATGCGCCTGTCAAGCAACTGTGTGGGATTTCTCTTTAAATATCAAATGCTTACTTAAAGGCCTGTTCACACAAAGGATGATAACGATAAATGTTTAAAAATTGTTCTAAATTGAAAAGAATTGCACAATTCAACTATAACAATAACAGCACAGAAAAACAACATTGTTGGAATCACACACAGAATGATGAATGATAAAAACTCTGACAGCCAATCAGAATCCATCCTGTTTTGAAGAGATTTAATATGGCAGATGACAAAACTGCAATGTGTGCTTATAATAAACAATGTTAAATCTTGTGTTGGGTTGGACACGAATATAGTTATCATTATAGTTATCTTTGTCATTATCACTCTTGATGTGAACAGGGCTTAAGACTGGCTTGTTCATTTTCTCCTTAATTAAAAAAAAAATAATAAAAAAAACATTTTTTGTTAGAAAAAGCACAAAGTTGGCATTTAAATAAAGCATTTGGTTAAAAGTAAAGATTTTAAAATGTATAAATTTAAAATGTTAATGGAAAATAACGATTCTAATAATACTCGTCCCCATGTCATTTCATCATTTAACAAATGTTAATACTAAAATCTAAACAATACACCAATTAAACAGCAGTTTGTTGTTCTTGTTTGAATAAATGTTTGATTAACCTACTGTACTTACAGATAAATTATAGATATCAAAGACACAACAAATACAGTTATTGTGTTAGTAGTTTGCAGTTTTACAGATACTGTACTGTATATGGAGTCGGATTCAGGCCTGTCTGCATCAAACTAGTGCTCTCACTGAGATCTTAACTTTACTGCACACAGTCCACATGGAATCAGTTCCACTGGCATGAGCAGTCCATTGGCTCCTGGTAGTAATAGTCCACCGTAGTGGCATTTCGAGTGCAGTACAGCTGAATGATGCGGTTTTGGAGGCTGTTCTCACGGCAGCACTTGCAGAAACGTGCATGACTGTTAATGTTAAAGTTGAAGATGGTGGCAGAAGGACATTTTCCATCACATGAGTACACAGTCACCTGAAGAGAAAAATAAAGAGAGATGATGTTAACAGTAAACTCTCCAGAAGATGAATTACACCCTATTCTACTGTATTTTATAGATAAAACCGAATACAGAACAGAATAGAGAATCATAGTGTTCGTAGTGTTCATAGCGTTCTTTCACACTTACAGGTGCGTTACTTCTACAGTCATCTTTTCTGATGGTGGTCCTGATGGCGACTCTCTTACAGGTTTTACCATCTTCTTTGCCTACACACACACACACACACACACACACACACACACACACACACAGAAACTGTGACTTACAAATGAACACAAACATGGCATTTTGTGTTTGAAGTCAACATGAAGCTATATTAATAAGCCATTTTTTTCTGGAATGTGACATCTGGATTTGACTATTGTTATTTCTTATTGCTGTAATGTTACATTAACTAGCATTATATTATACATATATATATAAAATATATATATATTATTGGCCTGATTTCAGAAATAAAGAGCCAAAAATTCTTTACCAAACACCAATGACTTGTACATACACTATATGGACAAACGTATTGGGACACCCCCTTCTTTAGAACAGAAAAAGGCACTTCCAAAACTGTGGCAACAAAGATGGAAACAATGCATGTATTCCATCTCGGTTGCAACAGTTTTGGAAATGTCTAAAATGACTGTACCCATATGTACAAGTCATTGGTGTTTGGTGATGAGTTTTTGGCTCAAGATCTGCATTTAAAGTCACACCAGAGGTGTTCAGCTTGAATTAGGACTTGGCTTTCTGCAGACCAGTCAAGTTCTTCCACACTGACTAAATCAATCATTTCTTTTTGAGCCTTGCCTTATACACAGAGACATTGTCATGTTAGAATAGAAAAGGGTCCTGTCCAAACTGTTGCTTTAAAATTAGAAGCACACAATTCCCTAGAATATCATTATATGCTTAAACATTAAGATTTGTACTCATGGAAATTACTAAAGTAGTCAAACCTGTTCATTAGAAGGGGGTGACCCAAATACTTTTGGCAATATAGTGTATGTGATATTTTGATATAACATTACTAATAATAAAACACATTAAAAAAACATATTGATGTTTAGTAGTGCATTTTCACAAGAATAGAATATTCATATATGATACGTGGCCTGTTTTGACAGCTAAACCAAGTAGAGTTTAATCTTTGTAAATGCGACTATAATAATGAGACACACACACACAAACAAACACACACACACACACACACACACACAAACACACTAACACAGCAGGCTCAGTGACTATTATTGCTGCACCTTGGGGGCTCCACTTGACTGACATGTTAGTTACCATGGTGACATTTGTCTGACAATGATTGAGTTGCACCATTGTGAACTGAACTTTTCACCCATATGTAATTTTTGTTTGTATAACAATGATAAAATGAAAGGCATTTAACTCTTTTGAGGGCAGTGTGTGAGTGTTATAAATTTCAGGTTCATTAATTTTGAAACAGGGATTCTGGAGGTTCAAACGGAGGACAGGTTTTGAAGATTTATCAGGGGGTTTTTACAGGAAATAAATCAGGACTTCACAGCTGTGTGTCTGAGATGATGGGAGGTGAGATGTGTGTATGCAATGCAGTTGTGTCTGTATTGTGTCTGAATTTTTTACACAGATGTTCATGAGTGCGAGTATCATCATTTTTATGAAGGAACAGTTCATAAAAATGATGATTCTGCCATTATTTACTCACCACTTATGTCATTCTACACCAATACTGATGTTTTTTTTCAGTGAAAGTTCTTTATAGTTTATTGATAGTTTTCACGTGACATCACACCCTTATAGGAACGCCCACCTGGAGGGCAAAAGGAAGCTTTGCTCCACTGACCGCCAGCTGTTTTTACGCAGTTTGCATTAAGGAGTAATGTAGTTAAACACAGATATTAAAAGGCGAAATTCAGGAAACACCTCATTGATTATGTATATTTTGTACAGGCAAGCAGATGAAGCCAGAATATAAACACAATGTGCAAAGTTTCACATTAAATGGTTTCCCATAGAAAACCGTTATAAGGAAAACACTGAACCATTAAGCGGATTGTGTTCATATTCCGGCCTCATCTGTTTTGTCTATGTAAATTATGCGTCATTAATATGGTGATTACTGAATTTGATCTTTTAATATTACTGTTTTAAATATATTAAGGCACTTTTTACAACGTTTTGTCGCACTATTTAATGATTGAAATATTGCTGCGTGTGCATAATATGGATCTTTTGAGAGGTGATTAAATATTTGCGGCTGTGAAACAGATGGAAAATTGATAGGTTTGTGCTGCAGTTCTATGGATGTTTTGCCCTCCAGGTCTTCGAGCCAGTCATGTGACTGAAAGCTATGAATTATGCTTTCAAGTCCCTCCCCAAAACAATTAAAAATAATTTAAATAATTAAAAAAAATATTAATATTTAAATATTCAATAAAAAGTAGATTACATTTCATTGCATTAAGACTTTTTTTTAGTAAAATCTAAGGTGAAAAAACTAAAAATGTAAGTCTATTTTAATAAGAAAACATAAGAAAAATACACATTCATATTAAAAAAGGCAATAAAAATACACATCAAACCTGCTGCAAAACCTGCGGGTCATATCTGAATTAAACATAAGGGTGGTGCATGAGATTTAAGAAATTTTAAATATGTTTTCCACAAAAAAAAAAAAAAAATAGTGTAAGAGTTTGAAACAACACGAGGGCGATTAAATAAAATTTATATTACAGGCCAAATGTCTCACACACTTAATCAATCAGTTCACTCAAACTAAAAGAAAATAATGGCAAGATTGAAAGTGATAAGTGTAAAATATTTTCTTCAAAACACACACAATGTTATGAGACAGATAAAAATAATTCAGTAGATGAGCGAGTACCTGTATCACAGTTAGTACTAGCAGTGGGTGTTACTGGACTAACGGAAAAAGGCAACAAACCAAGTCCAGCACCTGAGAAACACACAGGGGCAGGTTCACAAACTCACAAGTCGATAACAAACTCTTTTGGTTGAAGTTGCTCGTAAAGCTTCCAGCACGCAGCACAAACGCAAGAGCCCCAAACCAATGCGAACACACACAAACCTGCGCCCTCAAGCGCCCTCATGCGTAAAAAGATGCACAGACCCACAGCTTACACAAAAAATACATACCAGTTTGTTGGAAGCAAATATAGCACATAGCCAGCAAAGGCACATACCAGACATGTTGAGTTTTTCCTCAAAATCACCTCTGAATCCCTCTAGCATGCCATGCCAATGTAATCAAGACCACTGGCTCTTATCTATGAGTTTATTAAAAACAGATTCATGCAGCATTTTCCAATATGCTTTCCTTGGTTTATAAGTAATGCAAAAATACATATATTACTATTCAAAGGTTTTGGGGTCAGTTTTTTAAAGAATTTAATACTTTTATTCAGCAAGGATGCATTAAATTGATCAAAAGTAAAGCAATTCATAATGTTACAAAAGATTTCTATTTCAAATAAATGCTGTTTTTCAACTTTCTATTAATCAAAGAATCCTGAAAAAAACTGCATCATGATTTCAACAAATATATTAAGCAGCACAATGGTTTTCAACACTGATAACAGTAATAAATGTTTCTTGAGCAGCAAATCAGCCTATTAGAATGATTTCTGAAGGATCATGTGACACTGAAGACTGGAGTAATGATGCTGAACATTCAGTTTTGCGTCACAGGAATAAATTACATTTTCCATTATATTAAAATGAGTTATTAAACAGTTATTCTCAAATGTAACAATATTGCACAATATTGCTGTTTTACTGTATTTTTTGATCAAATAAATGCAGCCTTGGTGAGAATAAGAGACTTCTTTCAAAAACTTTTACTGGCCCCAAATTTTGAACAGCAAGATGTATATAAATACAAAAATGCATTTTCAAAAATGTATAAAATGATTTTGTTATTAGTGATAGACCAATATATTGATCTACTTAGGATTATGATTTTATAAAATGCAACCCAAGACAATAAATGCTAAAATATTTGTATATTCAATTAAATATTGTGCAAAATATAGGGTTGCCAAACCTTTTAACCTATTCATTCCCATGACTTTAATATTAGAAAAATAATTAACTGGATAAGGATTTTTAAAAATCATTTAATAATGAATTCACTCATAAAATTCCAAGCCTATTAAATATTTGAGCGCTAAACAAGCAGAATTTTATATTGACGATGAAAATGTAAAATGTATTTTGTTTCTGTAACTTATTTTTAGATTTGATCAATTTCCATTAATTTTTTAGGCTTAGATATCACAATTTTAAAATTCATTGACATTACAAAAATATGAGAACCCAAATTTAGCATAAATATCATTTAATGTCATTAAGCTGATCAAAACCTGAAACGTGGGCCACTGAAAAACCCATATTGGTAACTCAAACAAGTCATTACTGTACATACTGATTCTGATTGCATTTATCTGAACCTGTTTATACTGTACATAAAGCACCAAGCTTTGACAAGAGGCAGTTAAAAACCACAAACACCAATCCCATAGCACAAAATCCAGATTGAGCCACAAAAGACAAAGAACACATAGAGAGGAGAACCATATAGCAATCTGGCTTTCATTAGTATTCATCACAAAAACTCTGTAAGCACTTTGTTTTGTGCTGAAATATATTTATTTCTTCCTAGATCATGGTGTGTACTAGTGCTGGGCGGTATGACCAAAAATTTATATCACGGTATTTTTCAAAATTAGACTGGTTTCACGGTATTTAACTTTTTTCATGCATGACCGGGTGTTAACCACATTTTTTACTGATTGAGAGAGGAAAAACTGCAGTAGATTGACTTAGAATGCCCTATTTTACTGTCATGATGAGCAAATATTGTAGAAAAATTCCACACTAAATAGTGACTAAACACGACCCATTAATACATGTTAACCAGGAGTCACTCTCATTTATATTTGCTACATCGTCTGATAAAATCAACATGCATCTAATGTTACACTAAAGAGCGGCTATGCAGTGGTTTTGGCTATATTACTTTTGTCTCATGCAGCGCACTGCCTGCGTCTGAGTAACAAACTAAAAAAAACAACAAACAAAAAGGTGCATAATATTAACAGATGACCTATGCTCATATTTATAATTCCAAACAGTCAGTTAGCGGCAGGTGCTTGGAAACGCTGTTTTGTACTCATTTACTGATGAGTCTGCTGCGGTGCGGCCAGCTGAATGCGGTGCTTCTCTGCCGCTCACTGCACAGAACAGACGCCGAGAGAGGCGACACTGCGCCGGGAGAGTCAGATCTCGCGTTTGCGGGGCAGCACTGGCGACATCTTCCAACTGAACCATAGCTAAGGTTTATCCAAAAAAGTCGCTAGGTTTGTCAGTATGTATATTCTATGGAAAAAAGCCGCTAAAAGGGTCTGAAAGTCGCTAAATATAGTGCTAAAGTCGCGCTCGTGTGTGTGAGACGTGGGAGCTGATGGCAGCGGGCGGTGGATATTGTGGATGAGTTCTTCTGTCTCATCACGTTCTTCTAGTTCTACAGCTTCAGAACTTTCACGCTTAGTAACACACATAGCTGTGTCCTCGCCACAATGCAACAGTGAAAAGAGACCCCTCTCAAACAGTGTCGCGTTCCGAACGTTATTTAAATGACACCGGTATTCCCGTATTTTAAAAATTCATATCATAAGAAAACACCTGTATTCGGTATGAACCGGTATACCGCCCAGCACTAGTGTGTACACTCATTTTATTATAGAGAGCATTGAAAACAAGGAAAAGCACATGAAGTTGAAACTGAAAGAAAAGAATGAAAGAGGCCCATGAGATGTGTACAGCAGCGCTCATTTTTTCCCTGGGACAACAGGGAGCATCTAACCACAACGCAACCAGCAGCTAGTAAAGCCCAGCACTGCTTCTCCATCATGCTGTTCCAAACAGCCCCCAGCATTCCCAGAGAGCACAGCCAGCCCCAGACACTCTTACTTACATGTCTTACAGCAACCGTCCACATACGTTTGAACTATGCCTCCATTCTGAAACACAAAGCACAGAGGTCAGAAGAACAACAACAACACAAACTGTTACAGAAAAACTATAAGAATGCATTGATTTTAGTCAGACCTGAATACATTCTGTGTCATTGAAAGGAGGACAGACCACTCCAGAGGCCAGAACTACTGCGCCTACTGCAGTCTCCATACAGTCAAAGCGTGTGCAGTTAGCCACCCATGAGCTTCCTGCCTGCAAACCACATCAAAATACACTATCAGGTTAATGCATTTGAGGCTCAGGCTTTTTGGATTTCATGAAAACAATGAAGTGGTTTTGTCTGTGTTTTTGACCTACAGTAGCAATACTTTTGTGGAAACATTTACTGAAAAATGCCCCCAGAAAATCTGACAAAACATCCATTTGTGCACATCCTCAAAGGGGAAAATGTTCACAAATACAGTGAATAATGTTTTTGCCTTTTTTTTTCTTTTTTTTTTTCTTCTCAAAATGCAGAAAGTTTCTTTGAAGGGTAAGTTTAGGATTACATTAACACTATACAGCATACTGGATCATATTTAATGTGCCAATTTCTTTGGACTCTAAATTATCAGCATGATCAAAATCTGTACTTTTTTAGCAAGTAAAAGGACCTCGTGTATCATTGTAAAAACATTTCCCTTCAGGTTGTGGTTCACGGGTCTTTTTGCTTTGAAATCTTGTTATAAATTTAGCACAAGAATAACTTTTAGATTAGTAATATTTCAACATGAACACTTACTGAGCTGAAGCAAATTAGATTCATAATTTTTCAGAGAAATCATGTTTAAATGTATCAAAAATTACATATCAGGCTTTTGAGGAATGTTTATTTGTATATTTGTCAATTATCTTTGTATATTATATGATCATAAAACTTAGCATTTAAATATCTTACTTAGACATTATTGAAAGATATAGAGTGACAAGTAATATTTATATGCAATTCATGTCTGCTATACTGTTATAAAGATCTCAATGATTCACATTACAAGCATCAGAATTTCATCTTACGTTTTGGTCATATGAATATCAGCAAATGCACCAAATTGCATATTTTTGCTCCTGAATAATATTGAGGTGTTTTTCCTCCTCAAGAATGAGCTCCATATTCTCCTATATCATATTATATGAGCCATAAAAGCCTGATGTATCAAATACTCAACAAAAACTCATATGCATATAGATTTTTAAAAAATTTTGTCTAAAGGTTCAAAAAATTAGATTTTTCTGACTATGATTTTATGTCAGGCTTTACAAGGTTAACAAAAAGTACCAGACGGTGAGTGCAGATTACCATAAATACTTCTGTAGTCCCGTTTTCACTGGGATATGAGCATGAGATGTTTTTGCAGGAGCCACAGCACACATGTGGATCAGATGATGGGACATAAACCTGATTCTACAGTAAAAAAAAAAAAAAATAATAAAAAAAAAAAAAAAAAAAAAAAAATATATATATATATATATATATATATATATATATATATATATATATATATATATATATATATATATATATATAAATAAATAATAAATTCATAACACAGTACAAAAAAAAAACAACAAAAAAAACAAAATCACATAATATTGGGAAAATCCAATGTAAATATAATACAGTATTGTCTGAAATAGGCCATATTCCACACTTCTGAAGCATTGTTTATTGCCTGAAATCCACTTGAATTTTATTAAAATATCTTGCACCAAAACCCTTAGATGGCTGAAACTGGTGCTGCACCTCTGTTATGATTGACTAACCTACGTATCTCTGTATTGTATATTGAAATATTTCATTTAAAAGATCTATTTTCTTTCATCTTATATCCCTTCTCAAATTCATTTTCATGAATTTCAATGGAAAATAATACAACATTTTTCATATTTGTGGAAGTATCTGTTAATATATATATTGAAAGTTGCATTAGTCATGTGACTTACAGGGTCACACTTCTCAGAGCAGTTGGCAGTGGTGACCTCCATGGCGTAGAACCCGGTGCTGGGGTCTTTATGTGTGAGGCACTGAACGGTGTAACACAGTTCCCCCTCAAAGTATTGCACCATAGACTGGCCCGGGTTCAATATCGTCACGCCCTGAAACAGACACACTTCTGCCTTCTCTACACACACACACACACACACACACACACGCATACAAACAGCGACACATAAACACGCACTTGTATTTCAGTTTCATTGAATAGTGTGGCATTTGGAGTGTGTTAGTGTTTGTATGAGTCTTACTGCAGTGATACAGTGGGCATCCACACGGGCCGCTGGGGTCTGGTTCCTCCACTCTCATTTCACCCTTTAACACAAAGGTCACGGTATAACACTGTGGTTACAGGAGAATTCACTATGGCAACAAAATGCACTATATATACACACAGTATTCACACACAGAATACATTTTAAAACACTCACCGCAGTGCAGACAGGAAGTGTAATGTTGTGACACTGACATTCTAAAAACAACAAATGTTAAAAATGAAACTAAGTATATAAAAAAAATACTTGTAAGGCAATACCATGGTAAAGTGATGGCATAACATGGAACTTTTATTCATTAACTACCATTTAAAAGTATGGGGTGGGTAAGATTTTTAAATTTTTTTGCTCACCAAGGCTGCATTTACTTCTCAAAACAGTAATATAGTGAAATATTACTACTGTAATATATTTCAAAATGTGATATATTCCTGTGCTCCAATGCTGAAATTTCAGTATCATTACTCCAGTCTTCAGTGCCACATGATTAAGAAAAATAACATGCTGATTTGCTGAAATGTTGAAAATAGTTGTGCTTTCAGGATTCTTTGATGAATATAACATTTACAAATATCTTTGCTGTCACTTTTGATCAATTTCTGCATCCTTGCTAAATAATATTAAAATCTTAATAAATTTCTTAAAAATCTTACAGACTCCAAAATTTTGAATGGTAGTGCACAAAGAATATCTTGCGATTTACACTATACTCATGCCAAAAGCATGTTACTTTTTAGTGTAATATTTCTCCATCTGTGTGCTTTGTGCATGTTTTAGTTGAGCTTTATTTAGGAGAGAACTGTTGAAAAAATGTCCACAGAAGCTTTCTAAATCAACAAAAATAATAAATATTCACCAAAGGAATAATAGTGCATAAAGGGACAAAATTATGCCTTCTAAAATGTCAAAAGGAGAATTTGAGGGTTTAAGTAAGGGTTATTCTGTAGTAAGTACAATTATCTTGATTATCTTGAAAACAAAAAGAAGTCACAGGGAAGTCACTGTTTAGATATCTAGGTAAGTGTGCATGTGTCCAGTACCGCAGTGTGTCTCTGGGCAGCAGCTGTCTGGTATGGGTCTCTTCACCAGCACAGCTCCAGGAGCACAAGTCACACTGGGCTCAGGACACAGACTCATATCACACACTGAAAGGTCAAGACACAGCCTTTAAACAAGTCATGTTTCTCCTTTCATTACGAAACACAAAATGACTGGGCACTTCAGTACAGTGACTGCTTGTGTGTTTGTTATAACTACCACAATGATACTGTGGACAGCAGTGATTAGTGGTGTTCACATCCACAGCCAGTATCTCTCCAGGCAGACACACTGGTACAGGGTCAATACAGGACTCGCACACTGCAAAACATTCAAATTATTACTATAGAATGCCACAATAAAATCACAAAAGATTAACAGTTTAAGAATATTTTATGTAAATATGTATATTTTAAAGCATTATAAATAATTTTATATATTAATTTATTTATACACATCATGTATTTATATACATTTATAATGAATTATATATACTATATACACAGGCTTCACAATTACAAATTTTAATTTTAAATCATGTTTAGTACGATTTAAAAAAAAAAATCCAGAAAAATGCATTTCAAAAACAGTTATCAATTGATTTTAATTTTAATGAGTCAAGTAAGTATTTGATCCCCTATCAATCAGCAAGATTTCTGGCTCCCAGATGTCTTTTATACAGGTAAGGAGCTTAAAAGGGATCCTATCTTAAAAGGAGTGCTCCTAATCTCAGTTTGTTACCTGTATAAAAGACAACCTGTCCACAGAAGCAATCAATCAATCAGTCAGTCAATCAGATTCCAAACTCTTCACCATGGCCAAGACCAAAGAGCTGTCCAGGGATGTCAGGGACAAGATTGTAGACCTACACAAGGCTGGAATGGGCTACAAGACCATCGCCAAGCAGCTTGGTGAGAAGGTGACAACAGTTGATGTGTTATTCGCAAATGGAAGAAACAAAATAACTGTCAATCTCCCTCGGACTGGGGCTCCATGCAAGATCTCACCCCGTGGAGTTTCAATGATCATGAGAACGGTGAGGAATCAGCCCAGAACTACATGGGAGGATCTTGTCAATGATCTCAAAGCAGCTGGGACCATAGTCACCAAGAAAACAATTGGTAACACACTACGCCGTGAAGGACTGAAATCCTGCAGCGCCCGCAAGGTCCCCCTGCTCAAGAAAGCACATGTACAGCCCCGTCTGAAGTTTGCCAATGATTCAGAGGAGAACTGGGTGAAAGTGTTGTGGTCAGATGAGACCAAAATCCAGCTCTTTGGCATCAACTCAACTCGCCGTGTTTGGAGGAGGAGGAATGCTGCCTATGACCCCAAGAACACCATCCCCACCGTCAAACATGGAGGTGGAAACATTATGCTTTGGGGGTGTTTTTCTGCTAAGGGGACAGGAGGACTGCACCGCATCAAAGGGACGATGGATGGGGCCATGTACCATCAGGGCCAGGGCATTGAAGCCAACCAGGGCATTGAAAATGGGTCGTGGATGGGTATTCCAGCATGACAATGACCCAAAACACACGGCCAAGGCAACAAAGGAGTGGCTCAAGAAGAAGCACATTAAGGTCCTGGAGTGGCCTAGCCAGTCTCCAGACCTTAATCCCATAGAAAATCTGTGGAGGGAGCTGAAGGTTCACGTTGCCAAACATCAGCCTCGAAACCTTAATGACTTGGAGAGGATCTGCAAAGAGGAGTGGGACAAAATCCCTCCTGAGATGTGTGCAAACCTGGTGGCCAACTACAAGAAACGTTGACCTCTGTGATTGCCAACAAGGGTTTTGCCACCAAGTACTAAGTCATGTTTTGCGAAGGGGTCAAATACTTATTTGACTCATTAAAATGCAAATCAATTTATAACTTTTTTGAAATGCATTTTTCTGGATTTTTTTGTTGTTATTCTGTCTCTCACTGTTAAAATAAACCTACCATTAAAATTATAGACTGATCATTTCTTTGTCAGTGGGCAAACGTACAAAATTAGCAGGGGAACAAATAATTATTTTCCCCACTGTATGTATTTATGTATGTATGTGTGTGTGTGTGTGTCAGTATAATTAAATACTAAAAAAAACATAACCTTCTGATAATTATTTTATCAATTATAATTTAATACAAAAATGAATGTACTGTCAGCATAGAGATGAGAATGTCAGCTGTAGTATTCAAGTATTTATAATATATTATTACCACACATGTAGCTGTAGCAGCAAGCGTGTGCCCCTCTGACCTCCACCAGGAATTGATCTTCTCTGCAGATCGGGGCAGGAACACTCTGACATGCCAGCGGATCACATTCTAACAGAGACCAATCAGAAGTCTGACCTTTGTCCACTGACCAAATAAACAGCCAATCGGAGTAAGAATTACATGAGCTCTTACCACATCTGTATTCGGGACAACAGGACAGTGCGCTGTAGCCAATCACCAGCTTGTCTCCATTCTCACAGCTGGGCACTTCACTCTGACAGATGGTGAGGTTACATTCTACACACAAAAACACAAGCATTAGTCAAGCATATTTTCTTGGAAATACTGTACATTTTTAATGTGCATATCTGATTTGTTTCATTATTTATTTGGATGTTTTGTGTTATATCGGCATCTAAGGCTATTTTCATGGCAAGAACTAAAACACGTAAATACAATTAATAAACATTTATAAAGAATAATGAAAAAGGGGACAAACAAACAGGATAAATAATTTTCATGCAGAAAGATCAAATCTAAATGTTTTGTGTATCTAATGAAGATTTTTCAACTTTAATGTTTTTGAATGAAGTCTCTTGTGCTCGCCAAGACTGCATTTATTTGATACAATAAAAACAGTAATATTGTGAAATATTACTGCATTTTAAAATAACTGTTTTCTATTGTAATGCATTTTAAAATGTAAGTTATTACTGTGATGCAAATCTGAATTTTAAGCATCATTATTCCAGCATTCAGTGTCACATGATCCTTCAGAAATCATTCTAATATGCTGATTTGCTGCTCAAGAAACATTTCTGATTATCATCAATGTTGAAAACAGTTGTGCTGATTTTTATTTTTATTTTGTGGAAACTGTGATACATTTATTCTCTTCATTGTCATTTTAGAGTAATTTAATGCACAACTGCAGAGTAAAAGGATAAATTTCTTTAAAAAAAAAAAAGAAAAAAAAAAAAAGGAAGAAGACACCAAATTGTTGAACTGAAGTACATATTGTATGTGAGATTAGCATTAGAGATTAGAACTTTCCAGCTCATTGTATGTATGTATTATATATATATATATATATATATATATATATATATATATATATATATATATATATATATATATATATATATATATATAAAAATACAAAAAAAAATATATATTGTACCTCAAATGTGCCAGGATGGTATACTATTTCTGATACTATTTCTGATGGATTTGTGAATTATATACATCCATGCGTTTTATTTTTACCACAAATCTTCTTAGGACAGCAGACTCCTTCCTCCAGCACATCGACTGCATACTCTCCCTCCCTCTCACACAGCGGGGCAGGTTCATAACTGCACTCGGGTTCCACAGGAACCACACTACCGTTCTCCAGACACTTGAACAGACAGCAGCCACGCAGAGAGCCGTTCCACACCTCACCCGGGGCGCGTGGAGCACCATCGTTATCCGTACACACTGATCACATGGAAATAACAGGCCATTATCACAACAGCACTTTATTTTCCATGCAAGCAAACATATAGAGTGGCATTCTCACCGCACTGGTCCTCGGTGACACAGAAGGCAGAGTCTGCTCGGTGCAGGATGGTACCACTTTTACAAACGCACTCCTCTCTGATAGAAGAACAGGTGCTCTCCTCATAGTAATCTCGGTTTTGACATGTCCGAGTCTTACATGTATTCACACAGGGTTTATATTCTTTACCAGGAGGACATTTGAGTGCTGCATGTACAAACACATACAAATATGCAAAAGTGAAAAAAAAATATGCTACCAGTCAAAAATTAAGCATTCAAGCAAAAACCTTTATGAAAATGCGTCCAAACATTTGACTGGTAGAGTATATGTAAACACACTCACGGCAGAAGTTGCTTTTTCTCCAGCTGAAGCAGATCTGATGCGTGTAACAAATGGCCACATAAGCAGCCAGGAAGTCACACTCATGCTCTTTATAATGTAGGTCACCAGCCCATATCTTATCACAGAAGTGTTCTGGAGAAACCTTTAAAACAACATTTGGAAAATTAATCCAATATAAAATGGTCAAGTCACATGTAGTGCAAGTATGAACTTTCACAAGCCAGTGGGGATGAAATTTCTCTAAATTTCCCCAGAATATTAGGAAAACGTCAAATTAAAGGACAAATCAGTGTTGTTTTAGTACTATTTAGAGGTGCATCTCAATAAATTAGAATGTCGTGGAAAAGTTCATTTATTTCAGTAATTCAACTCAAATTGTGAAACTCGTGTATTAAATAAATTCAATGCACACAGACTGAAGTAGTTTAAGTCTTTGGTTCTTTTAATTGTGATGATTTTGGCTCACATTTAACAAAAACCCACCAATTCACTATCTCAACAAATTAGAATATGGTGACATGCCAATCAGCTAATCAACTCAAAACATCTGCAAAGGTTTCCTGAGCCTTCAAAATGGTCTCTCAGTTTGGTTCACTAGGCTACACAATCATGGGGAAGACTGCTGATCTGACAGTTGTCCAGAAGACAATCATTGACACCCTTCACAAGGAGGGTAAGCTACAAACATTCATTGCCAAAGAAGCTGGCTGTTCACAGAGCGCTGTATCCAAGCATGTTAACAGGAAGTTGAGTGGAAGGAAAAAGTGTGGAAGAAAAAGATGCACAACCAACCGAGAGAACCGCAGCCTTATGAGGATTGTCAAGCAAAATCGATTCAAGAATTTGGGTGAAATTCACAAGGAATGGACTGAGGCTGGGGTCAAGGCATCAAGAGCCACCACACACAGACGTGTCAAGGAATTTGGCTACAGTTGTCGTATTCCTCTTGTTAAGCCACTCCTGAACCACAGACAACGTCAGAGGCGTCTTACCTGGGCTAAGGAGAAGAAGAACTGGACTGTTGCCCAGTGGTCCAAAGTCCTCTTTTCAGATGAGAGCAAGTTTTGTATTTCATTTGGAAACCAAGGTCCTAGAGTCTGGAGGAAGGGTGGAAAAGCTCATAGCCCAAGTTGCTTGAAGTCCAGTGTTAGGTTTCCACAGTCTGTGATGATTTGGGGTGCAATGTCATCTGCTGGTGTTGGTCCATTGTGTTTTTTGAAAACCACTGCACCCGTTTACCAAGAAATTTTGGAGCACTTCATGCTTCCTTCTGCTGACCAGCTTTTTAAAGATGCTGATTTCATTTTCCAGCAGGATTTGGCACCTGCCCACACTGCCAAAAGCACCAAAAGTTGATTAAATGACCATGGTGTTGGTGTGCTTGACTGGCCAGCAAACTCACCAGACCTGAACCCCATAGAGAATCTATGGTGTATTGTCAAGAGAAAAATGAGAAACAAGAGACCAAAAAATACAGATGAGCTGAAGGCCACTGTCAAAGAAACCTGGGCTTCCATACCACCTCAGCAGTGCCACAAACTGATCACCTCCATGCCACACCAAATTGAGGCAGTAATTAAAGCAAAAGGAGCCCCTACCAAGTATTGAGTACATATACAGTAAATTAACATACTTTCCAGAAGGCCAACAATTCACTAAAAATGTTTTTTTTTATTGGTCTTATGAAGTATTCTAATTTGTTGAGATAGCGAATTGGTGGGTTTTTGTTAAATGTGAGCCAAAATCATCACAATTAAAAGAACCAAAGACTTAAACTACTTCAGTCTGTGTGCATTGAATTTATTTAATACACGAGTTTCACAATTTGAGTTGAATTACTGAAATAAATGAACTTTTCCACGACATTCTAATTTATTGAGATGCACCTGTATATACTATTATGGTATTTATTAATATTTTTATTTGCTTTAGTAATTTTGTTATGGGCTTTTGTTACTATTGTTTCTAATTTGCTTTGATTTATTTGAGCAATTTTAGTACTTCAACTTTTATGTATTTTATTTAGGTTTTATTAACTTTTATTTCAGTTGCCAAGGAAACATTAAAAATAAAAACTTGAAATTTGAAATCTAATTTTTATATTTTATTTATTTGGATTAATGTAAATGATCTGTAATAGTTTTAGTTAACAATAACAACATAGTTAAAAATGGGGGAAAAAAAGAGGGTAAAACCACCATTATAAGGGTTAATACAGTATATGGGTCAAATTATGTACAGGTATGTCAAATGTAATGATTATTAAATTATTAACAATGTGAACAAGCTAAATAAGATTTTATAGCTATCGTTAATCAATAGTATTTAAAAATAGCTTATTAAAGCAATGGATATAAATGGGATGCCTGCACATTAATATGTATTCAAGCTTGTGTATAGTACCTTGTGGTGACATCTAGAGAAAGGTCTCTGGTTGAGCATGGTGAAACATTTGGAGCAGTTGCCGGTGGTGCAGTTGTCTCCCACTCTGCGGAAGTAATCTGTATCCTCTGACGTATCCACCATCCATCCGTGCAGAAATACTGGGATGTCCTCAATATCCCAGACCACTGTACCGTTGGGCAGCCGCAGGTCATCAGCTGGATTACCATCACAACATCCTGAGAAAGAAAACAAAATACGCTGGTAACAAAATACATCAAACACACTTACATGAGCACAAATGACCGTGTCACACTTCTCAAGGAGCACGGAACGAGAAGACGTAGAAATTCGTCAAAACAAGAGTCTTTAATCATCCAACAGGGAACGTAACAAACACAGAACACATGGAAATGACGTATGAGAATCGACAAACACTAACTGAATGGACACTACTTTAAATACGCAGACAATTACGGGACTAACGACTAGACAAACCTGAACCAAATGACATAATGAACTGGAGACAGAAACGCGATCACGGAGCACATGGGGAGCAAAAACTCACACACAAGACAGTCCAAAACCCTGACAGACCGAAGGCTGTTAAATTATTATAAGCAACATGAAAAAACACATTTAGCTTCTAGAATGTGACATATTTCAGAATGAAACTAAATAAATATTCCTGCAGGTTGGGACATTTTTTATCTTGGTTTGGGCATATTGTGTGATTACATCAGCAGAATAGTTTACATTTTGATGAAAGATTATAAAAGTATTTTTCTTCTTTAGCACAAACATGCATTGATGATTTGTGCACAAGATCACAGATACTGATTAAGAAAGTAAACAGGGACATATTTGATTTCATGGTCACAGTTGTCTACAAAGTGCAAGTACAACACACTGACCACAGAGCCCCCTAGTGGAGGTGTTATCAGGAGCCGTGAACTGTAGGACCATGATGCCAGTGCTGTGGTACCACTTTATGTTGATCCCACCAGGTGTATTAATGATGTACATGGTCCCGGTGTCATCAATATGGAGGTTCTGCCTGGTGAGAGGAAGCCGTGCCGTAATCTGATTCACTGACACCTGTGTCAGATCAAACCATTAATACACAACAACATAAATCACTTTTATGAGCCACGATTAAGTGGAGACACAAGATGCATGAATTACAATTTTGACTTTTAAATATATTAGAATTCCTTTGGCCTGGTTAACAAATTTCAATTTACATTTTCTTGGATTTTACATAGCAAACAATTTTATATTATTTTATATTATTTAATGGCTGGTGAAATAATAGCTACTAAAAACACAGCTTTGCGTTTTGTTGTGTTTAGAACAACATAACTTCATGACTAAACAGGTAAAATCTTGCCAGCATTACCTTCCGGTCCAAGCGGTTGACCATAATTCTGTACGACTGTAATGTAATGTTCAGCTTCTTAAAACACAAACCAGAGGTTCCACCAGAGGGAGTCTAACAGGAAGAAAGTAAAAGAGCTTGTGATCCTCATTAAGATGGTTATAATAAATAACATTTTAACATAAATAAGCTAATAACACACTCACAGGTCTTCTGATGTAGTTCACACTCTGGAAGCAAAAGTCAAACATTTAATAAAAATTTAAAAAGCATATGAGGAAGACAGCATATTTCTTCATGGTAGAGTGTTAGCATGGGTTTACCTCACTGGTTGGGCATTTCTCAATGTGGCCGACTATTTTCTCTCTGGGCAGGTGAACCAGAATATAAGAACCGATATCATACAGAGCCACATTATTCCCATCAAACGTGATCACACGCAGATCAGAGATTATAGAGCAGCGACCTGACAGCACACAAACAAAGTAATACAGATGAACAGGTTCTGATGAACACTTTAACTTAATCAGTGTTGTTATTGTTAACAAAAACTATTAACAATTGCTTTCATTAACTGAAATAGAATATAAATGTTAGATGAAAAATTTTTCTTTATTAATGTCCACACTAACGCATGATAATGTTCTGTTCTGTAATGTTCTGATAGTGTGCGCTTTGTCATCTGCCAGTTTAAGTGCTCGAGCTCTTTAAAGCAGGATGGAGACTGATTGGCTGTCTTTTCAGCATTGATTGGCTGGAAAAAAATTGTTTTGAAAGTGATTCCAATCATATAATTTCTTTGTGTTATTACCATTATAGTTGTGGATATTCTTATTAATTTAGAATGATTTTTAAAACTATAAATGTTATTGTTATTGTGTGAACAGACCCTTAAAAAAAAAAAAAAAATAGAAATGTTGCCTTTGCATCCCAGCTGTCAGCCTTTCTTCCTCTGGAGAAAGTCGGACAAATTCTGGAGACTTTGGGAACCACTCCACTCTTTTTTACAAAGACTCTGAACTTTTATTTTAAGAGAGCTTCGGCTCTTCCTTTCCTGACATGTTTTTGTTTAAATTAAGCAGGTAGAGATGAATATTTTCAGGGATGTGCTATTTAATTCTCAGCGCTTGGGGGTTTGTTTGTTTGTTTGTGTGTTTGTCTGATTGTTTTTATTGTTAGTGTTTGTATTATTTGAAAATCCTTAATAAAAAAAAAAAAGAAATAAAAAAAAAAGAAAGAAATGTTGCCTTTGCAACTAACTGAAAATAAATTATTGAAAATAAATCAAATCTATATACTGTATAAATATTTTAAAAATACTAAATTATTAAAAATAACTTAAAATGAAAAAGAAAATTAAAAATATAAAAAATAAAAGCTTATTTAAAATATTAATAAATACTATAATAGTATATACAGTAAATAATACTAAAATACCACAGATATAAACACCTACCATCTAGAGCAAATCTGAATGGTCGTGTGTATGTCTTACATGGGCACTGCCACAGTGGGCAGCAGGGGTCTGTGTTGATCTGGATCGGTGTACCCAGCAGGTTGCACTGTGGCTGGCTGATGTTGTATCTGCAGTGCTGAGAGGAATTATGCAGCATCAGCTGTCCATTAAAGCAGATGTACTCACTGCACTCATCCACACGTAATGAATATGGAGGCTGTATGGATACAAAACAGAGACATTCATGAGACAGACAGCACATAAACCCTTCCACCACCAAAAACTATATAAGGCACCTTGGGATGATTTCAGGTAGTACGCATTGATCAGTTATCTTTTCTGATGCCTGTTCACCTGTTATATTATGACAGATTCATCAATTATTCACTATACCACCTCTTAACTCATGATTCTTCCCTCAGGGCATCAACATCTTGGCAAGTGGACAGGAATGACTCAAGAACAAGGAGTTAAGACTGGAAGTAGTGTTCACCCTATGTGGATTACCGACTAATCCTGAAGATGTGAATATTTATGAGCATGTGTGTGTGTAAAAGTGTCAGAGAGGTATCCAGGTCAGGGAGAGAAATGGGAGACATCAACTCTCACTTAGTACTGTTGAATCCATCACTGATATCTCAGGGAAGATGAATCAAAACATATCATTGGCAAAACATATTTTTCTTAGAACACTCATACATACTAGGAATGAGATTTTAACCATTCTGATTCTTAATCTTTACCTGCAAGTTGTTGTCTGAACAACCACTGACTAATTACACCAATTTAAGGGTGTATCAAGACTTAACGAGCCTTAGGTGGACGTACAGTTAAGTAAAAGCTTTTATTCAGTTTCATTTGTTCATTTTAATGAGGAGTGAGTCAACAAGCAATTCTCTGATTCAGTTAGTGAGTTATTAAACTGATTCAAACAAATTCAACACACGAGATCAAGACTGATTTGTGTGGTTGTTTTTGACCGATTTATTAAAAAGAATGTCTTCAGAATTATTCGTTCAACAATTTAACTACACTGCCCATGATGTTTACTGTTGCATGCAACAGTGTGATTTTAGTATTATTTATATACTTATTACAGTATATTATTAATTTTTAGCTTTTATTTTTACATTTTCAATTTTCATTTTAATTTTAGTTTAAGTTTTACATATTTTATTATGAGCTTTTGTCATTTTTATTTTGTATTTTATAATATTTCGATTTAAAATATTTAAGCTCTAATCAATTTTTTCTCTTTTAGTTTTATTCGTTTTTTTTATTTCAGCTTTATTTAAATTGATGAAAATGATTTTTAATAGTTTTAGTTTTAGTTAACAATAACAACACTAGAAAGATGTCTTGTCCTTTGAATGTATTTGTGTTATGGCTCTTATTCGTTCACTGTTTATTCATAAACCATTAACAGAACTGAACATTACAAACATTGTTCCAATCCATTTTTAAAGTATATTTTACCATGAATATTACTGAATACTATAAAATTGAAATATTTAATAAGAATGACCAACCCTAACACACAAAATCTTACCGTGCAGGGCCCTGTGGGTAGAAGGAACGGAGGAAGAACTGTTGTTATTCCTGCTGTCTCAGGTGAAGGGGAGGGTGAAGGCAATATCTCAGAGGTTGTTGGTACTGCTGCTGTGGTAGTTGAGGGCTCTTCGGTCGTAGTGGAGACAGATGTTGTCTCTGTGGCGATGATTGTTGAAGTGAGTTCTGAAGTTGTGGTCTCGGTTGTAATGACAGTAGTGGTTGTAACAGGCGGGACGGTGGTTGTTGGAGACGTTGTCTCTGGTTCAGTGGTGGGCTCAGGTGTGGTTGGCACCTCTGTGGTCAAGGTAGATGATAAAGTGGTAAAAACTGTTGTTATGGGCTCTGTAGTGGGCGTGGCTGTGGTGGTGGGCAGGGCAGTGCTGACTAGAGGGGGTTCTGTGGTTGGTAGAGAGGGAGTTGTGGGAGTTTCAGTAGAGGTGGTGGTGGCCAAAGTCGAAGAGACTGTGGTTGGTGGTAATGTGGGTGTAGTTGGGCTGCCAATTAAATCCTCTGCTTCCAAAGGTGTAGTTATGATTGTGGTACTGGCAGTTGTGCTCGGAGAGGTGCTTGGTGTTGCCGTTGTGGTGGAGGGAGTTGTTGTGGTTGTAGTTGTGGTTGTAGGAGCAGAGGTTGGAGCTACTGTGGTTCTGTTTGATCGGGTCACGAACATGTAAGGAGTCGGAGTTGGGGATAATATCACACCTGCAAGCACATCAGAAACAACAGAGGTGCTAAGACAAATCTAACAGTGTGCATAAATGTTTATAAAAGAGGATGATGATGAAAGTGATGCGAATGATGATTTCACACGTACAGTCTTCTTTGTAAACACACCGCCTGGTCACTTCGTCCAACAGCATAGACTTGGGACAACGTGGAAAACAACCTTCAACTCTAAACCATATGAGAGAGTGAAAGACAACAGATGTGGATTTTTACTTTTTCTGAAGAAATTGTGCGGGTGAATCTCATAACAATATGTCTAGGTCATATTTTCCTCCTAATATTGGATTTTGATCAAGAACATGTAGCCTGTTTAACATTTTCTTATGCATTATGACCTGATTTTCATGACAAACACATACATTTTCACTCCAAAATTATTGCAATGTGTCCAGATGTTTTAATTTAGTTTTTTGATTTAGTATTTATTTTATTTTATTTTATTTTATAATCCTCATTGATGATTTTCATTAGATTTTCATTACTGTAAAAAGTATGCTTTTAAGTGTATTAAGTGATTATTAAGTGCTTTTAAGTGATTAACTGCCATGATAATGTCACAGAGCAAAACTCTTAATGCTCCCAAAGCAGTGGTTCTCATACTTTTTGAATTGGAGGCTCCTCGTTGAGCAACACAATATTCAAAGGGTCCATGGTATAAGCTATTTTCAGTATTTTTGCTGTAATTATGATAAAGAGGCTTGTTTTATATTAAGTTTTTTCATTAACGAAATCTAGGAGTGTTGATTTTAATTAAATTCAGTAATGATTCATTTTGTGACTTCAAAAGTTTCAAGAACTGTACTGTGTGTTCTTCAGTTGAAAACAACAGTTATTGAGGTTAATAATTTTTAAAATACAATTATTTTACTTTTATTATATATTTTATTTATACGACATAAATATACATTTTAGTTTACATCTAGATTTCGAGTGTTTTTTTGCATTTTAAATTAGATTAGTTTGATTGTTTTAATATATTAATAATTTATTAATTTAAATCTTTTTTTGTCATCTTGAGGCCCCGTCCCTTAGACCTAAAGACCTCATTTTCATAAATATCTTCCTTTTGATTTTGTAGTGAAACATGACCATATGTAATACCTGCCTTACCAAGCACCTTTTGTATAATTGTCACATATATATTATTGTATTGGCATAAGCACATGATCTTACGGAGGTAAAAACTGGCAGCGTGTGGCATCGGGGTCGTTGCATGTTTTCACACATGGACTGGCACATGCATGATACTTCCACTCGCACATCAAGCGGTAGGGGATCATAAAACTGCTCTCTAAAATGCAGGAACACAGCCATCATAAACATTAGAGACATTAGAAAAAGCACTGCAAATGAGGTTGGTAAGCTTGTTGTTTTATAGGAGCTTTTTGAGTGTATTTTTGGTGCAATATGAGTTTATATGACATGCATCAGCAGAATCCAATAAGTGTGCCTGCTCTCATTAATACACTGCACTATATTTATATCCATTCCACAATAAGTGTAGGTAATATGGGCCTGATAATAAGATAATTTATATTTGCACAGCATATTTGATATATAGATATTTGCAGACCGGTCTTACCCTCAATGATAAAACTGCTGCTGATTTTGAAGGCGTATGAGTGGTCGTAGTTCTGAACACGTGTGTGTGTATGAGAAAGAGTGAGGAAGACACCCTTCTGACTGTGCAACTCAAAGGAAGATCGTCCAGGTAACCACAGACCCTGGTGGTGGATGAAGGTCGCCTTCCGTCTGAACTCTTCCCCAGGCTGCCAGTGTTCCAATCGTAACCCACGGTTCCCAGTAACACACAGAAAGTAGTTGGGCCTCTCTGCAGACTCCAGTGAAACAACAGGAAGTCCTGAAACAGTGCAAAATAAAAATACAACATCAGTAGATGCTACTATTCAGGAATAGAGATAAACCATGTACAATTTTTTTCAGAAGCTGGTCGATTTTATTCAGTCGTTTATTATTATTATTATTATTATTATTATTATTATTATAATTTAAATTATAAATAATAAAATAAATCAATAAAGAAATATTACAGTTGCAATAATACTATTGTAATGTAAAATAAAAAAAATCTGACATTTAATAATAATTATTATTCAAATTAATTTTAATTTTATTATTTCAATTATAAAAATGAAACAAATCAATTAAGAAACATTACTATAGCAATTAATACTATCGTACTGTAAAATACAAAACAATTATTATTATTGACATTATTATTATTGTTTTATTTTACAGTACAACAGTAAAATTGCAATACTAATATTTAATATTAATATACTAATATTAATTACTTTGCTTTCAAATGTTAAATATAGACCTTTTATTTTGACAGAAAACTGCAGAGACTTCTCTTTTGCTGACAACAGATTTATAAATGATTCTCATCAGAAATTTGGCAACGTGGTTTGTACGTTGTTTTCAAATGCACGTTGTAAGTGACCCGCACTCACAGCTCTTGCAAAGACGGAGTTAGTGTGGAGCAGCACTTAATGCAAACCGATCCACTCCAACAAAATGAAAACACCAGGTCAATGTATATTGCATTTAAGCATGTGTTTGACTGCATATTAGTTTTAATCTTTTTCTTCTGCGATTTCTTTCACTTATTTGTTTTGCTGTTGAAGTGAAGAGTATGTGCTTACTGGAAGCTCTGTCCTTATATAGTCCAGTTGTGATCATGAAGTGGAAAATGGTGCTGGGTTGAGCATTGGTCCTCAGGAGAGGAAACACTTCACCATTGCTCACATTTGCCCCAAACACACATGCAGAGTCATTCTGTTCTGCGCTGGACAGAGTGAACGGACCCTCTCCCAACTCTAAACAAGCATACATAAATAAAAAGGTTAGTGCCAAGATCTTCTGGTGCTTACAGAAGTATTCTAGGCAAATAAACAGAATAAATCATTCTTACCCTGGTTGTAATATTCACAGTCATATGCTGTTAAAAGAAAAATACTTATATTAGCCGCAATCACGTAGTATTATGAGTTTGCATGCATTATTTCAACATTAGCAGCTTAAAAAGCAACATGAAACAGCATTAGCTGAGCATTTAACTTTTTTAATGTGGCAAATCTGCAACTGAAACAGAATATGGAATCAAAGTCTTATTATATAAACAGATCCTGACAGCAAAGAGGAGCAGTTTTGAAAAGTACAAACTGAATGCTGGGTTAGTTTTGCATTAGAAATGTTAGTTTGTCTGTGGGTATTAGGGCCAAAGACAGGACATCTCATTTTGGTGTCCTCATCAAATTAAATTTAAAAAAGTGATTTTATATTAATTAGTGCTGTCAAACGATTAATCGCGATTAATCACATCCAAAATAAAAGTTTTTGTTTACATAACGTGTGTGTGTGTACTGTGTATATTTATTATGTATATATAAATACACACACATGCATGTATATATTTAAGAAAAATATGTTACATTTATATATTAAATATATCTAAATATAATATAAATTATATGAATATAAATATATAAATGTAAATACATGTAAATATTTTCAAAATATACTGTGTGTGTGTGTATTTATATATACATAAAAATATACACAGTACACACACATATATTATGTAAACAAATACTTTTATTTTGAATGCGATTAATCATTAATCGTTCGACAGCACTATTATAAATAGAAAGCATATTAAATGCAAGTAAAGTGTCTACTTTAATGTTTCAAATAACTTCTGTGAATATAAAATGTCAAAATATGGGTGAAATAATGTTCTATCATCAATCAGCATAACAGATACATATTTATGTAAAAATTTAATAACATGTACTTATTAAAATATATAAAGGAAAATGTGATCATACTAAATTTCATTATATTTTAAATTATTAAAAACTTAAGAACTGCTGACAAATGGGCAAAACTTAGTGGTTTGTAGGATAGTGGCAAAGATTTTTAAAGATTTAAAATGGCAATTTATTAGTTTTGGGGGGCTGCACTGTGTCTTTTAATGTCATCTAATGATTCTGGTTCTAAATATGCCTGACAAGATTTCTTGGTATATGAGCTATTGTTACACTGAATGACATTTAAATGGGCGTCTTCTATAAATCAAGGTAAAAATGTATGACAGTCATTATTTTTTGCTCAGATAAATATAAAATTAAAAAGCACACATTCTAATTTGAAGCTGTATTAAACTTTAATTGTTTTGATGCTTGAAAACCCCTTTTCGTCTTTGACCCATTAACCTCAATGACAGACAGCACAAACCGGTCAAAAGTTCATTTGCTTCCTCATGTGTGTGCTTGTACTCACGACACACACTGGGGGATCTCCAGTTCACTGTGACACCATTTTGACAGCATTTGTGTGCATATGCTGCAATACTGGTGCACAGACATTCACAGTCACCCCCACGGTTGCAGTTGCAGGTGTCCGTCAGACAGTTCTTATAAAACCAGGTCACATCCACCTTTGGGACCACAAGAATTAGTTACACACAATACATGGATACCTAAAATCCCAATTAGCCTGTCAAAAACACATATTTGGTTATGCAACACACACTCAGGACTATTGACTTCCACCTGAATGTGTTAATGGTGGAGTGTTCTAGCTTTTCAAACCTTTACAGCCCCCTAGTGGCCATATTTTGAACGGCAAAACCATCTCAAAGCTTCTATCAGATGGTTCATTTCAGACAGTGTGTGTGTCTTTCTGATGCCGTCTTCTAGCCTGTGTGTGGCTGTGGGTAAGACGTGGCCTTTTTATCTGTAGGCCAAATGTTTTGTAAAACCCCAGAGGAGAGCTGCTCACCACATTGTGACATGGAGCAAATACGTCACTGTAGAGAAGGGCACACTCCCGCTTAGCATACGGCTGCCGACTGAGATCTCCTTCACACAGTCTGCGAACTACAAAGTCGCTCTCACACTGCACACACATAAACACATGAAAGCTGTTTAGTCAATCTAAACTTCAAGTGTAATTCCAGTGTACAGTACAGTTTACTATGATTTTACACTAGTAACATTTTACACTACCGTTCAAAAATTTGGGCTCAGTGAGATTTTTTATAATGTTTTTAAAACAAAGTTTTTATAATTACCAAGGTTGCATTTATTTGTTCAAAAATACAGTAAAAGCTGAAATATTATTTCAATTTAAAATAATTTTCTATTTTTATATATTTTAAAATCTAATTTATTCCTGTGATGCAAAGTTGGTTTTTCAGCATCATTACTCCAGTCTTCGGTGTCACATGATCCTTCAGAAATCATTCTAAAATGCTGATTTGCTGCTCAAGAACTAATATCAGTGCTGAAAACAGTTGTACTGCTTAATTGTTTTTTTTTGTTTTTTTTGGAAACTGTGATAAATTTTTTAGGATTCTTTGATGAACAGAAAGTTCAAAAGCATTTATTTAAATTAGTTTTTTTGGAACAGCAAACATTTTTTACTGTTACTTTTGATCAATTTAATGTATTCTTGCTGAAAACAAAAAACAAAAACTAATTTCTTTTAAAGAAAAATCTTACGGACCCCAAATTTTTGAACAATAGTGTATATTTAGTGTACTCCAGTCTCATAGTATCCTGAAGTGCCATACCTGTCCAACAGCCCAGCTGTCTCCAAAGGCCTGTGCGTTACTGACCTCCATATGTCCAGCTGTGGTCATGTCATTAACTGTTACCATGTCAAAATTTCCACACAAACCACTCATCTGACCCTAAAAACACAGTCAAATATATTATAATAAGAAATACGGATTATAGAGTATTAAACTATACTGCTGATTCAGAGAGAATGACTCTGACCTTCCACTGGGGTCCAGCACGAATATGGACAGTGGTCTTGCGGTCCCATAAAATGGTCAGATCTTGAACAGGAAAGTGGACCACAGTGTAGTATCCTGCACCCCATAGCTGAAACTCATATCCTCTTCCCACAACAGTAGATGAGCTCTGGAGGACAAACACAAACCAATTCAAATCAACACAGACTACAGTAAATACAGACTACAAGATAACATAGAAACAATTAAAGTTTCCTAGTTTATGAAAGGACAAATGTCCCATTAATCGGCTAAAGATCAGATATATCTTTTACTCACAGGTTTACCAGAGTTGTCACTGAAGTAGATTTTAGTAAGACCAACATAGATGAGCAGGTACTTCATGCAGACAATGCCACTTTCGTAGCAATCTTTATTTTGAGCCATGATAGACACCTCCGTCTCACCAACACTCTACATTTAGATACAAGATTGTCGCAATCAATACATGACACTTTATCATTTCTACCTCTGAAAAACAACACCTTTCCTTAAGATTTTTTTAAAGAAATTAATCTTTTTATTCAGCAAGGATGCATTAAATTGATCAAAAATACATTTATAATAAGATATCTATTTCAAGTAAAGAGTGTTCTTTTGAACTTTCTATTCTGAAAAAAAATCATGGTATCCACAAAAATATTAACCAGCACAACTGTTTTCAACATAGATAAGAATTGTTTTTGAGCAGCAAATCAGCATATTAGAATGATTTCTGAAGGATCATGTGACACTGAATTATGTTGAAAATTCATATTTGCATCACAGGAATAAATTATATTTTAAAATATATTGAAATAGAAAATAGTTCTTTTAAATTGTAAAAATATTTCATAATATTACTGTTTTTACTGTATTTTTGATCAAATAAATGCAGCTTTGGTGAGTATAAGAGACTTAATCTTTTGAACAGTAATCCCACCCCAGTCTCATCCCATTGGTTGAGCAAGAAGCTGTTATGTCAGACCTCTCAAACGAACAATGTTTTGAAAGCACCACAGAGCCACTTTGTTTACACTGTTCAGGAAATCTACCAATGAATGTCTTAATTACAGATCTGTATATCTGCATATTAAACTTGGACAAGAGAAAGTAATTTAACATTGAAAAGTGACATCATATTTAAATAATCAATGCATTGCTGTATCATATTTTAAGCAACGAAACCTAGTGTGTTGTTGTGAGTGTGTGTGAGTGTGTGTGACTAAAGCCATTTCTTTTTGTCGTGATGGAAAAGTCTGTCCCCCGGGTAGATCAGTAGACTCCTCAGAGAATCACTGGCCTTTAGGAGACACCAAAGTCTATTCACCTGCATCTTAAGCATCCACACACTCACACACACACATACACAAACGACGCACACATGCATACACACTTTCTCAGTCATTAAGGGCAGTAGCAGGTTGCATTGCGTAGGCTGATAGGGAACAGATTGCTCTTTGTTATGTGCGGCTCTTTGCTGAGTTTCTGTGCTGGGACTGACATTAACTCTGGCTCCATTACCACAGCCCTGTTCTAATTAAAAATCTCCTCTGATTTTCCCAAGATTAGTGGCGGTAGAAGCAGATCTCTTTTCCTGCTACTTTATCCGTCCCTACTGAAGTCCACAATGTGTGAGAGCACACACACGCACACACTCTTTGGCCCTTCGTTAAAAATTCTTCGGTTTAAAGGTGCAACGCGTTCAACTGGTGAAACACACCCTTTGTTGAAGGCAAACTGGTAAGCACCTCTCCACTTGGTCCTAAGACCAGCACACAAGGCAAACGATCGTCACCGTTTTACAGCTTTTGTACACAAAGATATGCTTACTCTTACATTTAAGCTTACCCACACAAAAAAGCACTATTACCATGGTACACGTCCAGAAACCATGGTAAAACTGTTGACCACTGTGGGTTTTTTAAATGACCGATGGTTATATCTACAGTGGAGGGTGGGAAATATACAGTAATGCCTGTAACCTAAAAATGGTAAATACCATTTAAAAGTTTGGGGTGAATACGATTTTGTTTTGTAAAATACACTATACTTAAGTATTATATGCTTTAAATTGATAAAAAAAATAAATAAAAAAAAAGACAATAAAAGACATTTATAGTGATTACAAAAGATTTCTACATCAAAAAAATGCTGTTCATTTGAATTTACTACTGACCCCAAACTTTCAAACAAAGTCTCTAATTTCAAAATAAACAAATATTAGATTTATAGGTCTGCATTTTGGCTTTTTTTCTTTTTCTTTTTTTTCTAGTGTACCCAAAATCACAAACACGCACACCCAGGAAGTACCTTGACCAGGTAGACCTGGCAGTCGCTGACATAATCATACTCCAGGCCATCAAATGTGTGGTAATGTCGGTCGCTGTAAATGGTGCACACCGCTGGACATGGTGAATATGTGCAGTTAAAGAACCCACGATGACACACACTGGAGAGAGCCAAAGAAACCAAGTGAAATGTTACTTAAATATACACACATACTGTACACTATGATTCTTCAATTAGTGGCTTTTCTGATTATTTAAACTATTAAAAAAATATATTTTTTTTTCTAACTGTGTTTCATCTAAATTAAAACAACTATCAAATGTGGAATAAAGATGTAATCATGGCCTTTACCAACCATAAACTGAATTTCGTTATAATGCATCATGGTGTGGATTTTTTGTTATGACTTTTGATGGTAATGGCATTTATCATTTTTAGGAGAAAATACATTTTAAGGTTGGTAAGACTTTTTTAATGTTTTAGAAAAAAGTATCTTATGCTCACAAAGGCTGCATTTATTTGATCAAAATACAGTAAAAATGTAATGTAAAAATTTATTTATTCCTGTGATGCAAAGCTGAATTTTCAGCATTATTACTACAGTCTTCAGTGTCACATGATCCTTCAGAAATCATTCTAATATGCTGATTTGGTGCTCAAGACACGTTTTAAAAGTTAAAAGAGATTCTGTCATATATAACCTTTCAACACTCTTAATTTGGAAATAGTAATTAGACACACAGACAGGGAACAGAAAAATTCCACTAACTGAAGAACCACCCATTAACAGAAAACAGAATTATGGAAGCTAAGCACACTAAAACAAACTGACCAGCGGTAGCACGGAGTATCCACGGTCTCTCCAGGGAGATACTCTAGACCGAGCCATGCACAGGGGCAGTTCTCCGGGTAATAGCATTCTCCATTATGAGCCACTAGCCTGCACCAATTGAAGAAGATGGTGTAACATTACATGCTCTGGTGTCAATAGACACGCATACTTCTCAACACATTTGTTCCAAATGCAAAGACGACAGTGATTACCCAGCAGGACATCCACATCCTGGTACACATGGGGTCATGGGAGGGCAGGTCAGATTCAGCATCAGGTTTCGACAGGTCAGTTCACAGGCCACGCCCACACCTGTAGGTCCACGCCCACTCTGACCCCTGCAGCTATAGTACACTTTTCCATTGGGACAATCTCCTCTCTCAGGCTCTGAAAAAAATGGATGGCAAGAGAACGGTTGAAAGAAAGTTTCCATTCTCTTCAACAAGACACATGACTTCAGGTGTCATTTAAAAAAAATGCAGAAAGAGTTGTGTGTCAATGTTTAGCAATTTGAGTTAGGGCTGTGTTCAAATCCATAGTCATCAGTATGAGTAATAGTGATGATTGCACTAACTAATAATTATCAAGAGGAATTAGGGTTAACAGGCAACCAGTTCAATCTAAATGACTGAAATGTATTGAATTGTAAAACAAAAATGGAAACATATTAATAACACAGCCACCTGAATACTGTACTGAAGATTTTAAAATCACAGCCAAATCTTGCAAATGAGCTATGTCTTAGTATTTTGTCATTTGAAAAAGTCTGGAAAAAAGTCAAAAAGACAAGAAAAAAAAAAGAAAAACGTGGAATTTGCTATCTCCAACCCCCAAGTCTCCCTCTTTCTTTGTGCATGTGTATCTGAGGTTCAGATCTGTCCAGCATTCAGTCCGCTCAATGCGCTACCTCTGAGGAATGTACTGCTGACCCTCTAAGATGAAAACACTTTTTTCCCGGGGAAAATAGAGGTGAAAGTGAATAGAGGGTCAAAAGACTGATGAAATGAAGCAAAGAAAAAATAAAAAATAAAAATGTACCTCTCTCTTCAGGCACACACTCCATACGACCATTTCTGCAGAGACTAAAGAAAAATCAAAACAGCAATATCCAAAATAAATTATACAAAATAAAAATAAATAAATAAATAAAATAAATAGCACACATTCTTATGTATGGAGAATCAGTTTCCTGTGCTAACCAAGCCTGCATTTATATGATCAAATATACAGTAAAACAGTAATATGTGACCCTGGACCACAAAACCAGTCATAAGTAGCACGGGTATATTTGTAGCAATAGCCAACAATACATTGTATGGGTAAAAATTATAGATTTTTCTTTTATACCAAAAATCATGTTCCATAAAGATATTTTGTAAATTTCCTACTGTAAATATATCAAAACTTATTTTTTTTATTAGTAATATGCAGTGCTAAGAGCTTCATTTGGACAACTTTAAAGGCGATTTTCTCAATATTTAGATTTTTTTGCACCCTCAGATTCCAGATTTTCAAATAGTTGTATCCCGGCCAAATATTGTCCTGTCCTAACAAATACATCAATGGAAAGCTTATTTATTCAGATTTCAGATGATGTATAAATTGCAGTTTCAGAAAACTGACCCTTATGACTGGTTATGTGGTCCAGGGTCATATATTGTGAAATATTATTATAATTAAAAATTACAAGATTGGAAAATGATGCATTTAGAATTTGAACTCAGCTCTTCAGACCATGCACACCTACACAACAAAATCCTCCATGTCCACACACTCACCATGGTCCAGATGAGCTGAAGGACACTTCACCAGGCTGAAAGACTGAACCCATGAAATAACAGTGACACTGGGAGCTGAAAGGAAACAAGACCCAGTTAGAAAAGGAGAAACTATGTCCTTTTATAAGCTAGTATTCAGAAATTACAGGGCGAGGGCGTGGTTGTTGGCATTTGGGGTATTCAGACATACAGCGGCACACAGCGCTGACGAGCGTGATCGTAGAATGTTCCCTCTGTGCAGCTGCATCCTTCAGCACAGTCGCCATCACACACTTCACCACTGCTGATTGACTGACACGTCTTCCCGCATGCTGATGTGCACGGGTGATACATCATCCCTCCTAAACACACCATCCCTACACACACGCATTCACAGTTGACCTCCTAAACATACTCATGCAATAGACAGATAGGCAGACAGAGAGATGTAGGTATGAGCAACGAACCGCACTCAGAGACGTGTGCTCTGAAGTTGATGGTGACATGATGCTTGTTGCAGATGTATGCGTAGTGGGACAAAGCAGTGCAGAGGCAGGCGCTGCCACATCGACAGGCCTGGAAGCGGCACTGCTGGTGGTACACACTGGGACTAACATATGCATGGCATGCAGCAAACACCTCCTCCAAAAGCACATCACACCGGGAAGCATAAAACACTGAAACAAAAACCTTTTTATCATCACATGAAAGTCTGGAAATCAAACATCAGATTAAATGCTAACATTAGGATAGATAAATTAATTAGAATTTGATTAGGAGGCCACAGAATCTAACAACAATCAGAATCAGAATAGGCTTTATTAACTAAGTGTGTGCAAACACACAAGGAGTTTATTATGGTTTCCAGGAGCTCTCGGTACGTACAAAATTAAATATGTACAATTAAGAAAATCTAATAGTAAAATGAATTCTAAATAAGCATCTGCACCTATGTACGTTTTGGTCTCTTCTGTAACCTCAGAGCTAATTTTTGGGACAACCATGAATATTGTAACTAATAAGCAAAGTGATAGCATAAGTACCATTTTGCTGGTTCATTTCACAGGGGTCGATAATAGGAATGTTAACAGGGCTTATGCATGCTGAAGATACTTTCCAGGCGTTGATGTGCAACTGTGGGGTTCCTTCAATCATTCCAGCAGGAGAACTGGAGGATAATAACACATTTACTTACACATCAAGCATTTACATTTATGCATTTGTCAGACACTTTTATTCAAAAATGACTTAACATCGCATTTAAGGTATACATTTTATGAGTTCATGCACTCCCTGGGAATCGAACCTGCCAAGCACACACTTATGTTAATATAAGAGACAGCATAATGCAACCCAGAAAGTTATTGAAAGACATTTAAAATGTTTTGCTGAAAGAAATTCAGAGGATCAGCCTCCGTTTCTCACAGGAAATCATCCCGTAGGTTTCCATTGAGGGTCCCACATAGGCCGAGTGTGGAGCCCATCCAGGTGCTGTCTAGCTGAAGGTAGATTCGTCCACCCTGCCAATCATACTGAAACCTCAGGCCAAAGACAGACCGCACACCCACAAACAAAGATGTCAGCCGGCGAACGTTCACCATGTCTTACAAACAAAAAAACAAACAAATGGGAAATACAATTTAATCCAATATTTGTTCAAGGAACATAAATATTGAAATGTGTAATTGTAACATTTTTGGTTATTTTTTCATTTATTTATTGCTCTGCTAATAGCTTTTTACTATTCTCTTTATTCTTTTTACTATTATTACTTAATCTTACTATTTATAAGCATTTTTAACTAACTAAACATTTATTACTGCATTTCTACGTTCAGAACTGAAACTAGATATGTGAAATAAAAGACAATGGACTTCTGAATAGGTTGCAAAATGAACAGGTTATCTGCCATTAGAATACATTTACTATTAAAGTACCCCAATACTGATGTAAAACTGAGAACCTTACCATCTGAGAAAGGCAAATTGACAGCCATACTGGCCCCGATTACAACTTCCCCCTCTCTGGTGAGAGTGACCTGCCTGCTGACATCTTCATCCACCACCAGAGCCACTGAGTGGATGCAAGAGTGCTCCTGAGACTGAGAGACGAGAGACTCCATTAAACACAAACAAAACATCTTGATGCCAAACATACCCAGAAACACTCTTCTTACCTCTCCACAGGCTGTGTACTGCAGTGTCACAGTAAACTTGGTGCTGCCGCGGCTCTTCACTAGCACATACTGGCAAGAACCCATGTGCATGAAGATCCGCCCATCAAAAGTGGTCACATGTGCGTCACCCATTACTGTGCATTCCGCTGGGGGTTAAAAAAAATAATAAAAATTCTAAAATCACTTTTGGGAGCACACTTACATTTTAAGTTATACAGCCCCAAAGGGAAGATGGTGATGACAAAAATATGAGATGGGAGGAAAAATTATATTTTAATGTTTTTGTGTTTGCTCACAAAAGTTGAGTTTTCCTGAAAAACTTTGTTTTCACTAACAAAACCTTTGCGTTTGCACACAAAAAGACTGTTCATTGCAAACATTTTGCGCTCCCTTGAGAAACTTTGCATAGACATTGCGTTCCCTCAAGAAACCGTGTTCACTTGCAAAACTTTTGTGTTTACTCAAAAAAGCTTTTGCGTTTACCAACAAAATTGTTGCATTTGCCCGAGAAACTGCGTTTGCTCACAAACGTTTTTCACTCCCCCGAGAAACTTTGTATTTGATCACAAAACTTTTGTGTTCACTCGAAAAAAACTTTGCATCAGCTTGCAAAACTTTTATATTTGCATGAGAAACTCTGCATTTGCTAACAAAAGTTTTGTGTTACCCAAGAGTTTCTGTTTGCTTGTAAAACATTTGCATTTGCAAAAAAAAAAAAAAAACATTCGCTTGCAAAGAAAGTTTCTTGGGTGAACGCAAATGTCTCAGTAGAAAGCTATATCAAAACATTGTGGAAAAATAACTAATAAGTTTTTATTTACCAGTGCAATTGTTCTCTGTGCAGTTCCACACTCCTCCCATACAGATGCTGAAAATGCAATTCACATTTGATTAATTCGTTAATTGATTTAAATGATTCATGAATTTAACACATGACAAGTTCATTTGCTATGGAACAGTTTTCTATTATTAGCTACTATGGATAACTATAGGTTACAAAATGAAAGAAACACGTTTGGTGTTTTCGGTGTAAAAGAGTAAAAATGTGATGTTTCTAACCAGACAGTGCAGCCCTGCTCCAAAACATGACCAAGAGGATATGGTGTACCATGGTACACACAGGGGCACTGAGACACTGCTATACAGGTGCCATTCTGTAAGATCAGACCTGAGAAAAGCCAGACAGAAAGAGAGCCATGAGTAAAAGAAGTTAACTAAAGTTCACTATAAAGAAGTCACTAAAATCATACTAAAGTTAAAATGTCCAACAAATAACTGCAACATGCATTCTGAAGTGCCCTAAACTGCTTATTTGTGTAGTCTTTATAATAGCAAACATTCACAAATATTACGATTTTTATGCCCATTTAAGCTTCTGATTATGGGTCTTACTGTACCATCTGGGCAGTAGCATCCATCCAGACAGTGTAGATTGGTTCCCAAACACTCTTTCTCAAATGTGCATGTAGGTGGGCAGCAGCTGATACAGTCTCTGTGGACAAAACTATCCTCACATCCGTCCACTGAAACACAAACATATCACATCACAAGCTACAACGTTTATGGCATGCGTTTCCTTTATGACATGAAAGCCAACTGACCGCATGTAGGAAAACTGTCCCTCCATTCTCTGACGGGGTATCCCACATGAGAACAGGCCCTGGTGTACTCAACAAGAGTCCGACAAAATGTCTCCTCATCATCTGAACTAGAAATTAAAAAAAATAATAATAATAATTTTATTAAGCACTAAACAGTCAAAAGTAAAAATGGTTCTAAGAAAGAACATAGGGGAAAAGTCAGTTCTTTCAGTATGGTGATATGAGACTGTAAGAGCACTACAGCTGCAAGTTCAACATGCTCTTGCAACCTGATCCTCTCACTACCTCCTCAATCAACAGTTGAGTCTGAATCTGTTCATAAACTCCAGCAGCTATTTCATCACTGTAATCAATACACACACACACACACACACACACAAACTCTTACAAATTCTAGTAAAAGCACAAACACACGCATGCACACACATACCTATAGTATAGGCTACATATATTCACAAGCACTCTTTCTGCGGCTTTTGCCATATGCAAGGTATTTTCATTACTATAATTAACATAATCCTGTTGGAATTGGGAGGTGTGGAATGCTGGAAATAAGCTAGGGAGGAAAAAAATATTCAAGAAGGGAGAGTGACAGAGAGAAATTCTTATTCTAATTAAAATCCTAAATGTAAGAAACAGAAATGTTCAATATTATCATTAGCACGAAAATTAATATTAACACTGTTAGTATGCTACAATCAGTCATCTGACTTTAAGTTCACTATGTTTATTTTCTACAGTCATTTTCCCACATTTTAAGCTAATAATTGCAAAAGATCAAATTACAGAATTCCCAGTGAATTTTAGTTCTAAGACAACTGGCCTTAAAGTTCCAGTGATCCAAAGATTGCTGAATTTTAAAAGAAGGTTTAATAAGTTTTATATCAGTGTTATTATTGTTAACTAAAAATAAACTATTAGAAATATGAATGTTGCCATTCATTTATTTGAATTATTTATTAACTAAAATAAAGATAAAATAAAATAAAATTCAAACATTACTTCAGAAAAATTTTGATTTGGCAACTGAAATTAAATAAATTGAAATTGAAGGACTAAAATTACTAAAACTAAAATGGAAATAAAAATAAATGTAATTAATATAAAAAAAAATTTAATTACTTAAAAAAATTCTAAAAATTAAATTGAAAACTGAAAATTAATATTAATAAATCCTATAATATTATATAAATAATACTGTAGATAAAACTGATGAAAAAAGTCTATCAAACAAGTCTAAGGTGATCTCTCAGTCTAGCAAAATCTGGTAAGGCCTGTCAGTTTAGATGGTTTTAGAGTGTTTTTAGACCAGCAAACTGACCAGCTAAACAGCAGTTTGGTACGGTTGGGAGACCAGTTAGTACTGCTTAATCCAGCTAAGATCAGCAATCCACCTTTAGCTTGTTTTTCAGCAGGGTTCAACTTCAGTTACACCATTTAGACAAAAGCACCACACTTGACTTACACACACATGTCCGAAACACAGCTGGCGACAAATGGATTTGGGTCAATGTTCTCATGACAGGAGATGAAAGGAAAGAAAAGCAATGCGCTACACTTCTCAATGGCATCCTGCTCAGATAACACACAAACAGGCAAAGTTGCTAAAACACATTTTAAGTTAAATAATCAAAAACATTTTCATAGAAATATTTTCTTGTTTTAAACTATCATACATTCTAAGACCCATTTAGCTCAGTTCAAACCCATTATGCAGTGCGTGAAAGCATACATCCATATCTGACTCAGATGAGCAAGGTCCAGGGAAATCATCATCAACCTCAGGACAGGGTCTTTCTTGGGGCAAATCTATTGCCCAGCTGTTCCCAAATTCAGCAATGTCGTCAGAGACTATACCTAACAGTGCAAAATGCAAAGCATGAAGGACATCATAATACACTTGTTCCAACAGAAATGATAAAATCCTGTTTCTTAAGAATTAAATTGCTCCTAAAATGTTACAACATCTTTAAATAGATGAGAGTGGGATGGCAATGTTCAGACTGAGTATCCAACTCTGCTCAGCTTTGATATAATTGTCCTGAATTTGCTGTTGACTGAGATGATGAGTGTGTATCCGGGCCTGTTTGTCTCACCGCGGCTGCTGCTGAGATCATCCGATCCGTCATCATTATAGTTTCCACACAGACCACAAGGCCTTCCTTTGTGTGCTTCGGTCATTTTGAGGTAGACTCCAGAGCTCCCGTCCCACGCCAGAGAGAAGCCAAACGTGCTCTTCACCAGGATATAGTCAGCCAAGCGCTCAATGAAAACATTACGCACTGTCTGTGGCAGACTCAGTCTGAATAAATGCACAAGAAACAGACAAAAAACACAAAAATTTGTATATCAAGTTTGATATTGAAATGTGTTGCCTGGGACTTTTTTTGATATTATATCATCATCATGCTATCATGACCTAAAAGCTATTTAATGCCAAAAGTGGCCAAGGTTTCGAATGTTCTCTGACAAAACAAACACATTAAACCGAATCATTTATCTCTCAATCAGCATATTTTTTCTTTAATATCTAGTTTTTTTGTTAATTCATCCAAGATTCACTACGGTTCAAAAAGTTTGGGGTCGTTAAGAATTTTTAATGGTTTCGAAAAAGAGGTCTCTTCCCCTAAAGGGTGCATTTATTTAATCCAAAATACAGTAAAAAACAGTAACACCTTGAAATATGATGATAATTTAAAAGAACAGTTTTCTATTTTAATATATTTGAAAATGTTATTTATTTCTGTTATGCAAAGCTGCATTTTCAGCATCGTTACTCCAGTCTTCAGTGTCACATAATCCTTCAGAACTCATTCTAATCATGCTGATTTGCTGCTAAAGAAATATTTCTCATTATCAATGTAAAAAAAAAAAGGATGATGGTTAATATTATTGTGGAAACTGTGATAGAGTTTTTCATGATTCTTTAAAGAACAGAAAGACCAAAAGAACACCATTTATTTTAGAAATCATTTGTAACATTATAAATGTCTTTACTATCACTTTTGAATAATTTAATGCATCCTTGCTAAGTAAAAGTATTAATTTAACATTAATAAAATGTCCAAACTCACCTATGTCCTCCCTTTAGCACCCGATAACCACTAATATAGATTTCCTCTTCATTTGGGAAGAACAGACTCAGACCACGTGGACATGAATACACTGAACCTCTACATGAACGACTGTTATGAACCTGCCAAAGAGAAATAAATTAGCAATGCAGGTATCAAAAGAAAAACATACATAGCAAACAGACCTTGCGCAGCTGTAACTTACCCACACCATATACTGGGGCTCTGTGGAATGGCAGTCTTTGGCCAGGATATACGAACAGGTTCCAGGGAAGTAGTAATACATTCCATCAAAGGTCTCAAAATGATGCTGACCCCATGAACGGCAAATCCCATCCCTGTCCTGACCATGGTTGGGAACTGACACACAAAAAAAGACAAAAATCTTCTATACAAAAAACTGTTGTGGTGGTAGGTCCTTGTAATACTATAGAATTATGGGACTGAATGATTACAAATACGTGCACCGGTTTGGAGAAGACTCATTTGCTCATCATCTATTTGATCAGAAATACAGTATAAATAGTAATACTATGAAATGTATTATTCTATGAAATTTGAATCTATTTTAAAATATAATTTATTCTGTGATGACAAAGCTGAATTTTTAGAAACCATAAATCATTCTAATATGCTGATTTGCTGGTCAAGAAACATTTCTGATTATTATCAATGTTGAAAACAGTTGTGCTTAATATTTTCATGGAAAGAAATATTTTTTGTTAGTGATTATTCAACCATTTAATTCAATATTTGTGCCCCATGTAATCAATGCCCCATTGGGCATGTAATCAGTATAGCTTATGTGAATACTGTATACGTAGTAACCTGTAATTCTGTTGGTCATACCAGCTGCCTGGCTTTGTAGTGCGTGGTTAATTAAACACACATACAGAGCTCTTTGTGACCAGCAATCTATTCCCAGAACATCTGTAATCCAATGCTACCAAATGCAGTAAGACATAGTCACATAGATTAACCGTAACCAGTGAGTAATGCCACTTGAATTCTAGTAATTAAATTCAGGGTTCCTTCATCCACATTTAATGGTCAACACTGGGTGGCAGATGATAATATCAGACCGTACCTTCCTATAATTACATGGAGACAAGTTTCATTTTGAATTTAATATAACTTCAGTGTGTGCTTCTTACTGATTTGACAGCGATCCCCGAGACCCTGGAACTGAGCACAATCACAACGTCCTTCCTCCTGGCACCAGCCACCATTAAGACACCCACAATATTCTACAACACAAACAAACACAAAAAGGTACATTGCACAAAAAGGTACATTGGGCCAAGCACCGAAGGTGAATAGCTCCAGCGCTTTTGTTGTGACAGATTTTTGATTTTTCCTTTGCTTGGCAGTCTAAAGCAACCTAAAGGACCATATAGTTGGTTTTGAATAGTTCACTGTTCAACTTTGGGGTCTCCTACTCAAAGCTTCTTAAGCCTCCAACTTTTTGAATTGAACTTTTACTTTTGAACCCTTTGGCTTAGAAACAGTTTCTTGCTACTTTTTATTTCTTTGCTCATGTAGAGTTCAGCAAAATCATTCATTTAAATGTCTAGATTTAAAACTAGTTTTATTCATTTAAAACTAGTTTTTGGATACTCCCAGTGTTATTTTAGCATCGAAATACTATTATAGTTTCAATTATATAAATATTTCAATTATATATATATATATATATATATATATATATATATATATATACACACACACACACACACACACACACACACACACACACACACACACACAGGTGCATCTCAGTAAATTAGAATGTCGTGGAAAAGTTCATTTATTTCAGTAATTCAACTCAAATTGTGAAACTCGTGTATTAAATAAATTCAATGCACACAGACTGAAGTAGTTTAAGTCTTTGGTTCTTTTAATTGTGATGATTTTGGCTCACATTTAACAAAAACCCACCAATTCACTATCTCAACAAATTAGAATATGGTGACATGCCAATCAGCTAATCAACTCAAAACACCTGCAAAGGTTTCCTGAGCCTTCAAAATGGTCTCTCAGTTTGGTTCACTAGGCTACACAATCATGGGGAAGACTGCTGATCTGACAGTTGTCCAGAAGACAATCATTGACACCCTTCACAAGGAGGGTAAGCCACAAACATTCATTGCCAAAGAAGCTGGCTGTTCACAGAGTGCTGTATCCAAGCATGTTAACAGAAAGTTGAGTGGAAGGAAAAAGTGTGGAAGAAAAAGATGCACAACTAACCGAGAGAACCGCAGCCTTATGAGGATTGTCAAGCAAAATCGATTCAAAACAATTTGGGTGAACTTCACAAGGAATGGACTGAGGCTGGGGTCAAGGCATCAAGACGTGTCAAGGAATTTGGCTACAGTTGTCGTATTCCTCTTTGTTAAGGCACTCCTGAACCACAGACAACGTCAGAGGCGTCTTACCTGGGCTAAGGAGAAGAAGAACTGGACTGTTGCCCAGTGGTCCAAAGTCCTCTTTTCAGATGAGAGCAAGTTTTGTATTTCATTTGGAAACCAAGGTCCTAGAGTCTGGAGGAAGGATGGAGAAGCTCATAGCCCAAGTTGCTTGAAGTCCAGTGTTAAGTTTCCACAGTCTGTGATGATTTGAGGTGCAATGTCATCTGCTGGTGTTGGTCCATTGTGTTTTTTGAAAACCAAAGTTTTACCAAGAAATTTTGGAGCACTTCATGCTTCCTTCTGCTGACCAGCTTTTTAAAGATGCTGATTTCATTTTCCAGCAGGATTTGGCACCTGCCCACACTGCCAAAAGCACCAAAAGTTGGTTAAATGACCATGGTGTTGGTGTGCTTGACTGGCCAGCAAACTCACCAGACCTGAACCCCATAGAGAATCTATGGGGTATTGTCAAGAGGAAAATGAGAAACACGAGACCAAAAAAATGCAGAAGAGCTGAAGGCCACTGTCAAAGAAACCTGGGCTTCCATACCACCTCAGCAGTGCCACAAACTGATCACCTCCATGCCACGCCGAATTGAGGCAGTAATTAAAGCAAAAGGAGCCCCTACCAAGTATTGAGTACATATACAGTAAAGGAACATACTTTCCAGAAGGCCAACAATTCACTAAAAATGTTTTTTTTTTATTGGTCTTATGAAGTATTCTAATTTGTTGAGATAGTGAATTGGTGGGTTTTTGTTAAATGTGAGCCAAAATCATCACAATTAAAAGAACCAAAGGCTTAAACTACTTCAGTCTGTGTGGACTGAATTTATTTAATACACGAGTTTCACAATTTGAGTTGAATTCCTGAAATAAATGAACTTTTCCACGACATATTTCTAATTTATTGAGATGCACCTGTGTGTATATATATATATATGTGTGTGTGTGTGTGTGTGTGTGTGTATTTAATTCAAATAAATTTTGTATTTTGTATTTTCTGTTTTCTTTTTAATTTTAGTTAGATTTTAGTTTTGTTGTGTTTTTGTTATTTTTATTAGCTACTGATTTTGGAAAAAAATATAGTTTTTACTCATTTTAATTTTTTTTTAAATATTTTTTTTTTCACATTATTTAAACATTTATTTCAACTAACACTTTTTAATGGTTTCCGTTAACTATAATAACCCTGCATGATCCTTTATCCTTTAAATTCATTATTGGTAAAAAATAAATCTAAAATCATTTGGCTTCAGATGACCAAATCACGCAAAGCTTAATTCTCAATGAAGCTGAGAGTGGCGTAACTTCACAAAACATTTGTTTATTGAAATATAACTTTCTTAATTGATGTTTCTAGCATGCAAACTCAAGTGAGACTGTACATATCTCTCAAATCGTACAGTATGTGTTTGTGTGTGCACAGTATAATACCTGTTGATGCATCTCTCGCTGTATAATTATGAAGAACTCTTCGTGGGAGAGCTGAATCAGACAGCACAGTGCTAAGGGTCTGCAGAAAAAAAAAATAACAGTACTAAGAATATGTCAAGTGCGTAGGTCTATTGGCTTATAGTGGCAACAGTACCATGTCTTGCCACTAAGCCATGTTGGTGAACCTGTCTTGGTTTTGCCACTGCAGACATTTGGGAGTGGAGCTTTCAGTGGCTGTAGCATTTGTGTAAACTTCACAAAGACAGCTTTGTCAGCACTGAGAGTGTATCTCAGTATTTGTGAGTGTGTGTGTGTGGTTACTCCACTCGGTCCCTTGTCACTTTCTCTTAGGTATACTCACCTCTTCACGGAAGAGATCCCGTTTCTGCCGCAGTGCATTAACCCTCCTTTTAAAAGTGGCACAAAGAAAGCAGTATTAAAAGTGCGGCGACTGTGAGACTAAAGGTTCAGAAACACTTAAGATGCCACACAGACAGTCACGCTGATGGACCGCATGATTCTCAAGGAACTGGTTTAATGGTTACTGCAAAACATTAGACCAAACACTTAACATTTTATCAGTGATTGCATGTAGAACTTGACACTGTCTCTCTGCTCAAAAACTCCATAGCGGATGTTTGATAGGGTTCACCAGTTTTTAAAGGTATAATCAAACCGCAGTCTACGCTCAACATGTTTAAAAAAAATCTAAAACCATTATGATCATACACCTAGCCATCAGCATCACAAAGTCATCAGCATCAGAACAGGATACGTCTAAAACCACATACCTGGGTAGTTTATTTTCTGAGTTTGACTCTTGGCAAATAAATCCTGTCAAAAGGAAAATTATATAAACAAAACTATCTTATCAAAATTATAGATAATAGATAGATAATATAAAATTATCTTATCAACCAAGTTTAGTCTATAAATACAGCATGGGATCAAAACAAAACTTTTTTTTAGTAAATTCTTGTATAAGTACATAAAAGTCTATTATGCTTAGTACACTCAAAACGTTTTGAATTCTTTATTTTTTAAGTTTTTCAAAGCTTAAGACAGATTTACGTAATTCATAATTCACAAATTACATAAATGACATCCAATATAGCAAACCCCCTAAAAAAACTGTACCATTGTAAACTTTTTTTGTTGTTGTTGTTGTCAAAATACCATTTATAAATTAATATGGGACGTTTCTCGACGTTTTTAAAATGTTTTTGTTATTTTGTTGAATGTATTATGACTAAAACAATGTTACCACAATTTCACTGTAGAATAAAAAAATAAAGTATTTCAGGAAAACTATAGTACCATAGTAGATTTTATAAGGGCCAACTGCACTGTGTACATTATTAATTCATAAAAATCTAAAATTCAAAATGATTCAAAATTAAAATTATACTTACCTTGAAGCACAAATAGCTTGAAAATGAAAAGTGTACAGAGTGAAAACACATGAATGTCCCGCTGTTCGTTCATCTCAGAGCGACGGGCGTCCTTCAACGATCAAGAAATGAGTTTCATTTTAGGAGGATCGAATTAAATTCTCTTTCAGAAAAGGATTCTTATAGGATTCATCAAGTTAAAATCTCTGAGGTACGATTAACAAACTAAAGTGATTTGTCACAGAGTAGTGAAGGATAAACGTCCATCTTCTGTACAGTCTGAGGATGATGTACCTGCGCGCTCCTGCGGCATCAGGAGGACGGAGCGGGAGCGCACCTGCGCGCAGGTAACTGGTAACAGGTAACTCATCTACCTGATGCACGGAACGTATGATATGATATCATGATATAGATCAGATGATATCCCAGTCACAAATGAAGTACTCTGAACACAACTTTAATTTAACTTCACAATGGTTTAGACAGCACAGTCAATGGATATGATTATTTATAGCCCTATTTTTCATATTTTAATCTTTATTGGTATGAGGGTATTGTCTTGCTCAGTGTCACAATGGTGATGGATCACCGGTGGCAAATATTAAACCAAATTTTCACATAAGAGTTGATGAAACCACTGCGATACAAAGTAATTTAATTCAGTGACTTTCAACGGGGAGGAGGGGGTTTCTCGAGACTGTCCAAGTAGTGCCCCTCTTTTCATAAACAAACACTTTTTGTGATATACTTGCCATATAGAATTATGCTACATAAAATATGATAGTACACTACTTACATTTCGTCTGTTACAGATCCTCACTGAACGCGCTCGAGCAGCCTGTTGTTTCTATGGTTACGTGTTGAGACTTTTGTTCGCGCGCGTCTATTTACTGCGCTAAACGTAATCTTAAAACGCAAAGTTTTGTGGTTATTAAAATTATACGAAGAATTACTGAATAGTTTTCAAAGGGTCGACATTTTAAGGAAATTTCTGTCATTATAATTTTAATCCGTCTCGCGCCAACAAATGTCTTTGGCGCCTAAACTAACGTTACTTAAGAAAACAAGCAGGTCAACTGTGTTGACTTATATTGTAATACAGACACATCAATCTTCCAGAAAACAGATTTGCTAAATAGTTAAAATGTCAAAATACATTTTATCATCCTTTCTCTGCATTATATGAATCCTGTGATAAATGGGTTGGCCGACTGAAGTAAAAAAATATTTCTACAAATTTGTCAAAATCTGTTTACTTCCTTGTACTTAAGCAGTGTGACATGCTATTCTTCATTAGGAAATAATGCTATTTAAAAATATTTATATCTATAGTTTTATGATCTCATATATAATTAAGAGGCTACATGGATTATTTGTACTAAAAGGACTTTTATGTGAATTTCACAAAAGCAAAATGTGATTAAAATATTATCCAGTTACAAATATACTAGAAATATACACTTTTTACAATGTAAATATACATATAACGCAAAATCCTTATGTTGTAGCCTGAAAAGATAATGCCCATGTTATTTTTAGACTATCCGGATAGATATATAGATATATAGATATATATATATATAGACAAATTATTCACAAGATACATTTTCCCTCCACACACACACACACACACACACACACACACACACACACACACACACACACACACACCTCAAATCATTGCTTTGGCGCGCATAGGCCATTCGAATAATGACATCATCGAGGCGCGCCCGAGTCCACTAATGTTTGCGTACGGGGAATAATGGCGATGTGCACAATATTACGATATGCTTCTGTTAGTTTGACCTCTTCTCTGCCTCGACTGTCAAAGAAAAATGCTGTGACTCCAGCTAGACTGCTGGCGAGGACATGCTATAAAAGACCCCTGAGCGCCACCACTCGATTTTGCGCAGGTATTCAAACTTATGAATGTTTACAGTCGACTCGCATGAAAGTTTAGATCTGTCTATCGGTGCACTGATGTTGCAATCATTTTCAAACGCTATGGCAGTGATGAACTCAGAATGAACTAGCCTATATTGCATACACCTTTGAGTGCATCTTTACGTGCACAGGAGTTTAGCTCCAACACACAAACCATGTAGTTTTCAAAGAAGTCTGAAGGACTTGATTAGCTGGATCAGGTGTGTTTAATTAGGGTTGCATCTAAACACTGCAGGGCTCTGGCCCTCCAGGAACTGAGTTTGATACCCCTGCTCTACTCTGTTTTACCTTTTCTCTGTCATTCAGCAGCACTGAAGTTCACAGACAAACACGAGTGGGTTCGCGTGGACAGTGGTGTGGCAACAGTGGGCATCAGTAATTTTGCACAGGTTAGACTGGTTATTAAAGCTTAATTTTTATAAGAAGAGGTGTTTTTGGACTATATAGGACGTATTGTCATGGGTTTATAATTTTCCCAGGAGGCACTGGGGGACGTGGTCTACTGTGGGCTCCCTGAAGTTGGTACAAAGTTATCACAGTCTGGTAACTATTCTTGCTCTGGAGAATACTGCTTTTGAAAAACTTGTATCCTACTGTGAATGTGTTCTTTACAGAACAGCCATTTATAACAAAATACAGGTATTTGTTAGTAGTAAATCAAGCAAATATTATGATCAGTTATTATTTAGTTTGTTTATTTATTGATATCTGTGCCGTAGATGAATTTGGTGCTCTGGAGAGTGTTAAAGCAGCGAGTGAGTTGTACTCTCCTCTGACGGGGGAGGTGACAGATGTTAATGACGCCTTGGCAGACAACCCAGGACTGGTCAACAAATCTTGTTATAAAGACGGTGAGACATTACTTCAAACTCATTTGGACTCAAACTGGCCTGGAATCTTTCAACTTAAAGGAATAGTTCACCCAAAAATGAAGATGAACCCACCCTCAAGCCATCCAAGATTTAGATGAGTTTTTTTCTTCATCGGAACAGATTTGGAGAAATGTAGCATTACATCACTTGCTCACTAATGGATCCTCTGCAGTGAATGGGTGCCGTCAGAATGAGAGTCCGAACAGCTGATAAAAACATCACAATAATCCACGCTTCTCCAGTCCATCAGTCATCAGTTTTGTGAAGCAAAAAGATGCATATTTGTAAGAAACAAATCCATCATTAAGATGATATAATTTTAAATCTAAAATATGAGTCGATAATCCATTATAACGCTCTTGCAGGTAAAATATATTATATGTATGTATGTATATGTATTTCTCTCCTAATTTTTTTTATTTTTTTGGTCTTGATGGATTTGTTTCTTATAAACATGAAGCTTTTTGATTCACAAGATATAAATTGATAGACTGGAGTCATGTGGATTGTGAATTATTTTGTTTTAATCAGCTGTTTGGACTTTCATTCTGACGGCACCCATTCACTGCAGAGGACCCATTGGTGATCAAGTGATGTAATGCTAAATTTCTCCAAATCTGTTCAGATGTAAGAAACTCTCATACATCTTGGATGTTCCTGAGGGTGAGTAAATTTAAGTCTTGTGATCAGATTTAGGTAATAGTTATTTAAAAAAAAAAAAATGTAAATTTTGTCTTTATTAAGTGTGTTTTTTTCACAGGCTGGCTGATGAAGATGACTGTATCTATTCCTGAGGAATTGGATGGACTGATGGATGAAGCTGCTTATGAGAGATACATCAAATCTATAGAGGACTAGAGTGTGCTGCTGGCATGTTGCATATGGGGGAGAATTTAAAAAAAATCAATTAAGGAATGTTTATAGTAGTTGATTTAGCACTGGAGGGGACCACATGAACGCAACATTATGCACTTCGCTTGCAAAACAAGCAGCAAGCCTGGTTGGATTGAGCCAGTTACTGTATATAGCCATAGAGACACAGCCTATGTAACGGTTTCATCTCTTTTGTAGATGTTATACTGTTCCTATAAAAGCTTGTCATTGCTTGGAATAAGCTACAAATAAAATGTGGAAGTACAAATGACACCCAATGTCCAGTCTGAGGACAGCTATGAAACCTGGTGAAATCTGTGTTAGTTTTAAAGACTCATAACTGAGTTAAAGTGATTAACATCATTAAACATCTATTTAAAACACTTATCTGCTTTAAATGGTTTTATTGCATTAGAAATATTGCTTTTTGATGCCAAATGCGCATCTTACAGAGTTCTAATTTACAATATAAAGAACCCAATGTCTCCAAATGAATTATTTTTAGTACAGTTTTGTAAAATACCTTTAAAGAAAACAAAGCTTAAGTCATAAATGTTCAATATCAACAAGTTTCCAACACCATGATGGACCATACTTGCTTCTTAATATAGTTAGTATAGTTAAGTAAAGTCAAAAGTCTGTTATTTTACTAAATCTAGAGATCAGAATAACTTTTTTTTTTTGAATGTCATATCTACCAGGTAAAAACCTTAAGTCTGATAACTTAGAAAAGTGATGATACATTATATAAACACATAAGCAATAATAATAATAGTCCATCTAAATAGGTCATTTTGTATGACTTTTTTTTTTTTTTAACGAGTCTTAAAAAGTCTGTAAAACGTTTGTAAAGTTAAAGGCACTAAAGGCTGGAATACGCTACACAACATAAAATCAGCAGATTTAGTTAAGATAAAAACTGGATAACATATACTAAACGTCTGAGGATCACAGACTACCAGACTTTTCAAAACACAAAAACAAGCTTCTCATTGCTATGAGACACATTCCAAATGAAAACAATATAACTACGTCCAAATATACCTACTTCCATACTATATAGCAGGGCTCCTCAAATCTGGACCTCGAGAGCCACTTTCCTGTAGAGTTTAGCTGTAATCCTAATCAAACACACCTGAACATGCTAATCAATGTCTTCAGGATCATTAGAAAATCACAGACAGGTGAGTTTGATCAGGGTTGGAGCAAAACTCTGCAGTGGATTGGACCTCCAGGGTAAGATTTGAGGAACCCTGCTACATAGTATGCAAAAACAGTATGCATGTCCGATTTCATATTAATTAAAAAAAAAAACAGTAGACGAAAAGTATCCAGAGATGACTGACAATTCCACTGACACTGTTCCACTTTGTTTTTTATGCCATTCCCTCGATTGATTGATTACATTGCATGAGTGACCACTATGGGTGTAACATTTGCTATGGGCTGAATTGGGATGTACTAAGCTCTTGATCCCTTGGAATCCACTATGGAGTTGATTTATTACTTACATGTTTTCCCTTACAAATTTGTTTGATGCAGCATTCTATATGTATTCAGGCATGCTTGGGATGTTTTATATCTTTAAAAAAAGAATTCACATATAGAGTTGTTTGGGGTATGGGTAAATTAAACGTGATCTGCAGTGGTGTCACAATCATATTCCATTGGGGTATATGGAGTGGCCTTAAGTACATATTAAGTAGACTTGCTCCCTCAGTCAAAATCAAGGGGTCAAGGGTGTCCATATAAACTTCCCTCATCCACTTCACGAAGTGGAGCACACTTCAAAATGGCAGCAGGGATTCCCCTGAGGGGAAGTGCTTAGGGAAGGTTGCGAATGTCTGTCTAAAAGTGAAGTGGAACACAGCCATTGTGGAGTGCGCATCTGATGGACACTTTACTATCCCATGAGGCCACAGGAGAGGATTTGTGAACGGCAGTGAAGTGACACTGGTAGGTCATGTGACAATGACAACATGGTGGATTCATACCACCTATATTTATACTATATTATATAGTACATACTGTTAGAGCTGGTGAAGTAAATTTCAAAGCAGATGTACTACCTACTAGACTGACAGTGCTAAAAATCTGCAGACTGGTTGACTGGAGTCAGCTCATCCTGCAAATCGGTTAAAAATCAGTGCAAATGTTGTGCAGTGTATTTCAGCTTTAACATGTCAATCTGTTATCTGTGGGGAACAGCTACACCTCCAGGCACTTTGCTGTAAGGGTCTCTGGTTGGGGTACGTCTGGCCCGGCCACGTGAGACTGTGGGTTGAGGTAGACCCTCCAGAAGACACCGGTCCTTCTCTACCCTCTCTCTACGTTGTGCGCTCTCAAACATCACGCTGGCTGTGAAGTCTCGCTCATTTAGGAAGGCAATGGTTTCGTCCCGTTTGCGGCTGACGTAGCCCTTCAGCACAGCGCTGTATGGGTTATCTTGCGTGTCTGGATCCTCTGAGTGGTGTTTAAACTCCATGCGGGTGATGACTGGGAGGAGAAACCCGGTTCCTTTACGACTCACAACATCCTCCATACTGCCCAGAGCTTCCTGCACCAGCCTTGCAGGAACAGGTACCATGTCACAGCCTGATCGCTGGTCTACAAACTCCCTAAAACGCCTTCTCACTGACGCAACATCCTGTAGAGACTGGGCACGTCGCTCCTCAAGATCAATAATGATCCGCTCTGGGTAGTTGCTGCCTAAAACCACACCTGTGAACAGAAAGTGAGGACAGAGAGTATAAATGTGATTTAGTTTTTAATTAAAGCCAACCCATTTTATCTCCATAATTTGATGTCTTTCCAAGTGATAAAAAAAATAGGTATGGGACTTGATTTTATTGGGAATACTAGTGGACAATATAACCAAAATCCTATATTGCAATATGAGTAATTTTATTTGACAATAGTTATTTTTGCTGGAAATAAGGTAACATTATGAATATTACAAACATTTTAGATGACATTAATATTTCACAATTCTTTGATTTTCTCCCAAATTCTACGTTTTGCTTTAATCTACTGTGCTACTGAATACTCACCAAGTCAGGGATTTTGACAAATTTTAATTGTAATTAATAAATCCGATTAAGCACAATAAATTGTGAAAAAGACTGCAATTAAGAACTCACATACTGTCAGGGGTCTTTAAGTGCTTGCACTTGGGTGTCCTTCAAAATAGTGTGCGAACACAATTCTCTTTTGTGTGTATTTGTGCTTAAATTGCTTAAAATCATTTTAAAGGGCTTTTTAAACCTATTCATCACCTTTTAAGTTCAATAAAATGCAAAAAAACAACAACAACAACAACAACATACATGCTATCTATTCACCAGCGACTTTATATACATGTGCACACAGAAAACCGTCTGTTAGAACAGTGTGCTAGCTGAATTGTCTTTTATGTGTTATCAAGCCAAAACTGCTAAAAAATCACTTGAATGTTTAAATGGGCAGAGCTTAATAAGCATGAAAAGAAAAAAAATGTAACAGTGCAACACTGCAATGGTTGTCAAATTTCTACCGGTTTATCGGTATATCAACACACCCTTAATTGGAAATTGACCAGCATTTTTGCTGGATTCTTGTGCATTTTCAGTTATTTGACCACTATAAATATGAAACTCTAAAATGACCTTGAAGCATTTGCGTGTGATATTAGCAGTATATCTCATTTAATCTGTTTCAGTCCATGATAACCATGAACAGATTACGTCGTATAACAAACCAGCTCTACGCAGCATTGATGCTGGGCACTTCCAGGGTTTATGGATGAGGTCATCAGGAAGTGCTTTCAGTTCAGGACACCACTGTCGCACAAAGGTGCCATAGGGGTCACAGGTCAGCGCTGCATCAACAGGGTGCATCACGAAGTTCCAGTGATCCAGTCCACACATTCCTCCATTCTGCCACATCATGGCATCTATGGCAACATCAGCATCTACCAGAGTGTCCTGTAAAATGGAGAAAAAGAGATGCCTTGTTGGATGGTCATCATTACAGGTAATTTCTGATAAAGTCGACACAATCTCTATCAACAAACCAGAAACCCAGTGTTTGAATGCTGAACTCGGTGGCACAATGCTTCTATGTTGCAGATGGTTGCCAGGATGTTGCTATTTGGTTTCTAGGGTACTTTGGCTGGTTGCTAGGTGGTTTCTTACTGGATAAAAAGTCAAAATAGCCCACTCCCAAGTGAGAGCAATTGGATTATTTGCGTTTATATATGCATTTGGCCAATTAGTCTACACGTACGTCACTGGTAGTTCCTATAGAAGTTTTAGACCCTACTTTGAAGTAGGAGCTAATTTAGTTCCCACAAACGAAGTTCCTAGAACTAAACACGTTCCTGCAGTGCGAACATGGCAAAAATCGAGAACTTCCGCCAATAGTTCTAGGAACAATGAAAAGGTTCTTCCGCCGTGAAAGTGCCTATGGCTTTGCATTAGCTGTAGCATCGCATTATTATGAAAGCTTATTTTGGCCAAAAAATAAAAATATAAAAAAAGATTACAACTTTTATCTCACAATTCTGACATTTTTTTCCTCACAGTTTTGACTTATTTTCTCAGAATTGTGTGTTTATATCTCTGAATTGTAAGTTTATATCACAAAATAGCAAGTTATAAACTCATTTACATCTTGCAATTAAGACTTTTCTCTCAGAATTCTGACTGCAATTGTGACTTTTCTCATAATTAAAAGTTCACATCTTGCAATTGTGATTTTTCTCAGAAATAATAAATGCAATTGCAAGATATAAATTTGCAATAATGAGGAAAAATTCAGAATTGTGAGATACAAACTCACAATTGCAAGAAAAAAAATCACTAAATAATTATAAGAATAAAGATTTAGTGTCCTCTGCATGTCTCACTTGAAACCAGCGGTATCCTTCCTGCCAGGGAATATGCAGATAAGCGATGAGGAAGGAGGCCACCACGTGTCTCATGTAGTTGTTCATCCAGCCAGTTTGCCACAGCTGTCTCATAGCCGCATCTACCAGGGGGTATCCTGTCCTTCCACGCTGCCATGCCTTCAGATGGACAGGGTCCGAACTCCAACGCAGAGCCTGCACATGGGTCAACATTTGAGTATGCAAATGTAATTACAAATGTAACTTGTAACAATAATTGCTAAATTTATACATTTTCTGATGCTGTTAAGTTTCTAGTATGTTGTGGGTGCCTGTTTTATTATCCGACAGGCAAAAATCATAAATCTGATCAAGTAATAGCACTTCTCTCCTCAGCAAATAAGAGTATTGGATTTCAGTCAGCAAATATGAAGCAGGACGGTGTTATAAATATGAATCTTGCCTTGTACGGTGGCCTGAGGGACTCCCAGGGCAGGTCTGGGAAAAGGCACAGCTGCCAGTACGCCAGGTCCCTCCAGGCCAGTTTGCGCTGGAATTTGGGAGGTCTGCAGCGAGCTCCACGGGCGTCCCATAATAGGCTGCGTGCACTGAGCTGCCCAAAGTGCAGATATGGAGATAGAGAGCTGGTGTTGGGCTCATCCGCACGACTTGACTCCTTCTCATAACGGTACACACCTACAGTGAGGTCAATTGATGAACGCAAAATGATGGATGGGCTTGTAATGCTGCTATATTAAAACATGCAGCCTGAAAATATGTCTTACCATCTCGCAGGAAGGCCTCAAGACGGGCCTGAGCTCCTTCCTCACTGAAGTCCCATGATTTTCGAATGTTCATGGCCCAGTCAATCTGTCAATACCACATCACAAAAGCAATTTGATCATTTAAAATGGCAACATACAGACTTAGGGACCGTTCACTCAGAACACAATTTTTGCACCCAACTGCACTACATTTCGATTGATTTTCTACAGTGTGTAAACTTGTTAGATGGTTTTTGACCATTACAATTAGACCTTGCATCTCTTGCAGTGTCTTGCACGACACAGCATTAAAAAAATGCAAGTTCAAATAAGTTTAAATTTCAAAACACATGTCTCAAGTCTCAAGAAAAATACACTCTGTGAATGGAAACTAAGGTTACATAAAGACAATAGTTTCTGATGGTTAGATAATAATAAAACAAATTCATCCTAGTAAATTCTAATTATTATCCAAATATTGTTTTATATGACACGTGATACACATTTCAGCATCAGTATAAATTCATTATTTTAAAGATATGAACAATATAAACATAATAATAATAACAATAATAATAATAAGCACAGATACTTATTAAAAATTGTGATAATTCGTATATTAACATTAAAATATAATTAATAGAGTTATTATAGTTAACTAAAACTGAAACTAAAATTAAAATCTTAAAAAAAATTGTTGTCTGAAATAAAATAAATATAAAAACTTTAACTTGTTGTACTAAAATAACAAAAATAATAATAAAAAATAATAAAAACTATATAGACATATATAACAAGACTATAAAAAAATGACAAAAACCAACAAAAGTCCAATAAAATTACTAAACCTTTTACTAAACTTAAATAAAAAACAAAAAGAGTCAAAATATTAATAAAACTATAATAGTATCTCAATGATACTAAAATAACACTGACTTGTCTGACATAAGTAAGAAGAACATAAGCGTTGTGTGTTAGTGTTGGTTTGAATATTTCACCTCTGTGCCATCTTTCCTGCGTGGCATGCGTGCCAGTCCCAGATCAACAAGCAGGCATCCCTGTGGCCATGCTGAGGGAGCAGGCAGGGCAGCGGGGGCGTCCAGTGGAACGGTCAGTCCACTGCCAGGATTCTGCTGGCAACAACTCATGAAGTGAGAGACAGAGCCGATACCTGCAAATAAATGTAGAAACCTTTAAGAAACTAGCACTTTAGAAGATTTTGGTGGTATTTGCCCATGCAAAAGTTGCGACCATCATGCTAGGGGGTAGTAAGTGGCTGTCAGGGCACTGCTATATGGTTGCTAAAGTATTCTTTGGTGTCTTGCTGCACAATCGCTATGGTGGCTATTTAATTGCCCCAGACTCCTAAAAATGGATTAAGTCTATAGGATTTTTCACTCGCTTTAAAATCTTAATTAGCTTTGAAAAGTAATAGCACACTTCTCTCTACAAGACACTCAATTTAACGCAAGACACTAGGCCCAACCATTGTTTTTTCAGGCACTGGTTAATTTAGAAATGTTAGGCTTCTATGATTTTCTTTCAGACTAGCGGAAAAAATACACATTTATGTGTTTATTTTATTATACTTTATCTGTTTGTGTCTATAGATTTCCATTTCAATACATATAGTTAAAACATAGGAATAAAACTGTAAAGTTTGTTCTATCTAAATTATAAAGGTTTTATGGAGGGGTTCAAGCCTAAAACATGGTGAAATGTATTTTTTCTGGCTGTTGACTTTATTTTCTGATTTGTGGGATGATAAAAAGAGATATCCAAAACCATCTCTGCTTTATACAATATGCAGGTTTCTGTTCAGGAAATGTATGCAAATTAGTTCATATTTAATTAGACAATGCCTCATTTCCATATTTAAACATAACATTTCAGAAATGCATCATTTGCATAATTAAACAATTTTTCAGAACATTTGTAACAATTATCTTAATTTACTGTGATTAATCAACTGGGGAAAGTATGGCAATATCTATATTAGTAACAATTTTTACCCTACTCACCTGTAGCTTCTTGCTTTAAGGCATAATTAATGTGCAAGGTAGTACACACAAAAGTTTATTACTTTAGGCATTTAAAATGTATGAACAATTACCAATACAATGCAAAAAATGAATCTCCAAAATTCCCACCTCTTCAGCCCTGACCTGCACAACATTACCCACCTCGCAGTCCAACGCCGCGAGTGCTGACTGTGTAGGGGTCTCTAAGGCAGTAGGAGTGATAGATATGGCACTTAACACCTTGTTTCTCCAATGTCTCCCACACGCTGTCATCTCTTTCCTTCAGCCATGGCTCATAAAGGGCCGTTGCTACAACCGACTCTGCCCCCGTCTCAGCGATCAACCCTTGCAGAGCTGTCAAAGACGAGGCCTCTGCCTTCAGGGTCACCAAGTGGCTTCCACGCTGCTCCAATGAGCAGCTCAGACTCACTAGTGCCTGATGCAGCCAGTATTTCGACGCCCCACCGGCTGCCACAGTAACCCCTGGACCCTCCTCCTCCACCGCATTCCACAGGAAGACAGGAATGACAGGTGCACCAAGCTCCAGGGAGCCAATCAGAGCAGGGTTATCCCACATGCGGAGGTCCCTTCTGAACCAGAGCAGAACTGGTCGTGGTCCCGATGGGTTCTTCAACAAATGCTGCTTCTTACGCTGACGACGCCTTTGTGACCTCGTTGACTTTGTGACCTTGAGATCGTCATTGTCTTTATTTGTGTTTTTAATGGGACATGTCTTTTTATGTACTTCCGTATCTAGTGTCCATTTTGCAACAGCCTGGTTCTCTGCTACTACAGCTCCATCACTGACGTTTGGCTGATCAACACCTGAAGTTACTGTAGTCATGTCGGCATAGCTTTTGTAACAGGGAGGCACATGAGGCTGATGATCCGGTTTGGTTTGTTTGGTTTCATAAACAGAGAGTGTTAAGGCCAGCTCTAATTCATCTGCTTCATCCTGAAAAAGTATCAAACAAAATATGTTTTTAATATACTGTGCCATACCTCTTATTTTATATATATATATATATATATATATATATATATATAGCCTGTACACACACACACACACACACACACACACACACGTGTGTACTTGTTTATGCTACATATAGTAAATCCTGAAATTTTTGACATTGTGCAGGTGGGAAAAAAAATATTAAAAATAGTAAATGATGTTTATCTGAAAGTGTAACAATGCAAACAGGTTTTCTGTAACGGGTAGGTTTAGGGTTAGGGTTAGGTTAGGGGATGGAAAATATCATTTGGTCAGTATAAATGTAATAGAAGTCTATGGAAAGTCCCCACAATTCACAGAAACACACAAACTGTTCAAAACTTTGGGGTCAGTAAGATTTTTTTGTTGTTTGTTTTTGAAAGAAGTGTCTTACTCTCACCAAGACAACATTTATTTGATCAAAAATCTGTTAAAAAAACTGTAATATTGTGAAATATTATTACAATTGAAAATAACTGCTTCCTATTTGAATATATTTTAAAAAGCAATTTATTCCTGTGATGCAAAGCTGAATTTTCAGCTTCATTACTCCAGTCTTCAGTGTCACATGATCCTTCAGAAATCATTATAATATGCTGATTTGATGTTCAAGAAACATTTGAAGAGTTTATTTGCAAAAACATATAACTCCATTTTTAACAATTCTCAGAAATCATGTTTTTTTCATTGTGCATTCCAATTAATCTCAATCAAACTGCAGTTGGGTTATTTTGACTAGGTTAAAAAAAATAATTTAAAAAAAACAGCTAACTAACATAAAAACATGATAACATAATGAAAAAAATATGTTTTTTTGAAAAGTTTAAGAAGTTATTTGTTTTTGCAAATAAACTCTTCATTTCTAATTATATATATATATATATATATATATATATATATATATATATATATATATATATATATATATTATATAGGCTACATATAGATAGATAGATAGATAGATAGATAGATAGATAGATAGATAGATAGATAGATAGATAGATAGATATCCAAACGTTGACTGGTACAGTATGTAATCCACACTACCTTAGAGAAGTACTCCAGGAAGATTGCAGTCAGCTGACTGTGTATATGTTCATGTCCGGATAAAAGGGGTTTGATTAGATCCAGAAAGTGTGTTCGGGTGTCGGTGTCCCCCAGCAGAGACAAACACAGACAGAAAAACCCATCCGGATCCTCTCGACCCAACATCAGCTCTCTCAGCAGTTCACGGACCTGAGACTTCATATCTCTGCCTGTAGACATTCTCTTCGAGCAAATCCGCAGTGAATATACAAACTACATCATATATTATATATAACAATCATTGGTAACAGTTTGCGTCGTAAACATTAACTGATAGATACAATGTTTCCGCGAGCCGCGTTACAAAACGATTGAACGAATGATGAGTTGACAGGTTACACAAGCAGCTGCTGCGGGGGTTTCATAACCGAATGTAACATCTACAACACCGCTTTATTTTTTAGTTTATATCACACCCATTTGTTTCATTACCGAAACTGGCTATAATGATGAATTTATTACTTACATTAACTACATAAACCTTAGTAGAAGAAGCATGATGAGTACGTAACAGCGCCTCCAGTGCCTTTAGAGGGGCGGTGCTGAATGAGCTTTCTGACCAATCCTGATCGATTATTTTGCATTTGCCCCTCCCCCTCAGGTGTGGCACGTGTCAATCCAAACATATGAGAGCCAATCAATCAGAAGCATTTTTAGGAAGAGAAATAGACTTTTCAAAAACATTTTCTATAATTATCTCTGTAAGTTTCTCTTTCACGAAAGACACACGATGACCTTTGACTTAAGTAGATTTTATAAAACATAATTTTAAAAGCTTACTTTTGGGTATTCACACATTTATTTGCCAATAATCAGTAAGCAAAGTCTATCCCAAATAACATTTCATCCCTTTATTTGAAACTATATTTTAATATAATATGATAATTAATCAATAAATTAATAATTAATCATAATACATTTTATTTTCTAAATTTATTTATAGGGCCTATTTTATTCACATTAATATACAATTTAAAAAATCTAATAAATAAAGCATATGATAAGAATATTATTTGTTGGGATTTATTTATTTATTTTAATTTTGTAATTTATTTATTGCTTGCTGGCTTGCAATTTCACAGCTTTTATAGCTTTGATATTTTGAAGTGTTTTGCGGAGACAGAAAAGTGCAGTTAAGTGTTACCTACTGTTATTGCTAACCACAGAGGCAATAATATTAAAATTAATTAAGAATTATTTCATATAATTTATATTTCATATATTATTTCATTTTATATAATTTATATCATTATTTCATATATCATATATTATAATTATTTCAAATAATTTTTATTTCTATTCAATAGATGACAACCCTTCAATATTGTACAAATACATATATTTTACTGGTTAAATAATTAAGTTATAAAAATGGCTTAGTGGCTTCAGTGCTCTTTTAAAACATATCCATTGACTCTCTTTGAAGCTCACTCACAGAGACACACATATGCAGCAAATGATGTAAAACAATGTGTTACTATCTTTTTCTTTCATGTGTATTGACTTACAAGTGGACTAAAGCCTTTCTAAAGAGGAACAAATAGCTTTAAAATGAAAATTGAACAGGGAGCTTGTGTTTGAGGACAGTGTAATCAATAATGTTTAGACGGTAGAACAAGTCTAACAGACAGCAGATCAATACAGACGAGCCCCCACCTCCCTCCGCTCTGTCCCACTGACCTCATCGTATGATCTGATCAGCTCTTTATTTAAAGCTCAGCGGCTGCTGAGTGAAGGGCCGATTAGAAAGAAAGAGCCAGAGAGCAGTTCACCACTTCATTGGGTGACAACAAAAATCTAAATGTCACATAAAAACCCAAATAAGCTAGATTTGGATATTTTTGAAAAGAAAATGTTAGTGGATTAAACACAAGTTAATCTTAATCGACAGATGTTGATTACTACAAAATATATGCCACTAGTACCATAAAAAAAAAATTCAAAATTGAATTACTTAAAAAGATAAAATCAGGATTATAATGAGGCACTAGAAGTAAACAGGGCCAATTTTGAAGGATTAATGAGAAGAAATGCGAAAACACATTAAAAAAAAAAAAAAAAAAAAAAAAAAAAGCTTTATTAATATTACATTAAATATAAAGTTGTACACACACACACACACACACACACACACACACACACACACACATTTAGTCATTTAGCAGATGCTCTTATATATGTGTATAGCCAATATATAATTTCATTAAATATATACAATTTTGCTATTAAATTTAGTTAAGAATTACAAAGAAACTGCAAGTAACTGTTTAAACACACTTAATTAAACATGACAATTTGAAGCAGAAAGACTGAAATTGTATTTTCTTGTAAAACCTACTCAAATAATCTTATTTGCAACACTTTAGCAACTACGTAACAATGTGTAGATTCCATTAAATACACTGAAAAAAATTATACTTAATTTTTTTAAGGTAAGTGGATGCAAACAATTTATTTTAGCTACATTTAAATAAAAAAATAATGTTGAAAGTTAGTCAACTAAATTTGTTTATTTAAATGTAGCTAAAATAAATTGATTGCAACCACTTACCTTAAAAAATGATGTAAAGGATCATTTTTTTCAGTGTACATTTCCTTTTAAAATTACTGAATTAATATTCAGTAATAATAATAATATCGATTTGACTGCACAGACACTATTGAGAACAAAACTTGAACTGAATTGAGTTGAATATTGACACTACAGTTTTATGTATACAGCTTTATATATGGAATTGAATTTGTTTCATAATTTATGAATTTTGCAACATGAATTTTTTTTTCTATTTATCACTGTAAAGCTACTTTGACACAATCTTGACATAAACACATCTCAGTTTAATTTATTCAGATGAAAACGCTTGGATGTCAAACACCACGCTTTGCAGGAAAAACAGAGTGAGTGCAAGGAATCAAAGGAAATAAAAAGATGAGTAAAGGAAATAAAGCTATCAAGGCGTGTAAGTGGAGTCATATATGGAGCGTGTTGCCATGGAAATGCAGGGAGTGATTTCAGTTGGCTACTTTGAGTCTGACCTCTGATTTGAGTGAATGCTCATTCAGAGTCATATGAGGTGAGATCTTTCTCCAGTGCTGGATGGCCTCAACCCAAAATCTTGGACAAAAACAAATGTACTATATATTATTTGCTCTTTATTTCCTATGCATTCTATTCTGCATGTTTTCATGTGCAGTAAGTATATGTCTGTGCATCTGTCTCTCTTAAGTCTCTTTCTCTGGCTCTCTCATTAACGCTCCACTCAGACGCTGTATAGCAGGTGACAGAGAGAACTAATCGCTCTGAAGATTAAAAATAAATGAAGAGAAACGTGTTTTAGAAAAACGGTGGAACGAACATCATAAATCATCCAGCCTGGATCAGGTTCCTCCTCACTGTCCGCACACTGACAAACACGCACACACGCAGACAAATTACATTACAGAAATCACATTACTGCTGCCTTTCAGGAAGGACGCACGAAGGGGAAAAGAGAGAGAAGGTGACAGAGAGAGAGAGAGAGAGAGAGAGAGAGAGAGAGAGAGAGAGTCATATTAGATGAGGCTTTAAAGTGACAGATCTGGAAAAGAGGAAAACAGAGGATTTTATATCCAAAAGCTTGTGTAGACTGCAAAACATAAAAATAAAATAACTAAAATAAAAATAATAATAAAAATAATTATTATTATTAGTATTACAGTTTGCAGTTTACACAAGCTGTAATACATCTATAATAATAATAATAGAACTGCTTAAATAGACTGAATAATAATAATAATAATTAGTATTATTATTGTTTGCAGTTGTCACCAGTTTTAATACATTATCTAATAATAATATTATAACTGTATATTATTATTATTATTATTATGCATGTTTTCATGCACAGTAAGTATATGTCTGTGCATCTGTCTCTTATAAGCCTCTTTTTCTTGCTCTAATTATTAATATTATTTTGCAGTCTACGCAAGCTTTATTATATAACATAATAATGAAGATAATATAACTGCTTAAATAGGCTGTAAAAATACTACTACTACTAATAATATAACAATAATCATTATTTTCGCAATTTTCTCATTATCAATAATGTATTTTATTTAATAATGTACTGAATTAATTATATTAGGTATCTTGTTATTATACTCAAATAGGCTTGGTTTTATGTTTCTTAAAATCATAATTTAATGACAATTTAATCTACATTAATTATAAATTTGAGAAGACTTTTGTCACATAATGTAAACATTTATTCTTATTATAACATTGGAAACATTCCTTGTGTTTTTAAAGTCCATGTTTTTTAAAGTTTTCAATCACGAAGGTCATTCTTTGGCTTTCAGTGGAGCTGATGATGTGACCTCGTATAGCATCTCTGGAGAAAACATCTAGAGTTTGTGTTCTAGGACATAAAAAAGCATTCTGTATACTTATCCTCATAGTCACAGGGCATTAGTTTAATGCTTATGCCTCAAATAATGAGTTTGCAGCAGCAGAGTTGACTCCCAACTGGCAAAGGCTGTAGTTTTCTATCTGTCCTCTGGAGGACACTGTTTGACAGTGAGTGCAGCATCCACGGGACAGCAGCTGAATCACAGCCTGCAGAGACACACAGAGAGAGAGAGAGGACAGAAAATGTCAGACATTATTTGTGACTTTTTGTTACAGCAGTATGTGTTTGTGTTTATGTGCTCATTTTTCTGTGTTTTTCGAGAGGCGCTGTTAGAGACGCAGGAAAAGGACAAATGGACAAAGAAAAAATAGCAAGAACAAAATGAACAGAGTAACAACTGTAGGCAGAACAAGAGGAATCAGGGGAGAGTGTAATCCTTTGTTCTCCTCTATTCACTTGGAGCGCGTGTCTGACTCCCTATAGGCGGAATTTCATTTTGCAGCATCTCACAGACACACACACTCAAACACCATGTAATTTGCCCTCCAGGGACACTATCATATTTATATTTCTGCCTGTGTTTTTCAGATGAAGTGTGCGAGCGCAGACCCTCTTTAAGTTTATTTTAGGGTTTTCCTTGTGATACAAGTAATATTATTTTCCCTTCATTTCTTTTCGTATGCCTGCATGAATAATAATAATGTGAGACACAAATCAATAATGTAAGATTCTTGATTAGAAGTTTTTGAGAAGGTCACGAAAAGATCAGGATTAAACATACAGTGCTGTTTCTGCATGTATTTAAGTAGCTATATGCTCATTGCTTTGGTCCTAACCTCAGGCCGGTGTAAATTTACAGTGCTCTCACAGACACAGACTAGAAGATCAAAGCTTCTGCTTCAACGCAGGACAAAGAGAGCTAGTCATAAACCAAAAATAAATTTTAAGGAATACCGGGATTTGGAATTATGAACATGTACAGTATGATAATAATTACCACGTCCAGTGTTGTGTTTTATGTTTAAGGTCTGTATTATAAAGTAAAATTCAAACACATTTAACTTAAAGGGTTCCATATACTTTGAAATGTGGAAAGAAAGCCAAAGTAATGGGTTTGATTCTTAGGGAAAGTAATGCAAAGACTGAGCACACTGCAAGTTGCTTAGGTTAACGCCATTTGCCAAATGCATAGATGAAATAAAAAGAGAATAAAATAAAGCTAAAAAGTAATCATCATCTTGTGGTTATAGCATTGTGGTTTATACTCATAGCCAATTATACAATCAAATTGTATCTGACACAATGACATTATTTTAGTATTACTTTATTATTAATCTTTTTAGGTATAAGACAAAGTGTATATCTTAGGTGCTGTAACTGCTCATTTTTTCTCCCCCCCACCAGTTTAATCGCCTCCCTGCCTTCACTAGCTCAATTTAAATAATCCTGCGGTGTGACAAATTAATTTTTAAAAGTACAAATATTTCATGTAGGTTCTCAATTAGCATGAGGACATAAACACTGCATGTATAATTAAAAATGAATTAGAAAAACACTGTTTAAAATAGTTTAAAACGTATCACGTCACACTGCAGGACAACTTTCCATAGAAGCGGATTCCTTTTTTAATATGTAAATTCTGCACTTATTAGTCATTTGTGAACATTATATTTCCTTTGTGTATTCTATACTGCTTTAGATTATCTGTTATAATCTCTTGTTTCCTTTCAGTTTCACCAGCAAAAATCAACACAATCTAGATCATGGCTGATGAAATTCTGCACTTATTAGATATTTGCAAACAATTGCATGCATTATTCTATTCTATTCTATTCTATTCTATTCTATCCTATTCTTTTCTATTCTATTCTATTTTCCCAGGACCAGGTGGATTTATGATATTTTGGTGCTTTAGATTATTTGGTAATATTGCATGTTTCCTTTCAGTTGCACCAGCAAAAATCAGTACAATATAGATCATGGCTGATAAAATTTTGCACTTATTAGTCATTTGCATACAATTGCATACACTTTCTTATTCTATTCTATTCTATTCTATTCTTTGTAATCAGGACCAGGTGGGTTTATGATATTTTGGTGCTTCAGATGATCTGTTAATATTGCATGTTTCCTCTTGGTTCCACCAGTGAACATCAGTATGATCTAGATAATGGCTGATGAATAAGCAATGCTATTTCATTTTTCTCTCAAATATTTTTGTTGTTGTTGTTTTACAGAGCTAAGACCGATTTAATGATATTCATTTGAGTTTAGGTCGACTTCACACACTCCATAGCTCGGAGCGGAATACATTTTGAAAGAGGGAAGCTCCTAATATTCAGCCATTAGCTCCAATAAACAAAACTGCCCTGAAGTATTCCCACCGCAAATGGAAAGAGAATGAAATAAAATGCAAGATGGATCTGAAATTATACATTTGTTCTGAAGGAATATGAAGTAATAAATAAAAGCAAGAGGTTTGCTTGTCCTGTGTGGAAAACAGTCTGAGCTTGTGTCTTAAAATAGAAAGCACTGCAAGGTCACGTCTATTTGTGCATGAGTGAGCGAACATGCCAACACACATACATGCAAGAGCCTGACAAACATGATACCAGCACAAAATAAAGACACCCGCTGGTGATCTCCATGGCAACGCTACCTGACAGCCCCGTGACATGCATGGTAAGTTTTATTCCACGGTGATCTTACAGTAATATCACACCTCTCTCTCTGTGTGTGTGTGTGTGTGTGTGTGTGTGTGTAGGTGAGGTGATTTACTCTTTGCGGCCCTGCTAATGGACAGATGTGAGAATAATGTAGTGTAGAAGAGCAGAGATCCTGTAGCTATCGACCAAGAGACACTCGCACACACGCACTCACACATATACATTTTCTTGAACACCATATCAGAGCGGAGGTCAGAGGTCAGAGCAGAGGCTGATGGGAAATGTGATTTATATTCCAAGGCGGCCATGCGGCCTCCCATTACTGTTACTCACTTAAATGTGTGTGCATAGAGCAAGTGTGTGTGTGTGTGTGTGTATGTGGATGATCTGACTGCAATAAAATTTGCATTCATTCAGTAGCCATATTTAAAGCAACAAAGATGATAGTATGCGTGTGGCATTATGAGTAAACTTACATAGAATTTGATATGTTCCATTCCCCCAGCAGTGTCCTGCCAAAGCAAACTTATCATATTCGGTCATCTTTTTATATCACAGGAAGTGCATCCGCTCACTCCGAAGGGCCCTGCAAATGACATAGGGAACAAGTGCGCACTGACAGGAAGTTGCTAAACTAAACACAAAGGAGCACACACACACACACACGCATATACAATTATATAAATTATTATCAATTTATTATTATTATTTATTATCAATAATTAATTTGTTTGTATAGACTGATAGAGCTACACAGATATATATATATATATATATATATATAAATATACAAACTCAATGAAATTATTGTAATTGCAATAAACAACACTGTGTAAGTGTTTGTACGTGTCACATTACAGCTTCTGTGTACTTTTAACATTTTCTGTGAAGGGAAATCTGGTCAAATGTGTTAAACGGGACTGAGAATACTACACCGGGCATTATCAAATTAGCCAAAATATTTCAGAAATGAACGTGCAATATAATGACCTCATTAGCCATTTTAAAAGACATTGTGTCTTGAATCACTTGGTATAAATCATCAATTTGATGCAATTAAACTAGCATAATAAATCATGCCTGGAATTTTAAATTGTGTTTAATATTCTCATCTATTCATTCATATTCAAGATTTTAGATGGCCCTCATTTTTCTAATCGCGTCAAAATATATATATTTTTTTCATTTGAGGGTCTATTATGATAGTAAAAGCAATGTTTAAGACAAACCAATTTACATCAAAGTGATAAATAACCCAGTTCTACTGTTATTTATCTTACATAACTCAAAAAAAAAAAAAAAAAAATAAAACATTAAGAAAAGCAAACATGCAAGATACTGTACAGAATTGTAAAAATTTAATATTTTAAGGATCAATATTTTGTTATCGGTTAAGCAATCAAAAAAATTAATAATAAAATAAAATGGATAATTAGAATCAATACTTACAATACAAAAACATAGAGAAAAATATGCACTTCTAAGTACATATTGCAAACAAAATTTGGTTTATTGCATTGTATTTGCACTTCTCTGCAATTTCAGGCCCCTTCCTTTGGAAATCATAATTTCAAAGGTTATTCAAAAATTTTTTAAAGCTTATTAATATACATACATTCTACTGCCAAGAAGAAAACACAACTATGAGTGTTTCCTCCACCAGTATATGTGCCATACATCCATTAATTCTCGTCTGTGTACTGGGAGTTGATGCCCAGCTGGGCAGACATGCCCACAAGGCGGACTATTCTACCTTGAAATACTCTCAATACCTCTTGGTAATCTTGATGGCATGGCATTTCCCCTGTACAAACCCTTAGAGACAAAAGGTGAAGAGTAAACGAGAAAAAAGGAGCGAGAGAGAAGAGATTAGAGATTGTAAAAAGAAAGAGGTATCAAGACACACATAAGAGACTTTTGAATTGTTCAAAGCTGAAAACTCACAAATTTGCATATGCATTCCACTAAATGATATGCTAATCCGCTTGATTTGCATCGCAGTGACCTCCTGTTGCGAAACGCTTCATGCTTAGATTCACCAAATGAAAGAATAGAAAACAGAACAGAAGGGAGAACAACTTGTTGGGGCCCAGCGAACAGGCTTGGGTGTCTCTGGAAGTGGAGTATCATAAGGGACATAAAAGCACACTTGTGATCTTTGAATAGCAAGAAATAAAAGGCACATCAGAGCTGAAGAGCAGCGACAAGAAAACGCTATAGAAAGTTACTGTAGCACGCTTTACGGACATGAATGCTGAAGTAAACACAGCGCTCGACATATCAGAAATCATTTCTACCACTCAGCCATCAAAGAGAGCACATGGATCCAAAGTACAGGGACTGAATGAGGGATGGAAAGAGAAAAAGGTTGAAGAGTTGAAGAGGGAGGGTGTGTGGGGGGGGAGGACACGACGCAGAGTGGCGAATGAACACCATGGTTTTGCGAGGTTGGCACAGTGCCATCCACTCAGCGCCGGTGCCAAAGAGGGCGTGAAGGCAGGGTGGCATTACAGAGGAGAGAGGAGGAGAGACCGATAACAAGAGAAAGAGAGGCATCACCCTCCTGCCAATTCTCCAAATGAAATGTTCCCGAGCATCAAAAAGTTGGAGCTCTTTGAAGATCCGTCCGCCAGCTCGTCAGCATGGCAACTGTGTGAGTATGCAAATCTGAGCATACAACGCATTGCGATAAACTGATGCGGTGCCTCTTAATGAACCTTTCATCCTCTTGTTGTTTCAGAAAAGCGCAGATCTCTTCACCAAGACCTCGTAATTTCGGTTCCCGCAGGCTTCGCCATCCTGCGGTTCGCCGTCTCCTTCATGACCGTGCCAGGCTCCAAGTAGGCACGTCCCCTAGAGAGTAAGCAGCACATACCCCAGTGTCGATGCCACTCGACACGGATACGGCGGCATCTGCTTTGCCATAATGGAGATATGCGACTTGTCTTGTTATTCTCGTTGGCACGCACCAACCTTCGGCAGCGTGCCAGGATCTCCGTGCCGCCGTATACCGCTGGGAAGTTGGCGGTGGCTCGGGAATGGCAGAGTGCCAGCATGCTCCTGCGGTAACCAGCCCCCGACGCATGCCACTTGGCAAAGACAAAGAGCCCTAGGGACGAAATACAAAACAAGATTGAAAAACACAGTGATCCGACAGCTTAATTAACACTCGCAGAGTTTGTTGGGTTAATTAGTGTGACAGATTTGGTGAGGAGGAATGTGGCAGGAACACTTGTGAGAACAAAAGTGATGGGCAACCCAGACTGAAGGAATGTCAGCGGATGCCAGCGATATGCATGCCAGCAGTAACTCCGCCGACTCTGTGCCGATGGCACTTTACGTTCAACAGGGGTTGTAAAAAGGATAAATGGAAAGAAAAGGAAGAATCAAAAAACAGTCTGCTGTTCAAAAACAAGTTTGTTGGACAAGGCAGAAGATGAAGAATTGAGAAAACAACTGTGGATCCAAGCAAACAGGGAGGAGCTAAAGAAACTGCAGGCCTTGACTTACCGTACAGTGACTCAACAGATTGATCAAAACGCTAAGTCATTATGGAATACGGCTTTTCTCTATTGCAAAAAAAAAGAATGGTTTGCACTAATTAACTACTTTTTGTAGTACGTCGGGAACACCAAAAGGATACATGTTGGCGGTTGTTACCATGATGAACTTTACCAGGAGGATGCACTACTTTTGCAGTTTTATGGATCTACTAGAGCTTTCCAAAAGCAAGGAGAGGACCTTAAACCATCATATACAAAGTAATGAGTGACTTTGTGCTTGAATACTAGTTCGAAACTTCCTGTTGAGTCAGAGAGAAGAGGATGCCGCTCAGAGAGTGAGTGAGAGAATTCAGTCCCTCACTGGATGTGTTTGACACTGTAGAGGAGTATAAATAATGCAGATTTCTCTCCTCCTCTTCCTTCTTGTGCATTCCGAAGGAAGGGATTTACACACCTTTGTGCTTTGAATCCTTTGTTGGCATCATTCTCGTTAAGCGACGCAGGATTGGTTCCGAAACGGGCATTGTTTTCAGCATAACCTTTGATACAAGCTCAACAAGCTCAAATTAGACGTTAATAACCTCCCGAAATGGGCTGTTTAATTTGCGGTTCCTGTTGTTTTTTTGCTTTTACGTCTTTCTTTGTACCGATTGCAGACAATTATGTACGGATATGCTAATGGCGCAGTATTAATGAGGTTTGTATCGCTGGGATTCTCTTCTTTACTCCTGTGGGGGATCTTAATTTTACCTCATCTTTATTATGTAAATGGATTATGCCAAAAAAAACTGCACACACACATACACACACACACACACACACTCATACACTAACACAAAAGGGGCGCGTCAAAGGAAAAGGGAATAAGGCAATAGTGGAGGGGGGGTACAGAAAATGGAGGATACGCTCCCTCAGCAGCACCAAAATACAAGAAACTGCACAGAAATCTGAAAGGATCTTTCTCCTCAATACACCACATACCAAGACGCAGGACAAACGCATTGAATTTTCAATGTTTTTTTTTTTCCTTTCTTGTAGATATTTGCTGCAGCAATCCTGCAATGGAGTGACAGAGACGAAGATGGGATTTACTAGATGAAAAGAGAGAGAGAAAGAGTGAGCGAGAGTGAGAGAGAGAGAATGGTTAATATCCTGCGCTTAATCATGGCACATGAGATTGGCTGTATGTATATCTCATTTGCATCTCATTAAATTGCTCGTGCACCTGCAGAGAGAGGGGAGAGGGGCAGAGGACAGCATGAGAAATGAGGGTGTAGTTTCAATAAGCAGACTGTTTCTAAAGCAGTTACTTCATTTTATGTTAAATTATAAGAATATTTTTTAAAAAGCACGGTACACTGCACATTAAAAGGCTGTTTTTGGTCTTATTTTGATGATGCATACCATTTTTCTATTTAAAAACAATATTTTCTATGAATATTTAAAAAATGTATTGCATTTGTTTTCTTTCATAAAAAGTGAATGAACTATGATGTACAGTCAGGTCCATAAATATTGGGACATTGACACAATTCTAACATTTTTGGCTCTATACACCACCACAATGGATTTCAAAAGAAACGAACAAGATGTGCTTTAACTGCAGACTGTCAGCTTTAATTTGAGGGTATTTACATCCAAATCAGGTGAACGGTGTAGGAATTACAACAGTTTGCATATGTGCCTCCCACTTGTTAAGGGACCAAAAGTAATGGGACAGAATAATAATCATAAATCAAACTTTCACTTTTTAATATTTGGTTGCAAATCCTTTGCAGTCAATTACAGCCTGAAGTCTGGAATGCATAGACATCACCAGATGCTGGGTTTCATCCCTGGTGATGCTCTGCCAGGCCTCTACTGCAACCGTCTTCAGTTCCTGCTTGTTCTTGGGGCATTTTCCCTTCAGTTTTGTCTTCAGCAAGTGAAATGCATGCTCAATCGGATTCAGGTCAGGTGATTGACTTGGCCATTGCATAACAATCCACTTCTTTCCCTTCAAAAACTCTTTGGTTGCTTTTGCAGTATGCTTTTGGTCATTGTCCATCTGCACTGTGAAGCGCCGTCCAATGAGTTCTGAAGCATTTGGCTGAATATGAGCAGATAATATTACCCGAAACACTTCAGAATTCATCCTGCTGCTTTTGTCAGCAGTCACATCATCAATAAATACAAGAGAACCAGTTCCACTGGTAGCCATACATGCCCACCACCACCATGCTTCACTGATGAGGTGGTATGCTTAGGATCATGAGCAGTTCCTTTCCTTCTCCATACTCTTCTCTTCCCATCACTCTGGTACAAGTTGATCTTGGTCTCATCTGTCCATAGGATGTTGTTCCAGAACTGTGAAGTCGTTTGGCAAACTCTAATCTAGCCTTCCTGTTTTTGAGGCTCACCAATGGTTTACATCTTGTGGTGAACCCTCTGTATTCACTCTGGTGAAGTCTTCTCTTGATTGTTGACTTTGACACACATACACCTGCCTCCTGGAGAGTGTTATTGATCTGGCCAACTGTTGTGAAGGGTGTTTTCTTCACCAGGGAAAGAATTCTTCGGTCATCCACCACAGTTGTTTTCCGTGGTCTTCCGGGTCTTTTGGTGTTGCTGAGCTCAACGGTGCGTTCCATCTTTTTAAGAATGTTCCAAACAGTTGTTTTGGCCACGCCTAATGTTTTTGCTATCTCTCTGATGGGTTTGTTTTGTTTTTTCAGCCTAATGATGGCTTGTTCACTGATAGTGACAGCTCTTTGGATCTCATCTTGACAGTTGACAGCAACAGATTCCAAATGCAAATAGCACACTTGAAATGAACTCTGGACCTTTTATCTGCTCATTGTAATTGGGATAATGAGGGAATAACACACACCTGGCCATGGAACAGCTGAGAAGCCAATTGTCCCATTACTTTTGGTCCCTTAACAAGTGGGAGGCACATATGCAAACTGTTGTAATTCCTACACCGTTCACCTGATTTGGATGTAAATACCCTCAAATTAAAGCTGACAGTCTGCAGTTAAAGCACATCTTGTTCGTTTCATTTGAAATCCATTGTGGTGGTGTATAGAGCCAAAAATGTTAGAATTGTGTCGATGTCCCAATATTTATGGACCTGACTGTATATCACATCATTTTAATCACATAATGTACTAAGATATTCCATGCTAATGCTCTGCCAATGCATGAAATTTGGAAAAACACAATACAATTGAGATTTTAAGATATTGAGGCATAAAACAATCCATATGTTTCAGAGGATGTAAAGTCCAGCACCGGCCACCAGTTTAATGTATGCATGATTAGTATGCAGCTCTTTGCGTTCTTTAATAGAACTCAGGGTGAAGACTATTGTCTTTGATTCCAGGATGTGCCATCTGCCTGGCTGCAGAGACTGGCCTTCCTCTTTGTGTTTTGCACAATGGGCTATTCTACACTGGACATCCACACATAATTCAAATAAATCATGCCCCAGCCAAGAGGCCACCAGAGGACCACTGCAATATTTTCCATAAAAGAAAAGAGAAGACTGCACGTGGTGTTGGGGAGAGATTAGGAAAACTAAAAATTTTCCATTACAAAAATATAATGACAAACACAGTTGGAGGACAGAAATGGAAAGGGAAGGAGAGGCGAAGAGCAAGACTGGATGGAAAAGGGAAAGTGAAAAGAAATTAATAATTGCACTTTAAATATTACTCCCACTCACCTCTACATTCATCATAACGTCTAAATATTTTGTAAATAAAGTGCAAAACAGAGTCCGACCTCCAGACCCAAGAATGCCCATTCTCTGATGTGACTTTAATGTAATTACTCTGTGACGGATATATTTAAATCTGTATGTAAACACTGGAGCAGCAAGGTCTGCGTATGATAGAAATGTCTGCATCGATTACCCGCTAAGAATGTGAAATGTTTAATCTCGTTAAAAATCTCATGCCTAAATTAGACTCCCTCAGCAGCTTTTTAAATTGGGCTATCCATCATATATAATGAAGAAGTGACAGAGTGTGTATGCAGGGGGTTCTAATATAAAATTGTTTTAAAATATTCTCATATTAGCTCTGCTGTGGCGAATGACACAGGCTAGCCGGTGATGTGGTAAACAATAAGACAGAAACCAGAAGCCAGCATAAGCCCTAATCCGAAGCTTTTGTATGGACCGAGTCACAAAGCATTGCTGAGGGACAAACGGTGCTTCAAGGATTTATTCTCTTTTAAGAAACCAAAAGAAAGGGGGTAAAAATAGAAAGAGAGAAAGACATGTGGTGCTGGCCACCACCTGGTGAGATGTCATGTACGATTAAGTGTGTGTTTCTCTGGCACACTTCATGCTGTTATCAAGTGCGGACAGCTCAGCGCAACCACTACACTGCATACTTTTCTTATGCTAATGACTTCGCTTGGATAGACCCCTCCTCACTGTTGCTGTACATCTTTCCATCCTGCCCACCTTTTCCTGTAGCATGCCCACCTGTGCCACTTTCTAAACCCTAAACTAACAACAGCGCTACCAGTCTTAAACCATTCAGCCTACGCAGGGTGGTCTCAAAACCATACCAACCTTCATACTCCAGACTCCCCAAGGTCAAAGGGTCAAAGATTTAGCATAATTTATCATATCAGTGCGAAATATTCACGGCAGCCACGCGTAGCCCGTTCATGCTCCTGCTGCCTCTGATTAGCATCTCATTTCACAGGCTTGATTCTTAAAAAGCCCCCCCTACGCCCCCTTTCCACTAACATGATGGCTCAGTTCCTGCCCTGTAGAAACAGATGCTCACCCAAAATATTATACAGCGACCGTGTCAAACTGACAGCGCAAACCACAACGGGGGGGAAACGTGTCTTAGTCAGCAAATGTTTGGATGTGGCATTCTGCATTTCACAATATTACAAACAATATGCTCGCATAACATCTTAGCATGTGTAAAATAGTTTTATGACTTATGACTTTGGTTGCAGTTAGGTTATGCTGCCGTACAACTTTCTAGACACAATACATGAAATTAAAAAAAATTATATTTTCTATACATTATACAATAATTTATATTTTAAGCATTGATTATCCGAGAGAGAGAGAGAAAGAGAAAAAAAAAAACAATTTGTAAATGTTAACCTACACTACTGATTAAAACTTTAGGGTTGTAAAGATTTTTAAATGTTTTATTTTTTTATTTATTTTTTTTTTTTTGTAAGAGTCTCTTATGCTTACCGTTTATTTTGTCCAAAAAAAACAAAAACAAAAAAAAAAAACACCAATATTGTGAAATATTATTAAAATTTAAAATAACTAATTTTTGGTGCTTAAAAAACATTTCTTATTATTATCAATGTTAAAAACAGGATTCTTTGATAAATTGCAATAATGTAAATGTCTGTACTGTCACTCAATTTTTTAATCAGTTTAATTAATCCGCTTTCTAAAAAATGTTTCTTTCTTTTGAGTTTCTTTCAAAACAAATCTTACTTTATATAATCACAAAAGAATAATATAATCTCCAAAGAAAACAGCATTTTAGTGACTTTTATCCTTCATCACCTACATGCCATACCCCAGGTTAAATGTATAGCATTAAAGTCATTCATTATTTACTCACTCTCATGTCTTATGGAACCCATATGATTTTCTGTCTTTTGTGGAACACAAACTCTTTTTTCCCCCCAGAATATCTGAGCTGCTCTTTCCATACAATGACACTGGACAGTGATTCTCAGTATCAGCCTGAAAAATGACAAACATGCCATGCAACTTATGCACTATTTTCCATATTTTTACAATAAAGGGGTTAAAAATATCTCTCTATATAAAAAAACAGCACAAATATAAAAAATGCCTGTGTTTTTGTGTTTTGGGGGGGGGACTGCTAGAGCAAAATCTCCCTTATGAGCTTGCCCTGGTTTCACAGCTATTTATTGTTACATTGCAACCTGACTTTGTGAGCGAACGATTCAGTGAGAGAAATACCCACTCAGATGAATTTCTCTGCCACGGCGAGTAAAGAACTGCATATGGAACAGTGCAATGGCGGCTGTGTGAACATTAGTAACCGAATCTATTTGAGTTTATCGGAGAATCAAGAGCGCCACAGACCTGTGATAGATGAGCAAATCTAGTCGGCCATTAAAAAGTCATTTCAGAGACAGATAGCTAGCAGGTTCCCCTCTAAATGTCTACTGCGGGAAGCATACTTTAATGGCGCGCGAGAGAAAAAAGAAACAATATAGCCTATTTCCAGAAACAGAAAGATAACAGGTGACGTCCTGCGGTTTTGCATCTAATTGGGGTTCTTAAATGAAATACAGATAGAAGATGGCATGCATCCACGGCAGAATTTGCTGCTCCAATCTCTCAACGCTCCCATGCTAAGGGAGCGAATTGTCTTAAGGAACACCGTAGTGGTTTTAATGAGTTGGAAGCGAGCACTAGCCGGTACTTTCTCTGATTCTGGGACATCATTACAGCTGCCTCGACCTGCTTCACTGGAGAGGGACAACATGACACACAGTCCGTGAATCTCTTAATGACTCAACTGAAAAATAATGATAATGCTGCTACAGGCTAATCTTCTGTGAAAAACATTCATAAAATCTGAAGCAAACAATATCTATTTAACAAGAATCATTTAGATGAAAATCCATTATCGTCTTTGCTCTTAAAGAGGCTTGGTGATATTTTAAAATTAGGACAACATCCTAACAGGTTAGCAGCAGCCACAGAAAGGTGCAGTGAAAATGAGGCTCTGTCTCTTTAAGAGGAAATCACAGCTCCGAGCTCATGAATAAAGATGAGCTGGCCTTTCTCCGCATACATCATAGATCATGTATCAGCAGCAGAGCCCATCTATCAGAACACAAGAGGAGCCGAAATGCTCATAACGGCCCTGCGCTGCCCAGTATTAAAACCAATGAGATGGGGGAAGGGTGTCTCTGAAGGTACCACAATCCACTTTGTTTCGAAACACGGGTGGGCTTGGCATTTGATGCAATTTTTTACAAATGATCTCCGTGTTAATATGTCGACATGCAAAACCAATGACGCTATTGCATCTTCAGTCTATTAGGTCTAGGCAATTACAGAAATGATTCTCCATTAAGCACGCAAACACATGTTCTGCTGCACTATGCTGTTTAAAAACGCACGAGACGTAAGTAGTTTTGCATAGCATTCTCTCCAAGTGCCTTAAAGAGAAAAACGAGAAAACCTCTTCAAGTCATCTTCCAAAGAACAAGCTTTCACGCACAAAACGCCTGACGCATCACATTTAGCTTTGACGCCAACTATGCACGAGGCAGGATCTCCATATCCCGTCCTGCTTTTTCATTTTAAAATCTGCTGCTCGAGAAAGATGCAATCTCTCTGATGCTATAAAAACACGGTCGGTTACAGCTTCTATTCACACAGGGCCGTTAATATTAATAATATCATCCTCACTCAGAGGAAACTCATCTGGTTAAATGTCACAAGTTTAATTAATGACTGGTCCGGGCTGACCTCGGCTGAGGAGGAGGGAGTCTTGCAGCCCCTAATGCCATGCAGGCAAACTGGAATAATTTAGCATGTTAAACGCAAAGTCAATTAACCTTCGTCGGCAGCCAATGACTTGCAGCCCCCACTCGAACCGGCGGCGTTCATTCTATAGAATCATCCGCGCCGCGCCCCTGATGAAGGGATACGCAGATGCATGAGTCATTAGTGGGAAATGGTTTCTGTTTTCCGCAAAGCCGCGGACTAATTGTACAATAAAAAACAATTAGTGCGTATTGATTCGTTTACGCCGTGATTTACCTCAGCTCAGACAGGGTTATGATGCGCGGTACGGGTAAGTGCTATATGAACACGGCTGTGAAGCTCTTATGAGTGGGAGGTTTGGAATACCTCTGGAAAACACATCACTCGAGTTCCATTTTCCCGGTTTAAATATGCAGCAAAGCCTGATTAAAATATATGTCGAAACCCTGGAATAGTGGCCATAATAACTGTCTAAAATGAACCCTCGAAACGCAATCAAAAGCTCTCGCGGTTCTTTAGATATAGGGTTTAGTGCTGCCCATCACCCTCCTGTATCTCCCTTAATGAGATGTGCAGAAATCATTCACAGACGTGATGTAATTTAGTCCTCATCTCCCAGCACGATACGCAATCACACACACACACACACACACACTCTAACTAACTAACTAAATAAATAATACGCAACGACGTAATGCGACAAACTAGAACTATTTACTTATAATCAACCGATAATCGGTAGCAAGGTTGTACTGGGATTGTACTGGGAACATTCTAGTTTTGTCAGACATTATAAACATTTACTTTAATAAGTAGAACGCTAGTTGATTATTAACATGACGTACTAAAATATAAAACATAACATGGTATATCATACACAATATTATTGTATGGACTACAAGAAAATGTAGAATTGTTGTTTTACTTACCTGTAGGCTATCCTGAATGTAGCCTAATACTTGATTCTGACTGGTCAGTAGCTATTTCTAATGGAAACACTATAATCGACAATTCAGTCTGGACATCTCTGTAAGCAAGTTAATAGAACAATTTAAAACAATATTTTATGTGAATTTATCTGTATGTATTTGGTAAGTGGGATAACAGTCATCTGGTCATTATGGCAAAATAAACCGCTTCTTGGTGATGGAACACTGTCCAGATCACCCTGTAGTGTTTATTGTGATAATGACCAGTTGATCCTACATTAACTCTTTAATAGGCCTTCGATTTGAGAACTGAAACATAGTTGAGTAGATCATACTCAGGCATAACTCTCTCACATATGTACACAAAGTAAAAGGACAAAACGTTTTTTTCTTTTCTGAATAACCCTGTGCATTACATATATTGAGCACAAGTCAACACTGTCATCAACGCCGTCTCTTGCTAATACACATGAACTTGAATCTCAGTTTGAACTTTAGCTGCATTGATTTTGTCTCGTTTAACCTCCATTGATTTCTAGTGCTTTGGCTGATTGCCCGTGTCTTTTACACTGCCTCAGCAGAGTAGGGTGCATGCAATCAGATTAAGGACATAGCAGAAATGCACATGATCAAATCACAGAACTTCGATCACTACAAATTTGGTGTGCATTTTCAGTGAAAATGTGTTACTTGCAACCTTCAATCTGTCAGACAAGGGTGTCAAAAAGTCTTTTAAAAAGACAGAGATTCCCTGGGTACTCCGAGGACCATAAAGACATGTCAAATTATTAAAAGGAAACAGATTTTATTCACTTTGAATGCTTGTATATAAGAGGACAGGAGACATTAGCCCAGTGAGTCACATGAATAAACACAAGTGCATCATGAACATACATTATTTGGCGATCGCTACAGTAATAACATTTCCAGGAACACGCAGAGTAAACAGTCTCTCACAGCAGGTCCAGACTCGGGAGTGAGAGCATACGTTACAGTCCCTTTAGAAGTAGAATGCAATGGAGAGAAAAAAAACACAAAATCAATTGAAATGACAAATGTGATATTTGGAATGCAAACTTTGTATAAATATAACATCATTGGTTTTCAACATTGGTTGGCTAAGAGGAGAACATAATGTAGTTCATGGAGAGTCACAGTCTTCACAGTCATGTGTGGACACAACTGCAGTGGAACGGGGACAGGGTTTGTGGCTACTGACGGTCGTCATTAAAGCTTCAGCGAAAAGCAAAATCAAGCATGCATCTTAGTACAAACCTACATTAGCAGCACACTCTATTTCCTCAACAATTAGACCCAGTACATTTAGTAGAACAAACAATTAGAAACAAAATCAAGAGAGATAACCAGACAAAAAGAAAGGCCAGACACAGAGAAGCAAACTGTGTAATCTCCACCTCTATAATACAAACTACAACGGCTGCACAACAGTGCTGTCCCATATCTTCAGAGTAAGCTTTCTGTTTTTTGTTTTGTTTTTATTTTTGGTTCTCTGGTTGTTTCATATATGAGGTCAGAAATGTTCTAATAAGTTAGCTAAAACAGTTTTCTCGTAGCTGGCTCCATCATCTAAAAAGATTTCCATTCCTTAAAACAGTAATATTTTCTAAAGTATAAAGTTTTTTTCCCATCCTTTGTATGCACCAATGGTAAGACTACTTTATCTTTGGATTTTCCATTAAAGCAATACTGTAAGTTATTATTGTTTCATAATATCATCACTGTAATTATTGTTAGTCTCGGCAAGTGCAGAAATGTTAAGAAATAAAATAACCATGTAGTGAAGAAGTAATGAAAAAACTACTGTCTTAAAAGTGAAATTACAGTATTGAAGGCAAAAGAAGAAAAAAATAAGTGCACAATCGAAATGTTCTGTTTAGAAGACAACAAAAATAGAAAATATCTTATAGATGTGGATCGATCTAATTCATACACAGATAGGGTCTTTCAACTTGGCTCAGTGCAGGAGAGGAAGTTGGTTGTACAGTGACAATTTTCAACAGCATTAGAGGGTAAATGCTATGTTTTAACATGAGCATGGCTAAACAGCCTCAAGTGTCTTTGACTGGGACAATACAAAAGTTAAATATACAAGTAATTTGTTTTAAACCTACCATACAATTAAGTCATTTGAATTCAACAATCTACGCAACACCAAAATGTTCATACATGTATCTATCATTAACACAGAATGTTTTTTTGTCATTTTTCGAAAAAAAAAATAAAAATAATAATAAAAAAGCTAAATCATATTTTCCCACGATTTACAACGGTCTGCAATACGCTTTGTGTCTAGACAAGTACATGTCCAAGAAAAAAAAAAAATCACATCTACTAGCTTAGTTGCAATTTCAGGACTTTGAAAACAAATTAGAATTGGACGTTTTCATTCATTACACATTTCTTTTGGGCTTCATATATTTTCTATTGGTATGTCTTGTAACAGAACAAAATTGAGAGCTGTTGACCTGAGAGAAGACAACATCAAAATACATTACATCACTTCATTAAGCCAATAATATAATATCTTAACACTTGACAGGGCAAAAAATAGTGTGGGTGTTTTATGAGTGTCTGTTAAAACATACATGTTATAAACAGACTTTTGGTTAGTTAGGTAATCATGAAACCATCTTAGGTTCTTCACCAGTCTTTAGCTGTGCACCCTTTAGTTTCCAAACAGTTTACATATACTCAAGTTTTAGTTAAAAACCAGCATATTGAAATGGAAAAAAACATTCTACTGACACTTGTTTTTGGTTACAAGCACTGTTAATGCAAGTTGGATCCTACAGGATTCAGTCCTTTTAAAACAGTCTGCCAACCAAGCTCTGGGTCATAGCTTTCCCCAAGTGTAACCTACAGTGGAGACGTTTTGTTCAACTTTCCTCTTTTTTTCGCGTAGTCTTTTCTATAGCTGTCCAAGCCATAAAAACAATGGTTATGGAAAGCATCAAACCTCTTGCTCCAATATATTATGTCAAGTCTTGTCCCTCCTCTGACTCGTTGCTGTCGCAACGCCCATCCACAGAGTCTATTGGTTTTACGTGACAAGTCTTTGCAGGGCTTGTCAGGCTTGAGGTAACATTTGAAGGCGAAAGAACATGATGTGAGGGAGAAGCCGGTGAGCTTTGGGAAGCCTCAGGTAAAGCTGAAGTCAGGGGTGAGCTTTGGAGACGTCTATCGGCCTGGTCAGAGTTGGTTGGGTTGGGGATGGAGGTTTCTGAAGGAGTCCCTAAAGAAGACTGGGCAGTTGTAGAAGATCTCTGTTCACTGGATGGGTTTGACTGAGAGGTAGATGAGGGACTGATGTGAGGTAATCGAGGAGAAGCATGCTCTTTGGCATTCAGTTTCTCTGACACTCTTTGTCTATGCTGAGGGTACTCCAGATGTTTGATGAGCTCTGCATTCCCAGTAAGAGACACCTCACAGGCAAGACAGTCATAAAGGTGACCATCCTGGCCTTCTCCTCTACACTCTGTTTTGGAGACAATACAGTGACTTAGAAGAAAGTTATTGTCCACTTCTGACTGCTTAGCACTGACAGAGTCTATGGAGGGGGAATCTGTGCCAGTGCGTGTGCCTTGCTTCTTGTCATGTTTGGATGAAACCGTGTCCTCTGCATTGAGGCGAGCAGAGATTGGGCTAGGTTTTGGTTTCTCTGGTAGCTGCACTAACTGTTTCTGTTGCAGCTGCAGTCTTTGTTGCATCAGTGCACCCTGCAGATTTTGTTGATATTGCTGGACAATGGAGCCCGGGGACAGCCCCATTAGAGCCTGTGGCAAGACTGGACTATATGGGAACATGCTATCCATGCCAAACATGGGCTGCAGGAGGCCTCCAGGCATTGGTGTGGGAATATGGGGAGAAAAAAGTGGAGTAAAACCGGGCATCAGACAGGGCAGGAGGTGACTAGGGAGTAGAGCAGCTTGGTCAGTTTTCATTGCTGCATGAAGAGCTTGTAGATGATTTGGGTCCATGGCATTCTCTCTTCCATTACTTGGAGTAGGTACTGTTGGTCTGGAAGTGGCTGACTTCTCTTTACTTTTGCAAGAAGAATTTGCACGAGTACCATTTCCCAATGGAGTACTGTCAAGCTTGTTTGTGGGAATCCTGTTACTCTCAGTGTCATTTTCTTTGGGAAACTGGAGTTCTTGTTCCGTGGTCTTTGGGATCAAGACAGAGTTGGTTGTGCTAACTACATCTTTGTTATCCATAGCTGATATGGCAGAAGAGGGCGTCGTGGTTGGCTTGCAGTTCAGCTCATTTACAGGAGGGTCACTGGTACCTTATATAAAAATGAATGCATAAAAGAAGTATGGATTACAAGAGATCAGAATTTTTGTAAGTAAATTAATTTAAAAGCAAAGTGTAGGTTAGTCACATACCTGTTTTTATGGAAGAAAAATCCTCAGTCATTGTGCTGCTACCACCTGATAGGCTTGCAGTGGTCTGCGTCTGCAGACCTGAGTACATTGAAGACTGGCTCAGACAGTGAAGAGAAGTTTGGTTAAAGCCCACTGAGCTCAGTATAGCTTGTGGTTGGACAATTCCCAGAACATCACTTGTCTTTTTTAGATGATCCACTTCTTGCTGCACTGTCAGCTGATGAGTAGATACTGAACCCAAATATTCCTTGTCCCTCTCCATCTGGCCACCCAGGGCCTCCTTAACTTTAGCAAGATGTTGCTGGGAGAAGACATGGTCACGAATAGACAAGCAGCCGCTGTATTTAACAGAGCAAAGAGTGCATTCTGTCTTAGGTCTATCAATAGAAGTACTCTCTGTGCCAAATTGCTTTGCAAGGCTAAGTTTGGCCTTTTTCTCCTTGGCACGAGCATTCTGAAACCACACCTGAACAACCCTCTTGGCAAGTCCAATGTCATTGCCCAAGGCTTCACATTCAAGCATTGTTGGGGTTTTATAGTCACTAAAGCACGCTTTGAGCACTTTCACCTGTAGGTTGGTCATTTGAGTGCGGTAGCGTTTTTGACTGTGTCTGTCATTATCAAAGCTCTGACTGTTAGAGCTACCAGGGCATGGTGAATCTGGATCAGCCAGGCTGGAATTTTCACTGTAATCTAAGACTAAATCATTATCAGAATCTTTAGCATTAAAGCTCATTGCAGGGCTAACCAATCCAGAAGACATCTTTTCATCACTTTCAGAAGAAGCCTCTCTTTCGGTGCTGGGAGACATGTGGTCAATACTGCCATGTTTAGCCTCTAGAGAGTCATTTCCTTCATCAGTTGTATGGTCATGGGCCGTGTTTGTGTTAGCGTCACGGTTATTCAGCTTGCTTTGTTCAAGATTCTGATAAACTGACACGGAAGGCATCTCAAAATTTTCCACAACTTCTCCTTTAATAGGTTTTGGGCTCAGATGCTGCTGATGTGAAGACAGGTCAATGCTTTTGCATGCTGGAGAGTCAACATCATCAGTGGAGTTCAAAAACTGAGAATAATTGGCAAAATCAAAGAGATCAGATTTGATTTGAGAACCTTCCTGATCTTGAGTCATATTAGGTATTGCCATACTGTAGCCTGCATTCTTTGCTTCATGCCAATGACGTGAACGTATGTGGGCAGCAAGAGCAGTCTGTGCTTTAAAGAGAGCTCGACAGAATGGGCAGCGACGATGGATTTGAGATGGACCCAGTGCCCGAAACTGGCCTTTCCTCTCACGAGCTCGGGTGTTCTGGAACCAGACTTGAACCACTCTTTTCTTGAGACCAACCTCGCTGGAGATATGATCAAGCATCTTGCGTGTTGGATTGGAGTCCAAAAGATATTTATGGTATAAAACCTCCAGCTGCTCTGGTGTTATAGTGGTCCTCATACGTTTGTCTCGCTGGGGTTCCTCCCCATTGTTTTCCCAATCATTTTCCATAGAACTGGATCCTGCTTTCTCTTCAAGTGTTCTCTTCAGAGAGTTTATGGTTGAATCAGCAATGGTGGTCAATGCAGGTGGATTTGCTACTATCTGGGAAATTGTTCCTGAAAGCAGATGCCTTGCAAGCAGAGGATTAGCAGGATCAAACAGCATAAGAGGCATGTCTACAGGATGATCTAGGAACGGTGGGGAGGGAAAGTAACTTTGGGTAAGAAAGTGCATTTGCTGGTGCTCTTGCCAATGTTCAAATGAGGGGAAGCTCAATTTACACTGGATGCAGTGGTAAGGGCTCATATCCTGGGCCAGTTTCTGTTGCTGTTGTTGCTCAGTTGAAGGAATCTCTAAAGGACTAAAAATAGTTTGGGAGCTCTGTGATGGAGCTGAGTTTGTTTCAGATGTGCAGGAAATCTGTTGTTGTTTAGGAGGTGGGTGAGAGGGAATCTCTGTGCTTACATTTTGGTTCTCCTCACATAGTGGCTTTGGCTGTTGCATTCTTTTCTTTAATTCCTCAAACTCAGAGTTGATACTAACAGCCTGTTTGGGGTCAGAGGATGATTCATTTGTTTGTTTAAGCTCTCCAGTAAGACTTGTGTGCATATGCTCAGAATCACTGGACTTCACATTAGTACTAGACACAGAAGAACTGGAGGGGCTTGAGCAAGAAGCTGCTTGTGTAAAGCAAGAGAGTCCAGATATTGGACTATGACACTCAGTCTTAAAATCCACTGCAGTTTCAGTCAGATCATTCTGCATTTCCTCCTCCTCATCTTTGTAACACTGCTTTTTCTGGTGATTAATAAGATCAAAAATGCGTTCAAAGACTGTGTTGCATTTCTTACACTGAAAATTGTTGTTGGAAGTACGAAAGTAGCGGTCATTAGATAGGTCTCGACGTTCACTATCCCTCCCTCCATCTCCTTGGTTCTCATAATTTTTCCGAGCTTTTTGTCTGGCATTTTGAAACCATACCACAATCACACGGGTAGAAAGATTAAGGAGGTTAGACAGTTGCTCAAACTCATCATCTTTGGGGTATGCATTGGCATCAAAAAAATCCTGCAATACTCTTAGTTGGTAGTCAGTAAACCTGGTTCTTGAGGACCTCCTACTCCCATAAATCTCTTGTCTTGGTGGTTCAGGAGAGGGGGGTCTAGAATCCACCTTTACATCTTCCAGTGTTGTGATGGGAGGGTTACTAAAGTTATATGGAGAATCCTTGTTGCGTTGGCGTTCTTTAAATAGAGTGTTCCGAAACCAGTGCTTTATAACCTTATGTGGCAAACCAGATTTGTTGGCCATCTCATGGATTTGGTCCTCATTTGGAGAATTGTTGATATCAAAATACTGACGCAGGATTCTAAGCTGGTCATCTGTGATTCTGGTTCTAGGTCGTTTACTTTGTTGCTGTAACATGGCTGGAGTCAACTGCTGTTGATAAAGCTGTGTCAAATCAGGAGTCAATCCAGCCTCCACTGGGGGCAGATGGACAGGGACCTGAGGAGTTAAAGCTTGCAAAGGTATGGGAGGCATTAGGAGTGGGGGGAAGAGTGGCAGTTCCATGGATAAGGGAATTTGAGCTAATGGAGCTTTAACTTGAGGGCTGGAGACAGTAGCATGAGTAGCACTGAGTGTAGAGGCAGGAATAATTGGTTGCACTGGTTGTTGTTGTTGTGGCTGCTGCACTGAAGAATTAGGAATCGCAGGAGGGGAAGGAGAAGGCGATGAGACAGGAGAAGCCTCTGGAGTTGCAGGTCTCAGTGGGAAGAGTTTGTCGTATTGCTCCCTGTAGTCTTTGGCAAATTTCTCCAATGACTTGCTAGGGAATATGGAATGATGAATCTGCTCTTTATGGCTCTTTAGTATCAGTGCATTTGAAAAAAGCTTCCCACAAGACTCGCACTCTAGCTTCTCCATATCTTCCGAATGACCCACCTCTTTAGTGTCAGACACATCACCGCCATTTGGTATTGGTTCAGTAAGATTTTTCTGAAATCTCTCCTTATTTTCATTGTATTGCATGACTAACTCAAAACCAATGTTTTCAAGCAAAGCCTTTGAAGCATTCCCGGGCGCATCATGGGCTATTCTAGGTGGAAGAAACTCATCAAAACTCTCCCCACTGGTTGACACCTCTTTGTTTAGGTCTTCGTTTTCTTGAGATTTATGATCATGTGTTTTTCCACTGGTGCCTACATTACCAATTTCCTTTGATTCTTCATTACTGTTCTGTCCATCTATGTCCTTCTCACATGGTGGATCATTGGTCAGTTTCTGTTCATCCATTTCAGGATAAATTGCAAGATCTTCATTTAGTTTCTGTTTAGAACAATTTTTTGGGACATCTTTTTTGGAAGGCTCAGCAGTATTCTCATTGACAGTAGGTTTTAATGTGCTTACGCTTAGCCCAGAGCCTTTAAGGTTTACCTCTGGATTCATGCGGAACTCTCCTCCTGGAATAAGAAAAGGAAGAAGCAATTGCTGTTGCACTGGAAGAAGTGCCTCTGTTGCCATAGGAAAAGAGTGTAAAAGTGCAGGATTGAATAAATGGGACTGAAGAAGAGCAGCCTTCTTTTGGAGCTCTTGCTGGAGATGGGCTTGAGCCTGGGCTAACTGCTGCTGTTGTTGTTGTAATGGTTGTTGTTGTAATGACATCTGTTGTTGCTTGGTAGGTGAATCAATCATGTTTACCAACTTATTCCTCATGTCAGATGTCGAAGGATGACTGGTGTCTGGGTTTGCAGGTGTGCCATTGAGTTCAGTGTTTTGTTGGTGGCTTAGACCAGCATTGTTCAAGGAAGTAGCAGGCTTCATGTTTGCAGAAGTGTTGGACAATGCCTTGCCTGGGGGAGGGACAACAGATTCAGTACTAGAAGTGGATGAATCAAGCTTGGATGCACGAGCTTTGGTCTGGTGCAAGACAGAGCGCATATGAATCTCTAAGGTTGAACTCTGACTGTATGCTACATTGCAAATACTACATTTGAATGGTTTGTGGTCTGCATTGTTGACAGGCTCTTGCAAGCCATTTGACGTGTCCTGCAGAGATCGTTTAAGTTTGTGTAAATGTGACACTGAGTTGTAGTGAACCAAGAGAATATTCTTCTGGGTGAAAGATTCCTTGCAAACCGTACATTTGAAAGGCCTCGATGGATCCAGAAATTTCTCCATTGTGATATTTGGACCTTTTCTAATAGGAAAAGCGTGCTGCTTAGGGTCACATTCAACATTATCTTTAACCAAACTTGAATCATTGTCTGTAGGACTTAGTTTTTCCTCCAAATCACATTCTTCATCATCTTTCATCTCAGTCTCTTCTGGCAATCCCTCCTCTTCACCAAAAGTTTGGTCTCCAGAGATCTGGGTCTCACCATTCATCATTAAACCACTGTAAAGCTGCTGTATCTGGGTTTCACTTAGCTCCAGGTGGCTTGTCTCAAGGTGTTTCCGAAGAGCCTGCATTGTACGAAAACTGCGTTGACAGAGGCAGCACATGGTCGCAGCTCTGATAGCATGGTACTGAGAATGCAACTGCAGCTTTTCAGGGGTTTTGAATGCTAGGCTGCATTGATTGCATCGGTACTTGTAAATGTGGCGATCAGATATTGCTGTTTGAGATTTCTGGCTATGGAGCTGGTTGAAGTGTGTCTGGAGTGCATTTGAGGATGTAAAGACTTTGTTACAGCCTTTCTGCCAACAAGGAAAAGCAGCATTGTTCTCCTTTGTGGATTCTGCATCTTCTGATGGTTGTTTATAGATTTTTGCTGTCTCCAAGTGAGGTGTTGTACCTCTCTCAGGTTCAGCATCGGTTGAAATTTCTAAAGAAAAAAAAAAAAAGGATAGTTGTGAATTTTTCATGGTGCAAAATTCATTTTAAGAAAATCTTTAAATTTAATTTGGTGATTAAACCAACTACAAATATTGATAAATTACCTTCGGACGAATTATTGAGTCAGATATTAATAATATATAATAATTAAATAACCTGCCGACCTGCCGAAATTGACAAATAAAGAACCATGCTCAACCTAGATTAAAAATAAAAGATTAAACAAATAGTGAGTTTTATACTAACCATCCAGTCTCTTTGTTTCATTTGAATTTATCGGCTGTGTATCCAAGTTGTGCACTGGTAAAAACATCTTTTCTGGCAGCACATCTGAAGCAATCACCTGATAACAAGGGAAAAAAAGAAATCATAATAGGTTTGATAAATCCATTTTGTGGATTAATTAATCCACAAAATCTCATTATTAAGTCATTTGATTGTTATCTCTGAAAATTATTGGTCATTATGCTGTGTTCGTGCTACATGTGTGCATTAACGATGCATGGTGTGAGAGAATAGACCCTTAACTTCAGATGGCAAAATGGAATCGCAGTCATGAACCAACACTTAAAGGAGTTCAAAGGTTAAGTATGAATGGAAGCCCTCTTTGGTCTGTGACAACACAATTAGATAACTTTGGATGTAAAAAAAAAAAGCCACTTTATTTATCTCCCCCTCCTTCACTCCTTCTGTACCCACTCAACTTTAAAATGTGTAAATCAATGCAACTTTAAGGGGGGAGAGGGAGGGAGAGCAACCAAACAAAATGGCTGCTATTTCCATCACAAAGCACACCATTTCAGGAAAGTGCTGTATTAAAGGGACACAAGGAAAGCACACAAGTCCTCTTCAAGGTCACATTTAATTTAGAACATAATTACCAGGCACGGTTCATAACGAAAATCACCTAGCACTGGCTCAGAACTAATGAAGCACAATTATTTTCATTACTGTATTTCAGTTCGGCTGGGGAAGGGGGGAGAGGAACGCAAAGTGCCGAAGAGAGAAATCAAGAGAGATGGCAGAACAGAGGGCAAGGAAGACCAAGAAAGATAGGAGAGGGGAGAACACATGAATGGAAAGAAAGACAGAAAAGCCTTTTACGCAAGAAAAAGCACTCAGCGCAAGCTCACTGAATTGGCAAAAAATGTCCAACTTTTCAGAAACAGTGAGGCATGTCTGCTTGGGGTTCAAACAAGCTCTTGGTGCATTAGTATCAATTTATATTCTGCAGATAAAAAAAGCTAATTTTAATATTCATTGGATTTGAGGCAGCTACCTCTCCCTTCCCCACTCAATGTCATTACTTGTCTCCGCTTGCTCGTGCTGGAGTCACTGAGGGTCTGAACACCCCTCCACATACACACATACACGCAGTGCTGAACATTTTCTTGCATAAACACAATTTTACACCATATATAGAAATAGCGTTAGACTGAGTTTTTTTTTTAATATCTAGAAAGCAGCATGGCTGACAGCCAAAATAACAATTATAGCAAATAAGATGTGGCCTACACAAAATTGCATAATTTAACAATTTAACAAGCACTATGCAATATGTAATAAAAATTCTCAATAAATCAAAAATAGCCAAGTAGCTGATTATTTGGCCGCTTGTAAACATACAAATCCTTAAAACCGAATAAATGTACAAATAGATTTTTTTTTATATCTGTAAATTTTAGTAAGAAAAAATGTGATTCAAAATATATTGTATTAAATCAATTCTTAATATCTTAAGTTATTTTGTTTTAAGGGAGTTTAGATGTTTTGACTAGGGAACATTTTTTGCAGTGAGGATTGTGGCTGGAATGGACATTTGTTTTGTTCCAAAATTCCAGGTTGCTTTAAATTTTTACAAAATGACAAACTATACATACAAGCAAAAAATTCTAAATCTACATAGTACATGCATACTGTGTTTCTTTTTTTCTCCTCACCGTGTTGATGAGCTTCTGAGTGCATTCTGCAGTGACACTGTGCAGATGTGTGAGGTGGGTACGCAAGAGGGCAATACTGTGCAGTGTGTCTTGGCACAGTGGGCAGTGGACAGCAGGCTGAACTGCATGCTGGTTCATCACATGACTCCTTAGATGCTCAATATCAGTATGACGGAACCGACAGAATGGACAATGCCGCATCTGAATGAGAGAAAACAAACAGAAATATTTACAGAGGTACAGTAACTACATACTGTCTTTGCAGTATCCAGTTCATTTAAATCATATTAGGCTTTGTTTTTTTTTTCTGTGCACAATGTATAGTGATTGTATCAGATATGCAGTGGTATTAAATGGTATGCACAGCGACTCATTTTTATTATTCGGCTAATTGTACAGAAAAGTAATGATGGGCCAGTGTTGTTTATCTCATATGAACAATAATATGGTGTGTAGCATCCGTGGTTTTAAAGAACTTGTAAAGAAAAATAACATGGCAGTATCATGGTACATTTGACTAAAAAAAAATAGTGCAGAGTATGTTGCAGCAGACCTCTTCCAGTATTCGTGGCCGTTTGCAGGGAGAGGGCTCAACTGACTCGTCAGATCCAGATGAGGGACGCTTAGGACTGGAAGACGACTCATTTTGCTCCGCTTCCATTTGAATAAATCCCTCTGTGAGTAGCAGCAGCAAACAGAGATAATTTAAAAGGGATGCGCATTATTGCACATTATTTACAACACTAAGCTTGTTGTAAAACAGTGGTTCCCAATTAGGATCATGGACAGCAGGGAAAAACAATGCAAAATGCAAATAATAATATTTGTATGATAATATTAATAAGTTACTGTTTTGGATTTTAACAAGAAATATAATTAATCTAATGCAAAATCTAGGTATTGAAGAAATACCAGATGCAAAACCACTGTCGCAATCTTTTTATTTTTTATTGTTTTGCAAGGGAGATTTTGTTAAGGACCTGATTTTTTCTCTGTTCTGTCTCCATGTTTATTTCTGTCTTCCTGGTTAGCCGTAACCTCAGTGGGAGAGTCCATCTCATTCTCATCTCCTTAAAAATCAAAAAATAAAGAGAGAGAGAAATTCAGAGAGTGCATCACATTTGACAAATTCTCCATTTGATTTACTAGACAGCTAGTCATTGCATGAAATCTTTTGCATGCATGTGCTATTGTAAAACAAGTTTGACTGCAGAATCACATTCAAACCTATAGGGGTCAGTCTCCACTAGCTCGGAGAGACCCAACCAACCTGCTCAAACATATTATCACAAAGAAGGACTGACACAATACAGTAATAATGTACACAATCTCTTTTAGATTAAGACAAAAGTTAAAAATATTGATCCTCTACAGTAAAACATATAAAGAGAGATACGAGAAAAGAAAATCAGGAGGAAGCGTTAAAGTCAGCGGTGTCAGCAGAGCTTCATTTGACCTGTGGGGATTTGAAAAGAGGAAGATAATGCAGCAGAGGTCAGGAGGGTCACACACAAAGAGTCCATTTCAAAGCACAAATTGGCAAACAATACCAGCATGACAGGCTTTAAAAATTATCTTTATACCATAGGTCTGCATTGTGCTCAGTTTGAGACTAGTTGTAGCTTTCTTGCAAAAACAGGCTTTTTTTTCCTGAAAACTGAACTGACTGCATATCCAAATCATGTGGGATGACATTTACTGGCAGTATTTTGACAACAGCCTTCAGTTTTGGCTTGTTATTTTTTTAATCCTGCAGATGAGCTCCAAAACTCTACAATCAAAAAGAATCCAGAGAGCTGGAAATTCAAAAAGCGCAATGAATCTCTGTTGTTCTTTTGCAGCGTCTAAAAGCTTCGGCTGAGCTCCGTAGGTACAAAACACACAGCCTCGGGACACACTAAACCAGATACCCCCCATTCAATGCCCTCCCTCCCTCTCCTCATCCTCTTCTCTCTTGCTTTCTGCCTTTCTGCTTTCTTAACAGAGTAATTGTTCTGCTACGTGGGGGAAGGGAAAAGAAGAACAGAGTTGATTTAGGTGGGTTTTGGGAAGGGGGGGGGGTTGTGGTACTAGGGGAGGGGGGCAAGTGGAAACAAAAAAAAATGCATGAGGGTTGTCATAACAGACCAATCAAAAGCAGGCCGAGGTATCTTCTGGTGGTTCTTTGAGAAGGTGATTATGACGGAGGGTGAGAGAGAGAGCGAGAAAGGCCATCTGAACACCAATTATCTTGACAGACACGCTATTGATTTCCTATCAAACCAACACACCCATAAACACAGAACACACAACCTGAAACTGTCAAATCCGCTCTAGTTACGACCGCCCCATTGAGCCCTCTCGCTCAGTCATTCTCTCAAAGTCACACACACTGCGTTGAACCTGACCAAAAATATTAGTCTATTGTTAAGCATAGCACAGGGAAAATCACAACAAAAAAGCTTAAGGATGGAAATTAAAAAAAAAAATACATATGCATTAATGAACAACAGTAACTAAATATGCATAGCACTGAAGGAAATCATTAAATAGTGAAAATTCATAATATGTTGCATGTCACATTCAAATAGTGACAAAATGGCAATTTGTACATTTTATGCAAAATAGTGAATTAAAATTTGGTGAATTTGTAATGCAAAAATAATCCAAATGTAACCAAATTTTATTTTAGACAAACATTTTATACATCCAATCACGGAACTTAATTATCGAAGGCATAAATATTTTAATTTTGAAGCTGCATTCAAAATCCACTTTAAACTCAAAGGGGGGACGTTCATTCACTCTGAATGGCCATGATGCATCTGTGTGCGCTTCTTTCTGCATGTACGTCTTGGACAAAACAGATGGCCGTGGCTCAGCATGGTGAGGTCATTTTGGCCAGTAATGAAGTGATCAGATGCACCCACACATGCTAACACACTCCAGGCGCATACTCAACACACACTTCATCAGCACTTCCTACTCGTCCCGGGGATCAATATACAAATGCTCAGCAGCATTGATCCAGTATTGATTATAAATTAGGCAATGCCCTGGTGTTCCTAAAGAGATCAATAACCAGCCATTCAGCTGCAGCACTCCAGCAGGTCGGAAGCAGCACTGATCCGATGTTCCTACAGGTTCAAATTCATACTAAAACAGCTAATCAACTCTCACTCACTGATTTCAGCATTGATTGTGCACGACACACTGGCTGCTAACCTTTTCTTGTACCCTACGTCACCATTTCTCTTCATCGTGAATATAACACTAGTATACTGTGTTTTAACCTTACTTTTTTCCATCTTTAGGATTTCTGTTTTTTTTTTCTGTTTTTTTTTTTGAGTAAAGATTTTAACAAGTACTAAACAAATATAACAAAAGTTAGAATTGAGAACACAGAACAAAAGATTAAAATATAACATTAACACATAAAATGTGAATAACGTAAAAACAGTGAGTAATACCCACCTGTCAGTCTTTAGGAATCTATATTAGGCTTTTCCCTTGCCTTTCCTTTAAAATGCTAATTGGAGAATGTTAATTAACTCTTGGCTCGTTAGTGGGTTGCGCCTTCATTGGCTGCATTGACTGGCTAACCCTCTAGTTTAGCTTCTTTCTTGCCAGTGAAGATGTTACAAATGTGATTATTGGCAAGTCAATTAACAAAATCAATTCCTACCATTCTGTACAAAAAGCACACCACTCACTCTCTTTCTTTTTCTCTCTCTCGCACACAAATGCATATGTACATATACACATACAAACAGGCTGGGTGCCAAGGTCAGGCTATTTATTGTTCAACTCATTAGCTGAGCTTATTCTGTGTTAGAATATGCTAATTGCCTCCACCACCCGGTTTTCTCAATTACTCCAGTGTAAATATCTGCCCTCTTCTCTACTCTATTCTTTCTGTTTTTCGGCACGTCTGTCAGCCCCTCCCCCTCTGTTGTTCTGTTGTGTGTTTTAGAGCCTTGAGCGTCATGAGCCCAACACACAAGGGACAGTTAGTCTTTTGATTTGGGTTTAAAGGAATTCTCCCTGACTTCATCCCTAATGTAAATCTAGCATCAAAAGCTGGTGTTCTGTTTATGAGTGTGTTGGATTCTGCTCATATTACTCCCTTGAAATGTGACTTTAAACTAACTGGTTTGAAAAGACAATTTTTGGTGCTTTGCAAAAGCCTTGAACTTAACTCAGTTTTCTATGATTTACAAAGCGACCGTGCATGCGCGTTTCATACCATTTTCTTGGGCAGGGCTTTTTCGGATTGTAAAGATGGCACCTAGCTCCTCCTCATCCTGCAGACCCTTCTGGATTCGCTGTAGTCTGAGCAGCCCCTCCCCTCTCTGGTGGCTCAGTGAATGGGAGTGCTGCACTAAAGAAAGGCTGTTCTGAGTGGAGACATCACACAGCACACAGTGCAGCCAGACATCTTCAGACTCCACTCCATCCAGCTGCTGCAAATACTGAGAGAAAGTGAAGATAAACATAAAAGATGTATGCATGTGTGACAGTGAAAGGAAGGAAATAATAAAAGAAGTTAAATCAATGAATAAAACACTCTTCTACTTCATCCAGCTCACATTTCAACACCAGTAAATAACATACTCAAGTACTTTAGCGGAAACCATATATTGACCATGTAGTCATAAATGATCAATATGTGGCTTCCTCTAATGTGGACAACACAATATAGATCAATGCAGGATCAATACAGCCCTGTAAAAACACCTATGTAGATGTTACTTAACAAGCTTTGCTCACATAAACGTTAAATCTCTCCCTATGTTTGAGGTCCGGTGAAAACTGAGCAGACAGATTCAAAGCAAATGAATCCAGTGAAACATCACATGCACACACTAAGACACGAAAGCACATCCACAGTGACAAACACCAGTCCACTTGTTTTACAGAACTCTAAACTGATTAGAGATGTGCTGAGTTAATGGACCACATTAGCAGGAGGGAAAAAATAACATACAATCCATCTCAATTACCAAAGAGGCCTTAAAGGCCTTGGGAAGAATGGCATCACTCAGGGCATCTTGGGCTTTTGTGAATTTTACTGACAGGAATATCAGGCCCCAGGGTTTTTGTATACAAGAGTTTCTGGTTTTGAATTGTGAGATTTACCTTATATAGTCTTAGGCTGGTCTCATGTCTGGAGTTCATGGTGTGTAGCTTCAGTTTCTCCAAGCTGCTGGCCTCGTAGTCACAAGCATTGCACCTGAGCTGCACCTGACTTCCAGCAGCAACACACCTAAGACGCCACTCTTCTTCCTCCTCCTCGGTGTTTCCATGTTGACTACTGGCCTCTCGAAGGTGTGCGGCAAGCTGGTAGCGCTGTACATGTTTGTCTGTCTGGCAGTGCAGTTGGAAGTTAGCTCGTAGAGGCGTGGCGTAATGGCAAAGGCGACAATGATGAGTGTCTCCTGTTGTGCTCCTCCAGTAGGAATTGGGTAATGACCGCTGCAAGGTCAGGTGTTGACTTAGTTCCTCGAGAGTGTCACAAGAAAAGCAGCCACATAAAATGCATTCAAAGAGTTTCTGTGAAGAGGTTTCATTGCAGGACAGAGGAGTGATGGCATCAGGCAGCTTACTCTGAGGTTGGCAGTGGCGGTAAAGCTCGGTGGCATTGTGCTTACGTTGACGTTGCATGTGTGCCAGGTTCTGCTGCAGTAGAAGCACATTGTGCGTGTGCTTTTCACTGGTCATGTGGATTCTGAGGTTCCGTGCCACATTGGTTTCGTAGTCGCAGACTTCGCACCGCCACGACGCATGTCCCCGGAGCTTAGATGGAGAGGGCGAGCTGGCTTGGGTGGGGTGAGTGATAGTAGGATGCGAATGGGTTAAAGGATTGGGCTGGGATGCTGGGCTGTGCACATGTGACTGCGTCTGCAGGCTCTGCATGTTGTTGAGGTGTTTGTCCGATTGCATGTGGATGCTCAAGTTGCCTTTAGTGGTGGTGGAGTATTGGCAGACCTGGCAGCGGAATGGCTTGTATCCGCAAGAATACGTCTCGCCTCTTGCTAGGCGTGGGTGGCTCTGCCCACTGCTGCAGTATGTGCACTGTTCGGACTCCGACTCTGGGTGCTTCTCCTTCATGTGGGCCTCAAGAGTTTGCTGGTACTTGTAGTGCCAGTTGCATTTCGGACACTTCAATGTCTTGCAGGAGTTTCTGGTGTGTACCAGAGAGGCCTGAACGCCAAAAGTGAAAGATGATCCTTGAACATCGTCTACCGCTGCAACGAAGCCTCCGTCACCGGCCACCACCAACCTTCCTCTAGAGGCTGTGTCTGAGTGTCCTTCTTCGAGAATAGGCTGACTAGTCTGGGTTAAGGTTGGACTGAGTGTAGGGGACGTGGAATGGCTATGATTATTGGGCAGGTCAGAATGAGTGACAGCATGTCTGTCATCTTCAGACAACCTGGCGGTTGGTTCCATTGCTATGGCGCTACCATTCTCTGACTGGTCATTTGGTTCAGTTGCTGTGGCACTCTCTTGGTTGGCAAGTTGTTCTGTAATAGTGACAGTAGACGGGTTTACCACAACAAGGGAAGCAGGTGCAGGGTCGTGGCAGTTAAAGCTTGTTCCACACTCTGACTCAGAGTCTGTAAGGATTTTGGTGTTGTTCATAAAGCTGGTTGCTATTGTTACAGAGTTTGGAGGTTTTGAAATGCTTTGGTTTGACAGAGCAGCTTCAGTAATGTGCTCTTGTCCGCTACTGCTGCTAATACTGTGAGCGTGATCTACAGTGCTGCCTACCTCTAAACACAATCTCCTCTCTCCTCCCTCACTACTTCCTCCATTCTTTTTTATCTCGTCCTCCTTGCCTCTTTGTGTGCCCTCTCTTCCCAGGGTTGAAGGGTCTTTGGCAGGGCTTGGTACTGAGGTAGCAGGGGAGGTTCTGGGTGGAGAGGGCAGGAGAGGGAGACCTGGCTTAGAGGTCAGAGGGTCTTCATTCTCTTTCCATCTTGTCATGTCCTCTGTGCTGTTCCCAGAGGTCAGAGATGCCAGGTTCAATGGTACCACAGACTCACAATTCCTTTTTGGTTCTAGGAAACAGAGGAGCGGCTGGTTGCCTGGGCCGCCAGGCTGTAAAATGGCAGAGATGTGTTTTAAAGAGAGCAGATGTTGTTCTTTATCGCTGAAGGTGATATTGTGTTGCCGACAAGCATGAGCCCTAAACGAGCGTGTATGGCCAAAGGACAGCCGACACGGAAAGCACATCAGGATGGGTTTGGTTAGACCGGACCGTGTCACTCGTGTCTCTGATGATCCTGCCATGTCAGGAGCACTATCTTTGGATTGGTGGGTCACCAGAGCTAGACTATCACTGTTGTCAGGATTATGCAATTGGAAGACACGAAAAATCTGTGGAGTGGGGCTTTGAGATGAGGAAATGTAACAGGTTCTAACGATGGAGGAAGGGGCACCTGACGAGGAGGAGGGCGCACCACTTGTAAGTTTACTCTCCATCACATAGGCAGACCCATCAGGCTGGTACAGGATCTCTCCAATAGGCCTCTCCACATCATCACATTCTTCCTCTTCATCTGCCTTCTCCCTCTCCACTGCATCTTTTAACATCTCTCTGGTTGAACATTCATTAACCTGTTTTTCCCTAACACTTTCTTCATGCCACCCTGCAAGTCTCTCCTCCTCAGCCCGCCCCACTGGTCCACCCTGCTTGGACAGAGTTGCTGTGCTCCGATGAATGGCTTGATCTCTGGCCAGTAGGAGTGGACTGGGAGCCAGTGGTCTGCAGAGCCCAGGAGGCTGTTGTGTGTGGGGGCCAGAGGCTCCATTGTTGGAGACAGAGTCACAGCACTCCATCCTCTGAGCTACTGAGCACATTCATCCCACCCTGGCCTAGAGAGAGAATGAAAGAGAAAAGGTGTAAAATTTAGAATCCAAATCACAACTCTGATTTTCAAAATCACTTTGCACTTTACATAATTACAGCAACATATGAAGTATTTTACATTTGAGCTGCATAACAAACTTTAGTGTCACCACTCAGAGACAAGCAACCCTGGAACGGTGAAGGGAAGCAGAAAGAGGTCTAGACTGTGATCAATAGCTCTTTGCCAAGCGGTATTACTGAGAGCTGAATATTACATGAGAGACAATTCCTGGAATCACCAAGATCTGCTCAATTAAATGTCTCTGTCTGTCTTGGCTTCCCCCACCCCCCCTCCATCTGCATTATATTTCCCTTTAGGCAACTGAGCAGAACATAGGGCCGTGTCTACGGGGGATTGCCCCGTGACAGCACCTCCGGAATAAGTTCCCTATTGACTCTAGTCCCAGGTTTCTCCAGAGACACGGCCCCCACAGGCCTTGATCAGTAAAGCAGCTGAAGTGAATTAAATTGAAATATATTAATGCAGCCTTTCACAACAGGGTTCACCTTATATTAGGTACCTAAAATAATTGCAATTTGCATTAATGCTAATTAGAAACAGGTTCACATTTGGACATGCATTTTAATTGTGTAAGTTTGTGCTGCTGGTACATTTTACAAATGTGCAAACATATGATGTTGCTACTTAAGCCTGCCTTGTGGTTACACCGTGGGCTACAGCTAAATAAATTAAAATGTGCTTATAGTTATTACTGGATTTATCTACAGTTAAGCCACCTAAATAGCGTAAAAACAACAAGCATGTGCACAGAAGGTGTCTGAGGAGAGTATAGGGTTTATGAATTGCAGTTGGGGGGTTAATTGCTCTGTTTCTAGGTTGAAGAGTGCAGATTCTTGAACTCAGATTCAAGCTGTTATATTGAGCTCTCTCTGATCCTCTCTACTGGAGGGGGCTAAAGTGCTAATGGGAAAATCAATAGCGTGAATGCTAAGCATCTTACTGGAAGCAAGAGCAGGATGCTAGCACACCAGGCAAAAGGATGTGTTCACTGATTTAAGCTCAAACAGGACCTAAAACAACAGGCTTAAAATGGCAAAAGCAATGTTTCAAAAATGAACATGGAAGTCCACTCATTTAAGCGAACACAGAGTGCTGGAGACACATATTCATAAATAGACTGCCATGCTGACACAAACTAGACTTCCTGTACAGATCGATGAATATCCAGTTTTATTTGCTCCGTGTGTGCATGTGTGTGTGGTGTAATTAGTGATGTATCTCATTAGCTGTTAGGTTAATTACCATCTCTCTGGGATACCTGATAGGGGGCACACAGCTGGAATCAAGACACATCTTAAACCAATTACTCTCTAGATGCGTGTGTGTAGATTAAGACCAAGATGTTGGCTGAGAATTACACAAAACAGCACTCACCCTAAAATGAACCCTGACACTAACAGTAACACTAACCCTAATGCACACACACAAAAATATACAGGAAAACTGTCTGCATTGAACTGAGACCAGGAATCATTTTCCTGGAAATGAACTGAGACCAGGAATCATATATATATAGGTAACGCTTTAACCCTAACCCTAACAATTATTTATGCATAATTACATGTAAGTAACCCTAAACCAAACCCTAACCCTAACCACATAGTAAGTACATGTAGTTAATTAATATTACTCAGTATTTAAATGCATAATTACACTGTAACAATGACACCTTAAAATAAAGTGTAACCAAAATATTTTCTGAGAAATAAGTTTGTCAGTAACCAAACTAATCAAACTAACTGGCCGCTAATGAAAGCTGTAACAACCTTGTTACTTGTTACCTTGTTACTGACAGAAAGTTGCAAGAAAGGTTGCAAACTTCATATAAATTAAATAGCTCATTTAATATTTAGTTTGACCTCCTGGGACTGACTATCAACATTTTCTGACCACTGAAAGGAAGTGCTTAATCTGACAGACAAAAAGAAAAAAAAGGACGATATTGTGTGGGAAGCACTGCTGTTTTGTTGGAGAGAGTGGTTTCACATTCACAGCGCAGTTTGCTGATTCAGGGGCTCGGCTTCCTGTTTTAATGCTAATCTAATGTTGCCTCAGTATCACAGCAAACATACTATTGTACAGATACACCCATACAGCACAACTAATAGTTACGAAACATGCTTTACATGCCTACAAGATGACACAGCACATATTTAAACTACAGAGTACCTGAGACATCGTAAAAAAACACCTGAAACACTCAAGTGTGTGCTCAGTCTTCATGCCAGCTTTTGCTTTACTTTTATCCTTTTAAGCATATGCATGAATGCATGAAGACAAGAATGAAAACTGTTACAAGGGTTGAACTCTAAAATGACAGTATCAAATCAAACCAAACTTGAACCTGCTAACCCCACACCCTCTCCCTTCTCCCTCGCAGTCACGCAAACACATACACATTTTCTCCCACTGTATTTAGACAGCTGTCCTCTCTGCTGTGTGCTTGTCTTTGATCTTTGATTTAATGCCCCATTTCCATTAGAGACACTAGCCCATTCAGGAGCGAAACTTCAAAAGAAAGAGAGAGAAAGATAGAGAGGAAAAAAAAGAAAGAGTGGACAAAAAAAAACAAGTGCAAGAGGTGGGGTAAATGTATTACTTATATAATTTAGAAAACTGAGGCCTTAAAATGTTTCTAGATTTGTCAGCCAGCAAAGAACAAATACGCTAACAGGAAGTAAAATGCTGATGCTCTTCTTATATGACATACAAAAAGGAAGTGACTGACAAAAATGTAGGGTCAAAGGTCAAAAGGTAATGCTGATGTTACAGCAGGACTGTGACAGTGTTGTGACAGCTGTCTCCTAAAAAATTAGGCATGTTTTAATAGTTGCATATGTGTATATCAGTTTCCAACAGGGAGGAACGTAGGCCAATGTTTCACACATGCACACTGATGCATTCTGTCAGCATGCTTACAGTAAGTCACACACGCTTCAGTTTCTAGTGTGAAAGGCTGAGCGTGATGTAAACGTATTGATCTAAACTGCAGCAAGATCCGGCGGGATTATGAAATCAATGCTACACTGAAAGAGTTCTTATTCATTTGACTTGATCTTGTACCTCTGACGGCGCATGGGAAACACTTGTGTACGCTGCTCTTCTACAGTCAAAATGCAGCACATTACACACATCTCATGGAAAGTGGCACTGTGCACTAAAGCTTTTATCTGTAAGGATTATTCATGTAAATATCCTGCATTCATTACCCGAGTATAAGCACTGTGAAATGAGAAAGGAAAATAAAAATAAAACGTTTGTGCAAGATTAACTCCTTTTAACAGCTAGATCATAATCCAAAATCCATAATCCTGTAGAGCTGAATAACATGCAAAACAAAAATGGAATAGACTAGCTGGAAAAAAAATATGTATTATTTTAATCAGTGGTATTAACCAATGATTTATGCAACCTCACAAACTGACAAGAGATTACATTCTGTTGGAGGATAATTACTGACTTGAAAATGGCTGGTGGACAAATAACATCATATTATCCATCAGAAATTAACTGGTTTGCAAAAACTCAACCGAATTGTCTTTTTTCTAAACTATAAACAATAATTAAATAGCCATTGTAACTACTGGTTAACAATCCAACAGCTCGTGCATTAAGTAAACAGGGCTAGTTTTGACTTTATGTTGAAATTTTAAGCATAAAAAAATTATACAATATATACATTGTTTAGAAATTATTAATTTTAAATATAATATATTATACAAATATATATCTATACATACTATATAATTTTTTTTTAAATTATGTACATATTGTATAATTTCAGATGTAGTTTAACATGTCAACTACCCAAATACTAATACAACTATTGAAAAAAACAAGCTGCAAAAACATGTCACAATAGTATTTAAGGATGTGTGTAAGAGACCAAATAGTCATGCAGAGCTGTTTTCCCTCTCTCCTTCAATAAAACCAACCTTTTTTTCATAAATGTAAGAAAAATGCTAATCATATACAGAACCCCTACAGAAATACATTTCTGCACTATTTGAAAACACCCTGCAAAATCTCTGTTGCTCACTACAGGCGCTGTCTGTCTCCATTTCCAGTCCATTTCTGAGAAAAGGTGTTCAACAATCCCATTGACCTTTGCATGACTGCGGTTTATGCACCTTTTATAAACTATACCTTCAATCTATATATTCAACAGCCACGGCAAACAGCACCCACCTCCTTCTGCCTGGACTAAAGCAGACAGTATAATATAGTTCAATATTTGCAGTGAATTCTGGTGAGAGTGAATTCTGGTGACAGTAACGCGGAGGTGAGGCAGAATCACTGATCACCCTTGTTTCTCCCCTCCACACACACACACACACACACACACACACACACACACACACACACACACACAGAGAGTCTGTTCAAGGCGTGGATGGAGAGCAGAATTTGAACTGACAGGCTGGGCCCCCTTGCATTGTTCTCTGGCTGTGTGTGTGTGTGTCTCCATGTGTGCGAGTGAGCGCGTGTGTGTGTTTGAGAGGCCTTAGTGACTGATCTGCCGATGTGCCTCACTTCTCCACAACCCCAGCTATTATTATGATAAACAGAAAAAGTCAAACCCTGAAGGCAGTGTGTGCACACAGACTCACAAACGAACGCACACAATTATTCAGACGTTGCAACACCTTATTTACAAATCCAACAACGTCTACACAATCTTTACACTGTCCTGCAAGGTTAGAGACTACACTAACACATCGAAAAAAAACAGAAAAAACCTACATACACACCTTAAAATGTGACTCTTATATTTTTTCTGATTGTATATGAGTGACAAAAATAAATATATGTGATCCTGAACCACAAAACCGGTCATAAGGGTAAATTTTTTGAAAGCTGCCATCTGAAAGCTGAATAAATAAGCTTTCCTTGATGTATGGTTTGTTAGGATAGAACAATATTTGACTGAGATACGGCAATTTGAAAATCTGGAATCTGAAGGTGCAAAAAAATACAAATAAATAAAAATATTGAGAAAATCGCCTTCAAAGTCATCCAGATTAAGTCCTTAGCAATGCATATTACTAATCAAAAATTAAGTGTACATACAGTGTATTTTTGGCTATTGCTACAAATATACCCGTGCTACTTATGACTGGTTTTGTGCTCCAGGGTCACATTTATCATGTATATTCTGATATTTTACAGTGCATCCACTAAATTTGGTTAATGCAGTAAAAGAAATGCTTCAACGAAACCCTATCGTGAACAATTTCCTTCAAACACTCTCATTGGCTCAGGACTATCTGTTTGACAACGCTACCCTGCAGAGCCCACTTTTCTCTTCTCTCGCTGTGCCCTTTCATCCCATCTTCTTCCTTTCACCCGGTTCCCTAACTCTGTGAACTCTGACCTGTGAGCCAATCCTCTTTCGCCCCACACCATCTCCTTGTGTTTGTGTGCGTTCTCAGAAGAAAGAGTCTGTGCTCGCTTCATTTGTATCTGCTCCTCAAGCTCGGTGTTTATTTTCTCGCTGTAGAACTCCAGTGTAAGCACTCCATTTCACTCCATTCCATTTCAGGTCAAGCACCGATTTTACACCTAGAAATGTGAAGTTGTATTTATTTCATTTCTAAAAGTGAATATTCCAATATTAAGGGAGCTAAATGACTAAATAAGGTACTCTCAAAATGTTTTTGTTTCTAAATCAAGCCTGAAATCTGTGCTTGCTTTTATGAGCCCAGCTGCTCAAAAACAAACTATTCAACTATTAAGCCAAAAACTATTGTATAATGAATAAAAAAGAAACTATTTGTCACAGTGTGACAGATTCACAAAAGGTCAGAAAAACAATACCCAAACACACAGTCAGTCAGTCACACACAAGCGAATCCACACACACACACACTCAAACAACATGTTTATCTAAAAGAGGGCATACTATATATTTATACAGATTTAATAAATATAATAATTAAAATTACCACATACACAACTAATAAAAAACGTTAACTTTATGAATCAATTTATCATTGATAATTTCTAAAAACATTTTTTCATCTGTGTTTGTAAACACACAGACATACCATAAACTTTTAAATAAAATTAGAATTTATTTTTGCATTTTAGAATGTAATAAAATATACTCTTTCTTTGTAAGTCACTTTATTTACCTAACTTCTGGGGACAACACACCCACACACACACACACACACACACACACACACAGTTGAAGGAATAAGTAGAAGCAGGCTTGACCAAACATGCCCAGGACATCAGGGCCACCTTAATTCTTCTTCTTACACGCTCTTCGCTTCATTTCAGACGCAAAACCAAAAAGTTACACCTTTGAGTCCGCGTATCTTTATAAATAATACACGCTATTGCATGCGCGAAAGTGCGTCGCGACGCGAAGGACGCACAGAGGCTTCGGATAGCTACTTCGTATCGTATCGTTGCACTGAAGATCTGGACTCGTAGCGCGAACCAATACTGATGCATTCGCTGAAAACGAGCCTGATGCATCAGTGTTGACATGCACAACAGCAACGACAGCTCTCGTCAAAGCGAAAGCACACACAAAGGACGTTACTTTACGCTTTTCGGTCTTTTTCTTATGCGACTAACAAGAGGGCGACAACTCTTGGAGAAAACAGGTAGGAGAACACCAGAAGAGATTTTCTAACTTCAAACTCAACTCGCGAAAGACAGTGACATCGAAGAAAGTGAATAGGACGCGCTTTACATTCGCGAATATGTCATAAACATGTCACGACTAACTAGTAAAGAACAACAGGCAATCGTGCAAAATAATCATGCTTTATGTAGTTCATTAGTGTTACTGTTTATACATGCTGCGTAAACAAATGCGTAAAATGAGCAGAGAATCTACTGTATCGGCGAAGAACAGTCATCGGATACAAACTTACATTTGGACGCGTCGCTTTGTATTCCAGTAAACACGTTTATAGATCCCATTCGCACAGATGCACGCGTTCACACATCATGCTGCTGAAGTTAAACGAGGTATTTGACTGTTTCTTAAAGCATTTAAAAGGGTTTGTTTTTGGTTGTACTGCAGACGACAGACGCGCCCTGGCTTCGGTTCGAGGAAGGAGGAGAGAGTGAAAAAAAAAATCAGTCCGGTCTTTATTCCTGCTAATTACTTTCGTGCAAAAAATGGCTGGAATTAACACACTGCGCATGTGCTGATTACACAGTCACGAGGGGAAGAGATAATTAGCTCCTCCTGGATCAATAAGATTCCAGGATGAGAGAGAGAGAGGAGGGAGGTGTAGGGAGGAGAGAGGGGGGAAGTGATGGAATTAGACTATAGGACAATTTTACATTTGCACATAAACAACAAACAGCAAAGAGGAGGATAAAACAGCAAAGTTGCCGTGAAATGAGAGGACAGTTGATTGGGGGGAAAAACAAACATTCACAGAAATATTTAGTACTTAGTTACATGATGAGTATGCAGTGGAGAAGGGACCGCAGTGTTTTGTTATAATCATATAATTATGCATGCTCTAAAAATCATATTGTTAATATATATATATATATAAAATGTTTCTGTCAATCAATAGGGCTCGTGGAAAGTTTAAGAAGTGCATTTATGCTTAAAATATAACATCGATTTATTGATTGTATGTTGGATAGAAATGTAGCTAAATACGATATTTAATATAATAAATGCAAATGCATTATTTGTAAACTTGAGCATCACAATAGCGGTTTATTCTAGCAGTCGTCGTTGTTCGGAGATGAATACATAAATATAAACAGGCCTCCATTTCCAAAATTTCATATTTATGTTCAAATTAAATAAATGTAAAAATCGCTTTTTATGAGTGTATATTGTTGATTCCCAGCGTCTCTCCATCAAAGCGTTGCGTAATATATATATATATATATATATATATATATATAAATCTGAACCTATTTTAAATAGTCTAGTGGATTTCGGAGATTATATTGTGTAAAAAAAATGCAAATGTAATAAATAATAAGTGTTATTATTATTCATTTTTAATAATTACGATAACAACAACAACAAATTCATAAAATATTCAAAAGGAAATAATATGTCCAGCGTATTACAATTTCGTGTAAAACACATTTAAAATGAGTATATAAATAGCCTGTATGAAAAACATCTTTAAGGTCGAGTAAAAGGAGCATGGCATATATACACAACATCTCAATAATAATCGCATCAATATTTTACCAGTAGCACATGGCATATGTTTCATCTGTGCACGAGCAGGAAGAAAATTGTTTCCATTAAAACTTCTACATGAAAGGAGCGAGTGTTGAAGTGTTTTTCACTCTACTTGTGTCTTTTGTCATGATAATTCTTTTGTGTTCTTTGTGAATGTGTATATGTGTGTGTGTGTGTGTGTGAGAGAGAGAGAGAGAGAGAGAGAGAGAGAGAGTGTGTGTGTGTGTGTGTGTGTGTGTCCGTGCACGCGCGTGCTTAGCTGTTATGGTCAACGTTTCCGTTTTGTCATAAAAACCGACCCTGCATTACATAAAGAATTGATCTAAGTTCTTTGCTACTTAATATGCACGAAATATATTTTGTGGACTTTTCTAACTTAAATGTGAAATTGCATATTTTCCTTAAACTTATGCATCGGAGAATCCATGCGAACACTTATTTTACTATTAATTAAAAATATATAAATAAAAAAAATAGAAGCAAATGAAAATTATTTTTTTTAAAAGCATTTTTGTTCAAAGGGAACCCAAATGAACCAATATTCTTGTCATGTACTATCGGTTACACACATTGTCATATTCTAAGTTTATTGTAATCAAATAAATCCAAAGCATGATGCGTGAATTTTATATTTGCATGGGGGACAATCCGTATGTAATATAAGCACAGTATATTTGTGCATTTTTAAATGTTATGCATTTACAAATATCGTGCATCACAGAATCTTGGTGCAGTAACCGTTTTTTCCATGCACTATATAAAATAGGAGAGTTTTTAGTATTTATACACGTGCTTCAGCTGAGCAGCAGAATCATGGTCATTTTCAAGCCCCGTTTCCTTGAACAGCCTTTATGAACAAAAGAACAGAATTCATCAGCCACAGATGGACCAACAGCTGAATACAACTTCTGATTCATGCATTCATCTGCAGGAACACACCACTCACTGCTGCTTCAGAGAGATGTTGGGTTTGTGCTTTTTTTGGTTTATAATACTTGTTTTTCTTAATTACAGCAATATGCAAGCTTAGAATTAACACACATCCAGTAAAAAAAACATACTGCATTTTATTTAAATAAGCACGTGTTTTGTACGTAAGCAAAAAGATGCAATGCTGTCTGTGAACCAAAGACTTCTTAAGTAGGAGTAAAAAAAAAAAAGAAAAAGCAACATCTAGTTTTTGCCACATGCCCGCAGATCTATTTTTCATGTAGTCACAAATCAACTTGAATGTTTCTAGGACTCTGGCAAACTATACAAATGTGCCCGATGACCATCTGAGCAGAATGAGGTGAAGACAGAGGCAGGTGCTTCTGCAGCGCCACCTAATGGCTGCAGTCATTTTCAATTGCTTATAGAGCAGAACATCTCCATTTCTCTTACTGAACGATGCTTTTAATGTTAATGCCAAAGCCAGCACAGTATAATCTAATCTATTTATAATACAGCACAGATAACAAATGTGTAAAACTGCATTAAGCAAACGAGACTCTTTGGGATATCTAAATATGCAAAAATAACATTTATTAGCTATACTTCAACATCAAGTCTGTAAAAACAATACAGTTTGAGAATAAATGACAAAACATGTTACCATATTCCATATTAAATAATATGAGTATATCAGTCAATATGATCAATCAATTTGATTTTCTTATTTTATCAGTGTTTTATTTACCTTAACTGATTGTTTTGATCATTAAATCACACTTTGTTAGTGTTTACATTTTGCAGATCAGTTAAGCTAAAAGAAAGTGTACTAAATTCCTTTGCATCTAGCACTAAAAAGAAGCATCTTTAAAATATAGTTTTTCTTATTGTTTATTATTCTATCTTAGAGATTAGAACATGTTGAGCTCTATCGTACCATCTTTGTAAATCAAGGATTTGTTTAAATCTTTTATATGGAACAGGTAAATCAAAAATTCAGCTAAATTATTCATACGGACTAGTCTGTAAAATGTGTAAATTCATATGCTTAAGCCAAAGGTGCTTTACATAAATGTGGGTGGTGGCAGCAAGACCAGGTCTTGTTGAAGAAAATTTGTAATTTCATGACTCACGTTGAATATATATTTATTTGTAAAACAATACAACACCCCAGAAGCAGCTATCATTTCTGGAAGGCATTTTTCACGAATGTGAGCCACGGTGTGAGCCACTTTACATAAACACAATTTCTCAGCTGGAAAAGAGGAACTGGAATAGTACATGTCTGCTGGGAAATCCTATTTATGTTCCTGATGTGATACCTGTGTTCAGGATCTTCAGAGGTTGTGAGGATAACAGAACACAAGAGCCCTAAATCCAGTCGCTATTGATCCGGGGTAAAGTTTCAGTAGCTGGTAAATCCTACTGTGGATTTGAATCTTTTGGAAGGAAATTATTAGGATAATCCAAGTGGGAATGTTTACCCCAGATTTGCTAGATTCTGTATTACTGAATGTTGCCTTGGGAATCAGTACAAAATCATGCACTAAAATTGATGCATTGTCCTTAAGAAATGACACTTAACACTATACATTTTCCCATTTTAGGAGAATAAAACTGCATGTTTTGAAGTGAAATCAATCACACTATATTTACTTCTATAATGGATGGATCTGAATGCATAACACCGTGGATCTCGGCTGCTTGTGTGAATGCATGCGTATGCATGCATGTTTGTTAATGCACGCGTGTGTGTCTGGCCTGCTGCCAGACCTCTATATGTCTGTGTGCCCCACGGCAGTGCTGGGGGTCACTGTTTTCATTGTGATACAAATGCAACCCTCGTAGATTAATCTAATGTGGGTTAATTACCCCAACACGCTAAACACACACACACACACTCAGGGTACTTGATGTATGTTAATTCTTTACTTGCCTTTTTAGCAGCATTATTTATGTGCATTATTCTATTTACATTTGATTTCCTTGTCTAATGCATATTTAGCCTTTACCATTATAAAATTATTCTAATAAAATATTAATCAATCACATAAATGTATATTAAATAATGGAATATCTTTGCTACTTTTAAAAAGCTAACTTGCTTTTATGTGTTTAATATAAGGATATTTTAAGTGCATTATACAATTTACATTTGATTTCCTTGTCTAGTGCATATTTGGCCTATATCATTATAGAATTCTTCTAATAAAGCAGTAATCAATTACAGAAACAATGTTTATTAATTAATGGAATATCTTTGCGCCTTTCTAAAGGAAAGATTATAAAATCTACATCTGATTTCCTTATCTAGTGCAATCTTAATATATACACTCATACAATCTATATCTATATCTCTATCTATCTACATATACATATATATATATATATACACACACACACAAATATATATTTTAAAAATCTAAAAAAAAATTTTTAATGCATTTAATCACAAGGACATTAATCTGGCACTGAATCACAACTCTCTTAAATGGGTCATTTTTATAAGAATTATTTGGGTTAAATATATATTCATATCCATAAGCAGCATCTGGCATGCTGTCAATCAAAAAAATTTTAATCATGCAGAAGTTTAAAACGCATTAACAATACATATTATAATGGTAGTCAATGTGACTTTGCTGTCAATATATTTTAACTGATAAATAAATGAATATTTTGGGATAAATAAAATAAAATATTCTTGAATTATGCTGACAATGAGAGATGGTGATGACACACCTCTGAAGACGCTGCCAACACTAGAGTTCACAACAAAAGTACTAATCAGCAATATGGTTACCTACACTTAACTGTTCAGCAATATTATAATTGTCATAGTCATTAAAAATCGTTCAAACTGTGGGTGTGACACAAACAATATGCATTGTGACCAACACATGTATTTGTTCCAACACACTTCACTACTGCCTCTTTCTTTGGACACAAATGTCACCCTCTCCATATCAGCGAGCCTCTCACTGCCTTAAGATGCTCTACTTCAGAGCAGTGCTGCAGTGAAAGGGTTAATACTCTTATAAGGAATTAATATCCGCCACACAATTTTAAACTAGCTGTTATCAGTCTCTCTTCTTTTTACTAGTAGCATTAGTAGCCAGTATTGTTCCTTTTTTCATTCTTTTTTAATCTAGATGTCCCTCCACCCATCCACCTTCACCCCTCCCTCTCACCCTGAGATGGGACATCTAATAAGCGGTTTCTGTCTAATACTGCTGTTGCCACAGTAACACGTCAGGTGGCCGGTTGATATGGCAACCACGGTCCTCTATTTGAGTTTTTGGAGAGAACGACTGGGGTTCAACACAGAGCCTCTAAAATCTAAAACGATGGACTGCCAAAATCACATCTAAAAATTACACATATGTGTGTATAAATGATTCAGTCAACTGTCCTGATAAGCTGTAGTCCAGTCTAGATATATATTAACTTTCTAAGATGTTAGTTATAGGTTTATTCATACTTTTTATATCCAGAATAATGCCTTTAAATTCTGTCAAATACCACTACATTGAATGACATTAGATTGATCTATATTACAATGAATATTCTCTGTCATTTGGATTTAAAATTATTATTAGCATTTATTGCTGACTGACTGATGATTTTTGGCAGGTTTTAATAGAAAATGTGATGTTTTATATTTATTAAATGTATTTAAATATTTATTTATTGTAATACATTTTACAAGAGATGTACTATTTCACTTTTTGTAAAAATTACTAGCAAATTTATTTTTTTCAGTGTATCTGTTGAAATAGAAAGTACATCAGTGAAGCCTGAGCAAAATATAAACACTTCAAACTCTCAAAATTAACTCAACATAATTAATGCAGATAGAAAATCATATGAAATTCAAGAAACTCTGAATTCTGTTTTTATACAAACTTCAGGATAATTCAATTATTTTTGATTGAATGCCACAGATGCTTTTTATGGATATGAATGTATATTTAACTCAGATAATTATTATGCAAATGCACTATTTAATTCAGAATTCAGAACAAAAGAAATTCAGAAAGAAAGTGCTGGTGAACACGGACACATTTATACAGAAAATTCATCTTAATCTTTTCAGTAATGGAGAAAAATCATATTTACTTTCTTCACAGCTCTGCACAAAATGTCAAATTGTGGAGATTGAAGCATCTTGATGCTATTCATAGAATTGTAAATCCTTATTTAACACACCCAATTTCTGCCCTCCATATGACATCCAATGTGCTGTGAGCGGTTAAAGCCCCTGACTGCTGTCTGTCTGCTGACCCCGTGACCTTAACCTCAAACAGCAGCCCGACACCCTGTCTCACAGCGTCTGCTCCTCAAACCTCGCAAAAATCATCAGACAGGACAACCACAAGCCCTCTGCTCTGCTTTGGCCTCTTTTTTTTTTTCTTTTTTTTAAGGTAAGTCCAAATTGTAAATAAATTTCTATGCTATGAATATATTTATCTGTTCCTGTAGAAAGCTACATTTATTTTCATTTTGATTGCTTCTTAACGTCCTTTTACATTACACTGTTTTCTGTTGCATCATTTATATGTATTTGGTATTTGTGTTAAGACCAGGCCTTATGTCTGGCTTTAATTGATACAGCATGTGAAATTAATAACAGCCTGAAAAAAATATATGACATAAAATACCCTTTGAAAAAAATCTCTTTATTTTCATCACAGTAAGTTATTTAGCTTTCTTGCTTTTATTTTTCTGCTTCTGTAAAAATCTATATGAGATTCACCTGCTGTGAACATGAACTTGAAATCACCGGCCTAAAATCACTACGCATTGATTGGACAGGATCAGAAAGGTCATTGAATTACTGTGGCATTTTAATATCATCTTCACTTATATGAAAATTATATTATAGGATATACATCTATCTCTGCATTTTCTTTTATATTTTATACCTTGATTAATGTCATATACTATCAAGCCATATTTTTAAGCATTTAATTGTCGGATTTTGCGCGTCACTGTAGTCATAGAAAAAAAAAGAAGACAGAAATCTGGATACAGCCCGTTCACCTGTGCTGTTAGTGTGTTTTGGTATATGACCGAATTATATTATATAGCCTAATTATAAATTACAGGATCAGCTTTTCGGGAAAAAAATCGGAATTTTAATGAACTGAAGACGCAGAAAAGTACAGTCTGAATGTGAACAGGCTTTGGAAATCCTCTTCTTCTACCAGCAAAATTTCATCTTATTTTAAATGTTCATGCATTTTAACCTCTGTGCCACGTGCTGAAATGTAATACAGCCTCTTCTGAAATAAAATGCAGCGTATAATTACGATTCATAGCTTATTATAATTTGATATCGGGCCTTTGATTCAGCAATTAACATTTTAACATTCAAATTTTAGGCAAATCTTTTAAAGCAGCCTATATTTAACAGGTGATGCTCTTCTGCTTTTATTATTATTATTATTATTAGGCTAGGCCTATTATTATTATTATTATTATTATTATTATTATATTACTACTGCTACAACTATATTACTAACAGCTGGTGAAATGAGAATAAATCTAACCTGTCCATAAGATGCTCGTTCGTTCTTAAAACACCTTCAACTTAATAATGTTTTACAAATACTTCAGATAATTAGAATTCAAAATAAATAAATATAAATTGATAATTACCCTTATATTTTTATAACTAATACGCTATACGCTTATTAGTCTGTTTTGAAGCTTATATTTTGTATGAAATCATATTTCTTGCGTCAGTCACATTGGTAGGCTACCCTTTGGAAAATATTTTAAAAGTTAATCTTCATCCCGTTATTCTCACCAATAAAACTACCTTCTGTTGTGTAATCAAAATGTCAATCATTGTTATTTATTAAAAGGTTTGTTATGAAGACGAATCAAAAGGTTTAAGACATTTGATTCACCGACGTGTGACTCCGATGGTTTTACAAAATCATAAATGTATCGTCTCATATTCGCGTCCATTGCATTCTCTCAATATTAATTCTTTAGAAATAAAGGCGGATTTAAATTAGTTACAACGAAAGATAGAAAGAATCTCAGTAGGAATCAATTCACAATGTAAAAATCTCTAGTACTGAGCCTTTTAAAATCATCTCATGCTTCACGTAAACAGTATGAATGTGTATCATTCGACTTTTTTTTAATGAAGTGTACATTCTCTGAACTTTAACCATGTCAAAGCCGCTGGTCAATGATTTCTCTATAGTGCTCATATATCTGGAGACAGTGTCAGAAGAGCTCGTGATGCAGCAGCTGTTCGCAGTTCAGACAAAAGGTCAAGTGCACGACCCCAGGACAAAAGCCCAGAGCAGCCCGATGTGTGTTTATCTGCCCCTCACACACACACACACACGAATCTGTTACCGTCCCAAGGCATTATTTCTGCTAACACTTTATATAGGCCTAATATTGTCCATGTTATACATACTATATAAACACAATATTAATAATGCTAACGGTGAATACCAAGCATATTAGGCTACTTCTTGTTGAAACAATGAAAAATGCGTCCCTGCCCCAAATGCAACATCTCCAAAGACATGCATGCTCAAATTATTATTTAAAGAAAACATATAAATGTCCCATGATTTAAGATTAAAGCAGCACTAATATAAGCTACAGAGGAATAAAATCAGTGTAAAAAAAAATAAAATAATTAGAAGGGCAGACAAGTCTAAATGATTTGCTTATAGGGAAATAAACATGTGTTTTTGGATAACAGATTTAGTTAGATTCAGCCAATTCATCAATAAAAATGGCAGAATCAGATTACAGCTTTAAATCCAAGAAACCGAAATTTGAGAAAGCAAATGTTACAGACGGGGAAGATTTATATAGGACTGGAATTAAATGCGAATGGATCCGAAAACGTTTTATTGCAGAATTTTGGGTTTATATTTATCTAAGATAAACTATATGTTAAGTTCACGGACAGAGTGAGAAATTACACGAGCTGCTGTTTCATATGAAAATGTGGAGAAAAATAAGAGAGTAAAATCTGTACATAGAGCGCCATCTGCTGGAGTAAAGAACAACTGAAACAACTGATCCTGTCACAATACTCTTAATGATTAATTTTGGAAAACATGCATTTTCTTCACTGTTTAGTTGAATAATGAAAATTTAGTAGATAAATTAAAGTAGTTTTTCTTGAACTGAAAATTTGTCATTAAAATTGTATAGTATAATTCAACTGTTTACAATTTTACAGCAATCAAATAAGGTTCATAAAAGTGAGTCATTAAAACTGCAAGTAGATCATATAAAATATGAATTCTGATATATTCTTGGTCACATGCTTTGAATGGCTTTCAATGCTTAATTAATTGTTGAATATGTGCATTGTGTCTTCTGGGCTTTCTGTTAGAAATGCCAATAGATTTCAAAAAGCATTAAACCAATAACAATGGCACATAAGCATTTATCACTTAGTATACTATACTCAAAAAACACATCATGTTACACATGAAACACAATAAAGTTAACGATCAAATAAATGATAATTTTGTTGTAGAGAGGAACAAACTCAACCTGACATCACCAGACTACAATATATTAAACATGCCAACAAAATCAATAACAACACTGTGAATAAAACCAGCAAACAGTGCCAAAATGTAATCATATTAACTATTCAAACTCCAGTGCATGCTGGAAAGTGGATGAAGGGGACATATAAGCAAAACTGCATCGATCTAAAACTGTATTCACATAATACACCACAAATTAATAAAATTAACTACTTTGCATGAAAGATATTAAAAGAATAGATCATCTAAAAATGAAAATTTCATCATTTACTCACCCTCATGTTGTTCCAAACTTTCATGTTGTAACTTTCTTTCCTCCATTGGGCACCAAAAATGTGCAAGGAATAAGAAGATGATGACTGTCAAACTCAAAAAAAAAAAAAAAAAAAGTGTCATGAAAAGTCATCCATGAAACCAGTTGGCTATAATTGTCAAGGTAATCATTTAACAGCATGCTGATCTAAACTAATGAGTTAGTTTGCTAGCAACAAACTAAAATCACAAAGACTAATTTTTATTTTGACTGATTGATATGTATATTGAAGCCATACATCATGGAGAGAAACACACCTGCCATCTTTTCTGTGTATCCTAAACCAGATTTAAATGTTTGGAAGTAAATGTGACTTGAGAACTCCAGGGAAACCAAAGGTTATGTCTTAAAGATGCTTTTTTTGAAGCACCACACATAAAATGCACTTTTTTACCTGACTAATATCTCTGAAATATTGAGAAAACAAACTTGCCACTGCCACAGGCCAAGGCATTGCATGCAGTTCAAAAGAGTCCATAACCAATTAGAAGCTTTCTCTGCCTGTCAATCAGTGCACATAGTCAGGTGTGTGCAGACATCGGGTTGGCTGACATGTCTTCTGAAGGCGGGGCTTTTGAGAGAATGTCATGCTTAGAAAAAAGGGGAAGCTACATGTAGCAAAAAGACTAAATTAACACCTTTACATTTGTGTATAGATGTTCTACTCATTATTTCGGAAGGATTTAGAAACCTATATTAACAGAAAACTATAGAGTATATGATAGAAATCTTTGTATTTGATGTGCTTTTTTCTTTTGAGAGACATTTTGCAAAGTAAAGAACAGTACATGCAATTGTTATGCTATTATTTGTATTGCAATGAAAATACCTTTGCAAATCTCTCTCTCTCTCTCTCTTTCTCTCTCTCTCTCTCTCTCTCTCTCTCTCTCTCTCTCTCTCGCTCTCTCTTTTTTTTTTTTGCATTTTAGAAATGACTTTAAATTAACCATAAACCTTTTGGAACAAACTAAGAAAGAAAGAAAGAAAGAAAGAAAAAAAGAAACGCGATGTTTTAAAAGCACTGAAATTTATGTATTTTATTTTTTATTTATTTATTTTTTTTAATAATGTGACTGTGTGATACCTCTTGTTCTTGTGGCATTGAATTAAAAGAAATGTTTTTTTTTGTTTGTTTTTTTGTTTTTTAAAAAAAGCCAGTATAGATGCCTTGTTTGTTGTGTACTGGCAAGTTTTTGTAACAAAAATCTTTATTTTTGGTGTCCACCCTGCATAGATTCTCTTATATTAGATAATGCAGTGAAGAAATTGTCACTACCTATCTATTAAAGCATTGTCTTATTTTTTGTAAGAATATTGCCTGGGTATATTCATAACATCATCTCAGAGATTGCACTATAGATATATTCTTCTAACTAGCTCATACACTTCATCACCGATAATGAAAAGTTTGCAAAATTGCATGTTTCATCATATGGGGTAAATCCGTCCTTGATGTCCGTTCTGCAAAAAATAAAGAAAAAATGAAGGCTGAAGAGGCTGCAGGACAGACAGTATTGACCTCTTGGTAATTCTGGATGGATGGATGAATGACGGATGACTAGTGGGTAATAAATTAGTTGACGTTTATGGCTGTCCAGTAGTTATTTATATCTAAGCCATTCTGGATTGATGTCATTAATCTTTGCCCGTTGGTCCATCACAAACCTTGGCCACATTTATAAAAGTATTTCAGTCCAAACACCACTAGGCAGCAGTAAAAGCAACACTTGGTTGATGATCGAATTCACAAGTTTAGTTGACAGCTTTCAAGGCAATTATAAAGATGTGTCCATCGAAAAATGTTTTAGATTGTTTGAAAGACGGAATAAGTATAACGCCACTGAGATTTGTTGGCTCCAAAAGACTGGAATTCAAAATCGAATGTAGGATAAACCGTTTTAGAATTTTGAGACGTTTAAAGCAAAGAAACACTATGACGTAAAGTAAATCAAAATACACATTTCAGATTATGCTCTATTTCCAGGTCGCTAATCAAATAAGAATTGATCATGTTATTCTTTGTACAGATAATCAGATGTTCTTGCTTCCCTGATGCTCTGTGGATCATCTCAAATCATGCTGGAGAACATCACCATCATTTAGGTTTTGTTCATGCAGCTGCAGTGCTTCTAAAGCCAAGACAAACCATATGTTAAGACATTCTGATATTCATGTTATGCTATTTTGAGTTCTGGGACTCTCATTATCCAGGTCCTCCTGGGTTACATAAGCCTCTAAATGCAGAGGAAGACTGGCTTTGACTAAGACAAGTGCCTCATTATTTTATGCATAGAGTATTTCATTACAATAATTGATGGCTGCAGCCCAAGTGATAGCAATCCTGAGGCCTACTACAGTTGTATTAGTAATCATCATGTGTGTTCAGCTGGAATTCTTTTTGTAAAGAAGCCCTTTTTTTAAAAAAAGTTGAAATAGGTCATCTTTAACTGTATGAACTAAAATGTCATGTTTTTTTACTTTCTGCAAGCTGTATTTTTAAGACTGTACTGCTGATCTTCCAGAGAACATCACTGCATTTCTGCCTCTACTGACTTGAATGAGGCATCCTAAACTTCTCATCTGTGATTAATTAGTTCTTTTAGGTAGACCAGAGACACCAACCAATTAAATACCTTTTAAATGGTATTTATGACATGTTGATGTAAGGAGAAAAGCTCAAGATCAGGCCATCCAAGATGTAGATGAGTTTGTTTCTTCATCAGAACAAATCTGGACAAAATTGAGCATTTACATCAGTTGCTCACCAATGGATCCTCTGCAGTGAATGGGTGCCGTCAAAATGAGAGTCCAAACAGCTGATAAAAACTTAGTCAAAAAGATTAGTGATGTTTTTTATCAGCTGTTTGAACTCTCATTCTGACGGCACCCATTCACTGCAGAGGATTTCATTGGTGAGCAAGTGATGTAATGCTACTTTTCTCCAAATCTGTTCCAATGAAAAAACAAACTCATCTACATCTTGAATGGCCTGAGGGCAAGTACATTATCAGCAAAAAATTTCCCTTGAACTTGCTTTAGAAAACAAGTTTGTTCTAAAATCAGTGTGAATATATGGCATGTTTCATGGACTCTGAATTAAATTAATAATAATTAAAAATGTAAGGCCAGTCAGAAAGTGCTTTTATAATTTTTAGCTGAATATGATAACGAACTGCATTAACAATCATGTTTTCTGAGTCACATACCGTATGAATAAATCAAAACTGGAGACAAAACAGAATGCTAAGAAAATCTACAGCATTTTATTAAACTGATAATTCATCTGTACAGAATTAGAGAAACCAACAAAAAGTCTGATTTGTCACATTAATGTTACATGGCAAAATGAAGAAACTGAGAAAAATTTACAGCCATAACCTTTTACGATGTTTAGTCCATTTGCAGTTAATGTGATACATGATAAACTGCTGTCCAGCAGACGTTGGAGCCGCTTACAGTCCAGAGGAGCAGAGAAAGGCCATTTTAAACAAAGCAGGATCATCTTTGGCTCTGCACTATGATCTGCAATGTCACCAGATTTTGCTTTTGCTTGTGGCTTCAAAAGATGCTTTCAAAACACAAAGACCCAAAGAAACAAAAAACGGTCTTTCGCCTGAGTCTGAAAATCTCTGGCAACGTGAATTGTGCACAATTAAAAAAAAGGTATATAAAAAAAAAAAAACATAGTCCAAGCTAAAATATTTTTATTTAAAAGAGAAAGTTGGAAAGACTTGATATTCCATGCACCTCCTCCAAAACCGTTTAAGGATCACTTATTTTCCACTAGTACAGATTCCAGATCGAACAGAACACAGGCTCACTTTGAGTTTTGATCTATGACCCATCACTGTCAGCTTTGGGATTTTTTTATTTTTACAGTCCAATCAATGTGATAAAAACCCACTATAAACCAGTTATATGTAAAATAGTAAAGAAACAACCTAACAAAAAAGAACGAATAGAACCAGTCAAACCGAAACCGACCATCATGACCAGTCTCAAAAAAACATGAATTAGAAGAAATATATTTGGAATAACGTAACTTTTAACATTTACTTATCTACAATATATAGTCAAACATGATCATATGATCAGTAGAATTTTACAGTCTATATTTCAATCAAGCAGAAATCTCGGACACTGTGTGATTTGCACATTAGATCTATTATTTACAGAATAACATTGAGGTCATCAGTGCTAGAGGTAAGCAGTGCACCTGCGGCCTCGAGCTCTGAAGCAAAATATTCAAATGTACAAATCTGTTCCCAAATTTTGGAGTCTGAGATAGTTTTCAATCTATTAAAAGAATAGTGCACTCAGAAATGAAAATTCATTTACTCACACTCAATGTTGTGCCAAACCTTTCAGAGAAACACGAAAGAAGATATTTTGAAGAATGTTGGTAACTAAACTGTTTTGGTACCCATTGACTTCCATTGTATTGCCAAAAATACATTAAGTTAACACAAACTGAAACGTCTTCAAAATACTGCTTTCAGCAGAAGAAATAAATGCATACAGGTTTGGAACAACATGAAGGTCAATAATGATGACAGATTTTTCATTTCTGGGTGAACTATCCCTTTAATACAAGGACAGTGGACAAATTAGTTTCATAGAGCTTTGCACACTCTTTGAGAGGCAGCATATACAAATGTGCATGGAATTAGAAAACTGAATCCATAGAAAACTTCTTAATAGTGGTACAACTCTTGTCAAGAAAACATAAGAAAATGAAAGGGTGAATCCCACAAAACCCATCAAAATATTAGTGCAAAATGTGTTCCGTGTTTTTTTTTTTTTTTAATTTAATTTGGGGTGAAATTTTGATCATATTTCATGTGCATGTATATAAATATTATATATATATATATATATATATATATATATATATATATATATATTCATTCTGTTTTTGCACTATTATTTTCATGACAACTGGTTTAACTGTAAAAATACTGTGATTAAATTTTTTTTTTTCAAATTTGACCTGAACATGATTTCACGAGAATCAAACAATTACATTTTTCCAAAGCAACGCATATACAGTGCCTTGCGAAAGTATTCATACCCCTTCATTTTTTTCATGTTTTGTTACGTTGCTGCCTTGTTAAACTGCTTTAAATTACTTTTTTCCACATCAATATACATGCCACACACCATAATGACAATGCGAAATCAGAATTGTCACAACTTTGTAAATGTATTAAAAATAAAAACACTGAAATCAGTACATTGCGTAAGTATTAATACCCTTAACTCAGAACTTCGCTAAAACACCTTTACAGCCTCAAAACTTTTTGGGTATGATGCTTTGCACAGCTTTGCACATCAGCATTTGGCAGTTATCTGTCATTCTTCTCCTCACCTCTCAAGCTCTGTCAGGTTGGATGGGGGCAGATGCACATTTTCAGGTTTCTCCAGAAATATTTGATTGGGTTCAAGCTCAGGCTGTGGCTGGACCACTCAAAGACATTCACAGAGTTGTTTATAAGCGACTTTTGCTGTGTGTTTAGGGTCATTGTCCTGTTGGAAGGTGAACCTTCTGCCCAGTCTGAGGTTCTGAATGCTCTGGACTGGGTTTTCATTAAGGCTCTCTCAATATTTTGGTGCACTGAGCTTTTCTTCTACTCTAACGAGCCCCTCAGTCCCTGCTGCTGAAAAACAGCCCCACAGCATGAGGCTGCTATCAGCACACTTTACTTTTGTGATGGTACTCTGCAGGTGATGAGCAGTGATTGGTTTCCTTCAAACATTATGCTTGAAATTGAGGTTCATCAGACCAGAGAATCTTGTTTCTCACAGTCTAAGGTTCCTTTAGGTGATTTTTTGCAAATTCCAAGTGTGTTTTCATGTGTCTTCACTGAGGAGAGGGTTAAGTTTGGCCACACTGCCATAAAGCCCAGATCATTGGAGTGGTGCAGTGATGTTTGTCCTTCTATAGGTTTCTCCTGTCTCCACATATAATCAAGGAGCTCAACTAGAGTGACCATCAGGTTCTTGGTCACCAGTCTAACCAAAGCCCTTCTCCATCAATTGGTCAGTTTGGCCAGGAGGCCAGCTCTAGGAAGAGTGCTGGTTGTTTCAAGCTCCTTCCATTAAGGGTAACAGAGACTACATGCTTCTGTGAACCTTCAATGAAGTAGATTTTTTTCTGAACTCTTCCCCAGATATGTGGCTTGGTGCAGTCATGGTTCTGAGCTTTACAGGCAGTTCTTTGACCTCAGGGCTTGGTTTTTGCCCCGATATGCATTTTCAGCTTTTAGACCTTTTATTAAGATATGTGTGCCTTTCCAAATCATACACATTAAACTGAATTTGCCACAGGTTAACTTCACTCAAACTGTAGTAACATCTACAAGCAATATGAATGCTCCTGCGCTAAATTTCAACTGTCCCAGATTAGGGTATGAATACTTATGCAATGGAATCATTTAAGTTTTTATTTTTAATAAATTTGCAAAAATGTTAAAAACCTGTTTTTAGTTTTCCCAAAGATAGTGTATGGAGTAGGCTATAGAGTGATGTGGAAAAAAAGGTAATTTAAAGCAGTTTAATATAAGGCAGCAACATAAAACATGAAAAAAATGAAGGGGTATGAATATTTTCGCAAGGCACTGTATGAGGTTATACAGAATGAGATCTGGGAAAAAGCATGCCTTGACTTTTAGAAAAACCTTTTGTATTCAGCAAATGTTATGCATATAATCATCACAGTTATTGTCAGAGTAACAAATTAAAAAAACCAAGTATGTCATTCCTTTTCATACTAGAAGATGTCTGTGGGTTCAGCTTTGAAAAAATACAGAGCCACCATCCATGAGGACTAATGAATGTTTCCTTTCACTGGTATGACAGAGAAAGAGAAAAGGCAACATTAGAACATAGCTATGAAATAAGTTCTAAAACACATTTATCTCTATATACACACACACACACAGACACACTCACTCGCACGCACAGAGGCACGCAAATTTGAAACCAAGATCAGCACATTTGTTGTAAACAATAAATAAGGCTTAAGCCAAACACAACAAAATATCAAAAAAGTGCAATCGTCCTGTGAACATTCAAAGTACCTCTGAAAAAAATACATCTAACAGGGTATACAGTCCTGTTCAGTCACAATGTTGGTCCGCAGGAAACTTGGCTCTGGACGATCAAACCATCTTTAACATTAAATCTTCTGACAGAGGTACAGGTCTATTTGAATTTCGTACTCTTCGTATATTAATCATTTAATGTCTAATACATTATTATTGTGCAAACCAGACGTTTATAATTCTCATATCAGTAGGGGAATCTCACAAAACCAGTCCAAGACCATGTTTGTCATATTTCAGACCAAAATAAAAATAAATTGTGCTTAAAGGGTGGGGGGGGGGTGGGGGGGTGGGGGGGGGGGGGGGGCTGTTGTCATGAACATACACATATATACATACATATACATATATATATATATATATATATATATATATATATATATATATATATATATATATATATATATATATATATATACATATACACATATACATACACATATATATACATATATACACATATATATATATATATATATATATATATATATATATATATATATATATATATATATATATATATATATAAAAGAGCATGGACATGTTTTAATGAGATTCACTCAAAGACGTGTTTAATATTATTCTGTTTGTCTTCGCCCTTAATAATCAAACCGCCTTCACTGTCAAACCATCTATTAATATGTCATACTTTGCAAGTTTAGCACTTGATGTCTAATGTATCTTAAACGTCTTTGTCCTGACTAATAAAGACCACCGTTTCATGTGTCAGGATCAGAGTTCATCATATTCACGTAGAAAAACCATCTTCCCTCCCCAGTGCCAAAACATTCAGGAGACACCCAAAAACTAATCCCACCCAAAGTGAATTCCACCTTGTGATTTAAAAAACTGAAGTGAAAAACAAATATAAAGATGGCTTCTGAATTTTCATGTAAGCTGCTGATAAAGCCCCATCATTCTCAAAAAAATGGAAAACGACACAACGATAAAAGTACTGCATTGACACATGACCATATTACAGTCAAGAAGTAAGGCTGTCACTCTCAAAACAAAAATAAAAACATATACTCAAGGCATAATGTCCCCAAACGATCTTGATCCTGTCTGAGAAGCGTTTCAAAGGCTGTATGTTTGGATTGAGGTGAGTTTCAGTGGCAGGATGGGCTCGAGAGGGAAACATGGACCGGCCCACAGAAGGTCCACTGACGGCTCCCAGAGTCTTCGCAAGTGTAAGTACAGAGAACAGCGAGGGCAGGAAATGATGCGTGAAATGGCGGATGGGCGGCATCCTCGCTCTACCTGTCTTTCAGCTCTCTGGTCACACGTTTAGTGATGCGGCCACACAGCAGCCCCAAGAGGAAGAGGATGGACACGGCCAGCGCAATCACGAACAGGATGTAGTTCTTCGAAGGTGACGCTATGACTTGCACAGCGAGGTCCGAGAAACCTTCAGCTGGTGCCACCTGGGAAATCACATACTAGAACTCATTAAAAGGAATTTTGCTAAACCTGACATAACATTCTTTAGGGTACATTCTCAAAGTGAAATGTTGTTCATAAATATAATAATAATAATAAAAATAATCAAGTATAATATATTTTTAATAATAAAAATAATATACTAAAAGTACATAAATATATTTGTAACAGTAATAATAATAATAATAATAATAATAATAATAATAATAATAATAATAATAATAATAACAATAACAATAACAATAACAATAATAATAATAACAACAACAACAATTTATTTTAATATAATTATTTATAATAATGTCAATAATTATGCTAATACAATTTTTATTTTGATAATTATAATAAAATGTCATTGTAACAGTAACAACTGAAACAAATTTTAATATTAATACTATTATTAATAGTAAAATATTAAAAATAGTAATTTAATATAATTGCATCTTTGTCATCATTAATAGTTTAATATTAAACAATATTAATAAAGATTAACTTATTTTAATAGAATAATTTATTCTTGCTATTATTGCATTAATAATAATAATTATAATCATTTATGTCAATAAATTTATTATAGAGATATGTATAATAATAATAATAATAATAATAAATATTATTTCTGAATGCTATTACTAATAATTAGAATTTATTTTACTATAATTTCTTATTTATTGTTATTATTAATAGACAACTTTAGAAGACAACTTTATCTTAATATAGCAATTTCTTGTTATTACTACTACTATTAATAATAATTTTAATGCAAAAAAGACATCTTTTACAGCTAGAAGTTGGGCTGTTATGTAGTAAATACATTTAAGAAAAATTCTTAATAGTTATCTATCTGGATGATGTGTCCGTGTTTGCTGACCTTCGCTGCATAGCTCCACATGTCTATGCGGTCCTGTAATCTTCTCTTACATTCTGGCTGTAGACGCACCTGCTTGTCCTGCAGAGCTTCCATCAAACAGGACATTTCTGGGAAAGAATTTCAAAAACAGGGAGTCAGGAGCTCCAAATTACAGAGTTAAAAAAACAAAAAAAAACAAAACACACACATATTGTAATCACACCATCTGTCAGTCCCTTAACTTTCCATTAGTCTCTCAAATAGACCCTCAACCCAGTTATCCTAACTGGACATCATGAATTAAACAACACAAAATGGTATTTACAACACATTTAACTGGGACACAGAACATTCAGTGAGAAATAACGTAAGAAGTGACATTAAGAAGAAATTTGAGGTTTAATATGCAGTAGTGCTGTGCGATATATCGAACGCAATGATCATGTGCATCTCGTCAGTAAAGCCGGTTCCGTGATTAGCGGTAAATCTCCACCACCTGCTTTCAGATGGAGCGGCATTTAATACACAGACGATTTAATACGCAATATCGCGTTCATAATCGCAGATGAATCGCCTTCAATCACGAACACGATATTGCGTAGCTTGTCAGTGAACAACGGCTCTGTATTAAATGCCGCTCCATCTGAAAGCAGGTGATGGAGATTTACTGCTAATCACGGAACCGGCTTTACTGACGAAGATGCACATGATCATCGTGTTCGATATATCGCACAGCCCTAATATGCAGCTATGTGGAGCAAGATATTTAATAAAAAAGTAAATGGTCAGCTTTGAATTTTGAGTTTTTTTAAATGTTTTGATGGTGTTTGAATGTAATATGCAAAAAAACAAAAAACAAAAGCCACACTCACGTCTCCCTCTTCCAGGGTTGATGGCTGCACAGTGGTGTTTCAAATCCAGAGCACAGGCCGTGTGTAAGACAGGGTCCACAAATATGTCTGCTTTGCTTTCTGTGAGCATGTTCAACACCTCCTACATGAGGAGAAGAGGATGAAATGAAAGAGCGAAGTGTGGACACTCAACCTCTACATGTCAGATTAATATAGCGGTGCGTGAGTGCTGCTCATTTCACATGTGAAGGTGTTTCTTAAAGAGACAGCAGCAAAAAAGACAATTTATTCCTGTGATCAAAGCTGAATTTTCAGCATCATTACTCCAGTCTTCAGTGTCACATGATCTTTCAGAAATCTTTCTAATATGCTGATTTGCTGCTCAAGAAACGTTTCTTATTATTATCACTGTTGAAAACAGTTGTGCTGCTTCATATTTTTGTGCAAACTGTTAATAAATGTCTCTTTTGATAGATTTAGTGTGTCCAAGCTAACTAATAGAAAAAATAATTTCTTTAAAAAATAAAAATGTAACTGTGTACATATTACAACATATCTAATATGACCCACATCAAAATGCTTATTATATATATATATATATATATATATATATATATATATATATATATATATATATATATATATATATAGTTAAATTAAGGTATTTAAGCAACTATTATAAAAATGCCTTAGAAGAAAACGTCACAGGTGTGCAGAACACTTGAGACAGAACAATGGCACTGATATATTTTAAGATATGTCAAAGCAAGATATTTCCAGTTGAGTCAAACATGCATTTTAGTCTGGGACTAGCCTTAAGCCTCGTCTGTGAAACTGGAGGTAGATAAATATAAATCTAACATCCAATGTTAATACCTATGCAACCACCCATGTGTCTAATGGGGGAATCTCCTCTTATCAGAGTGGCAGATGTGGGTATATAAAAACTGATGGTGTTTCTATAGCAACAGATGCAGAGGAAAGCAGTGTGTAGCAGATGAAGCATGTTTAAGGATGTATTCTGTACCGTCTTGCACTCCTCCTGTTTAATTTTCAGTAGGTTGTTCTTCAGACACTCCTCCACTTGACCCGTCTGTTCCTGCGCTGCAGCTTCCTCTGCACACAGCCGTGTGATCTAACACACAAACAGACACACACACACGTTACGAAGTGACTAAAGATATAAAATCTCCACTTTCTTTTTTTAAAGGCTGCCTTGTCTTTGTTCATGTGGCCTTCAGTCAGCAGAATATCACCCAGAGATCACAGTCAATTTTCTTTACTGACCCATCAAGAGACCCATTTCACACCATTTCTGCTTGATTGCTCCCTGAGAGCCTATGGCTCAAGGAGATCATAAATAAAGGGCTCTTCTCAGACAGGCTGCAGGAGGGGGGTCCCTGTTCCTGTCCCATAGCATTACAAACAAGCCATATTCATCTGCAACATTCTCTGCAGCACAGCAGATCAAACAGACCTAATACAATAACACTATGAAAAATCTTTCATTAATAATAAGATGGCTAAGCCTTGGTGCAGCAGTTGGTGCATATTGTCATCACATAGTAACTAATTTGGACCGTCCTTTCCACATAAAATCCTAATAAGTTAAATGTCATTCTACAGTTTCCTGTCCCACAAAGACAGAATTAAATTAAAAAAGCAATTAAATTAATATTAACTGACCAATTAATGAATAAATAAAAACTATTAAACCGTTTTATCCAATAGTACATCTAACCAAACCATCTGCTATTTTTTTTAAAAGTACATAAATAAATAAATAAATAAATAAATAAATACATACATACATACATACATACATACATACATACATACATACATACATACATACATACATACATACATACATACATACATACATACATACATACATACATACATACATACATACATACATACATACATAGTCAGATATGGTGAGATAAACCCCCCACAGCAGCACAACTTTTTTCAAAATTGATAATAACAAGAAATGTTTCTTGAGCAGCAAATCAGCATAATAGACTGATTTCTGAAGGATCATGTGACACTGAAAACTGGAGTAATGATGCTGAAAATTCAGCTTTGCATCACACGAATAAATCACATTTATATAAATCATATTTAAATAGAAAACTGTTATTTTAAATTGTAATGGTATTTCACAATATTACTAATTTTACTGTATTTTGATCATATAAAGTCAGCGCTAATGAGCATAAGAGATTTTTTTCAAAAATCTGACCCCACTATATCGATGAAAATATCTGGTGCTAAACATGACTATTTTGAATTGGAAATCCAGTTCCTGTCTTGTGACATTACATATGAATTCCTCCATTCCCTCAGAAACAGGACTGAAATATTACTGCAGATTAGTCATTCATGAGCCAGTCGGACATTTCTTCCTCACTCAGAGATTCTTTTTAGGGACAGAGAGAGAGAGAGAAAAAAAAACAAATCGGTTCCTTTCAACATCACTTGGACAATCTTTTAGAGCGATTCTCAGATGCCCCCTCAATCTCTCTGTACAGCTCAAAATGAGTGTCTTGACATGTTTAAACAGACTGTTAGATCTCATAAAGATGCTATGTATTGAAGGCCATGGGCTCCGTTCCAAACACTTGCAAGCTCCCTACCTAGACAGCATTTTAGGCATCATTAAAACAGCAGGCAGCAAAATTATACTGATTTATATCAGCAGTTTGGCCAGAAGTTTAAAGTTCAAATAGTATGTATCCTTAGCAGATAATGCAATCCCAAAATGCACTGCAATGAGCTGACAGATAGAATCAAAGGAAATGTCCATTCTATTTCACTCAGAAAAATACAGTATGAATAATTAGATAAAGAAAAGAATGCTTTAAATCAGTCACTCATGTATTTTCATTTCGATTCAGATGCTACACTGACCTCTGCAGACAGTATACATAAAGACGGCTCACAAGGGTTTGGGACAGAGCCCGTGTGTCCACTCACCTCGTTCCTGCAGTGAACCTGGAGCTGTGGATCGAGCCGGTAGTCAAGCGCTGACTCCTGAAGAATCACTCTGATCTGATCCTCACAGTCTCCCGACAACCGCTGGGAACAAAGACAATTTTAACCGGTTTAAAACTGTTAAACAGTCTGCGTTTCCACATCACAACACTCCCACTCACATGCTAATAAAAGAACTTCCATGTCTGACTTGCACACAAAGACCAGCATGTGTTTAATACACAACTCTGTAGAATATTTAGCCAAAAATAACAGTATTTCAACTTACCTATGAATATTTCGTATCCATAGAAGTCATTATTACTACAGTATTATTTCTATCTCATATTATTTATTCATATTTTTAATAAGCATTTTTTAATAATTATTTTTTTTAGTAATTTTATGTGCTTTTGTCATTTTTGTAATTAAAAAAAAACATACATAGCTTTAATTTATTTTATTTTAGTTATAGTAATTTTAGCAAAACATTTAGTCAACATTTATAATTTTCAATTATGTTTTTTTATATTAAAATTTTGTAAGTTAATATTTTTAATCTAATACTTTAAATTTATTTTAGCTTTATTTCATTTAAACTGAAATTATTATTATTTCTGTACGAGTTAAATATATTTAAGTTAATATATTTTTTAATGTATTTATTGTTTTAAATTTTAGTAGATTTCTGCACACACTTTACGTAACATTTCTAATTTCTGTTATTATCAAGTTTTTATTATTCATTTTTTTTTATTTTTTCATCTATTCATTATATTTATTTTATTTCAATTGCCAAAAGCAATTTTTAATAGTTTTAGTTTAAAATAAATAACAGTAACAGCGATGATATAAGTAGTTGCGCAATAAGCAGGATAAGGTACTGTCAGATGGTCATTTTTGCAACATAAACCCCTTCAGTATGATACAAGACTATAATTTTGCTATAATACTGGGCTGACTGTACATTATCACTTACATATTTGTTGCTAATATTCAGTGACACACATACCTGGTCTGCATACTTGAGTTTAAGGCAGGATATGACTTGACCCTCCAGTTCGTTGGCGTCACTGGCTTTATTGAGGACGCTTTGACAGAACTTGGGTATGTCTGCTTTACAAGCCTTCCTCAACACTGGGTTCAATCTGTAGTCTGAAAACACAAAGACAGCAAAGAAAATGAAAACCCTAGCATTACAAAAGTTGAAATAATTCAAAGATACTTTAAGAAAAGAAAAAACTAGGAGGCCATTAAATATTAGATTCAAGGCCATGAGGTAAAGACAGAAACTAGCCTCAAAACAGAAGTCAAGGAGAGAGTTTCAGAACCAAAACTGGGAGATTTAGATGGCAGATTCAAATGAACTAACTCAACTAACTGTAGTTAAGTGTAAATGAAGTGCAGATGTGTTTGGTCTTCACCTGTGTTCTGAGTGATTTGTCTCTTGGTGATCATCTGCTTACACTTGGGATCCATTAGCTCACTGTTCTTGTTCAGCTTCAGACACTGCAGCACGTTCTTAGCATCCGACTCTGTGCAAAAACGCTAAACCAAGGACAAATAGGTTGTGAAAGACAAAGAAAACGAGAAACAGACTAAACTATCTATGGGAAACATGGAAGTTTACAGACTCTTTGAAAAGCAAGTATGTAGTCACTTAGCGTGCGCTTTTAGCCAAAATGACTTGCACATAAGGCAGATTCATTACCTCTACAATGTCTGTACTCAAGGGCAAAATAGAGATAGCTAATGGCTCAGTCTTTTTTGGCAAACGAACCAGCAATTTTGTGATTATAAGCCCTCGGCTTTTACCGCTACATCACACCACTGCTCTTCAGTGATGTAAAGTGGCATAAAACTGATAAATGTAAAAATATTCTTTTCTTAAACTACACAACAGCTCAAAAGTTTAGGTCGGTAAAATGCTTGTTTTTTGCACACCAATATAAAAACAATATTCATAAACATTATTACAATTTAAATTTACAGTCTTTTATTTTAATACATCTAAAAATTGTAATTTTTATGATGACAAAGCTGAATTTTCAGCATCATTACTCCAGTCTTCAGTGTCACATGATCCTTCAGAAATCATTCTAATATGCTGATTTGATATAATAATAACAATAATAATAATAATAATAATAATAATAATAATAATAATATTGTTTTTGCTGTTTATTATTTTTGTGGAAACCGTGATACTTTTTTTTTTTTTTCAGGATTCTTTGATGAATCAAAAGTACAAAAGAACAGTATTGATTTAAAATAGGAATCTTTTGTACCATTATAAAAAGTATTTTCCTCTCACTTTTGATCAATTTGATCAATCAGCAAAGTGTCCTTGCTGATTATGAGTATTAATTTCTTTCAAAATATAAATCTTGCTCACCTCAAACTTTTGAATGGAAGCGTATTTGTTCATTCAATGCTATTTCGCTCAAAGACAAGGTTATGTGGTTTAAATGTTTAACACTCTTTTCCAAATCAGGTCCGATCTATCAGCCACTTCACTCTGGCCCCATGTTGATCTTATTGAGTTTAAGTTAATTAAAACATGGGGGTTGAGCCATTACTATTGATCTTTGACAATACAGAGTACGTTTATAACCATCAGCTCATTCTGTTTGACAGGAAAGCTTTAGGTAATGGAAGAAATGTCAGGATACGACCTAAGAGAACTGCAGAACTTGCCCCAAGTTAGTTACCTGCTAAAACAACTAGGGATGCACCGGTTGACCGGCCATAGATCAGAACTGGACGTTTTTTTGTCTTTTTTCGGCCGATTTTTCCGGAAGTGAGCCCGCATGCACACTACATTGTAATCATTCGCGAACATGTCATTTGTGTGGAAGACATTTGGCACAAGCACAACAAACACAGAAAAACAGATACCAAGAAGCGAACAGCCGTTGGTGTAACGTTACTGGCGCACAAATAAGAGCTGCTTTCCTGCGCTCGCTGAAGTTGTGCGAGCATATCTGTCTGCGCCCTGCACAAGCGTAGACAGTGAACGGTTGTTCAGCACAGCTTTTCACGTGTTGGATGAGAAATGAAACAGACCAACTTGTGACAAAGCTGAAAAAAAATTTGCATGCATTTTTGAAAAGCCAGAAGTAAACGTCAGTTCTGTACAGGATGATTATTTTTATTTTAGCTTAAAATTACATTGACTTAATTTAATTTAAAAAGCACCTGCTGTAGCATCTTTGTTTTACTCGTTGAACTAAACATTATTTGATTTAACATTTTGGAATAATTTATTTATATAGCCTACTTTGGTTTTATTTAGTTTCACTGGTAATGACCTTTTTTTCTTTACACCAAATTTAAAAATGAAAACAAATGCTGAATGCTGATTAAGTAACATTTTTGTTTGGACTGTTGAATGTGTGTTGATTGTGTTGTTTGGATTGTAACTATGCAGTTGTTGCCTTTAATTTCACATGGTTACAGTTAATGTTTTCATTTAAGGCCAGTTTTATGTAGTTTCAACCCAATTTAAAAACAAAAGCTAAATGCTGATGTCAGTACCATCTATGCTTGTATTGAATGTACTTACTGCACAGTTACTGCCGTTAATTTCAGATGGTTACAGTTAATGTTTTCAATAGCCAAAAACCAGTTTGGCCTGTTAAATACCAAATAAACATCTTATTTATGTATACTTTCATTCTTTCTTGTTTGTTGCTTAAAGAAAAAAAAAAACAAAAACAAAAAAAAAAAAAAATCAGAATCGGCCAGTTTACTTGTAAAAATAAAAAAAAATAAAAAAATAATCGGTATCGGAATCGGCCATGAAAAATCATGATCTGTGAATCACTAAAAACAACTCACCTTGATCATCTGCTTGCACACCCTCATGAGCTGATAGTCAAGCTCTGGATCCAACATTTCAGTTTCCTGAAGCTTAAAGATCTTTTGATGACACACCTGGGACAGCTGCTTCTTGTTCTCTTTGAGGCACTCAATGATCTGAGAAGAAGAGGACAGATAGAGGCCTTAAGAAAAAAACAGGTTATGAAGGTCTTCTCCAATAGTTAGTTAATAGGGCTCTATTCTTCATAGCTGCAGCATTTTATTTTTTCACTTATGGTGTCAAGGTAAGATTAGTCAAGGTTTCTTGTCAATAGTCATGATTAAATGCATTTTTAAAATAACAATCACACTAAATTAACACTACAAACAGGACAGCTCTACACATTTTCTATGCATTTCATGTGGTAGTTAAAGCTGGAATTGTGTTGAAAGTAAGAAAATTTCTTATGGAATTTTCATGTAGGTCAGAGGGCATGATTAGATGCATTAATATTTTATCGCATTATTATTATTTTTAATAACAAGCTGTTCCCTGACTAAACGGGACCCTGCCAGGTTGCTGACTACTGAATAAGTGTAATTATATAAACGTGTGGTCATATGTTAATGTGCTCATGGTTGTGTCAACATGATTTATGGCTGAATCATTTCTATAGCTAGGTTTTTAATGGACTGGGCAAGAAAGTTAAGAGCGTTACACATTGAAAATGTATTTCCATAAAATGCAAGGAAAATCCTACATTGTATAACATGTATTTTGTATGTGTGCAAACACATGCTTCAAACCACCTGGCTTTGCATAACATGTTTAACAATCCCACTCTGTATAATATGTATTTTGTATTTTGCTATGTGGTTTAAACCATATGGCTGTAATGTAGGATTTTCCCCAGGGTTTCTACATCAATAGATCAGTCTTTCATGATCACCCAATAAGTGTTTTTAATTATTATATAAAGACTGATGGAGGAGATTTCCATTTGTATTTTATGTACCAATACTTCATTTTAATTTAAACTTAAAAATTAAAATTAAGTTAAATTTAAAAAAGCAACTGTGTATACATTTAAGTGGAACTCAAGACAGCATGAAATTAATTCAAATAAGACAAAAACTTTAAAATAAGCTAGAACAGATGGAAATCAAAATGTAAGCTGACATTTCTTAATTCTAATTCTATCATTTTTATTTATGAATTTTAAAGACATTTATGATGTTACAAATGTTACAATTTAGGAATTTTAAAAATGTGATTTCTAGATCTGGAAATGTTATTGAAATTAATCAAATCTTTTAAAAAATCATGGAAATTAAATTTCTAAAATGAATACCTTTTTCTAATTTTGTTCCAAGATATTTTATCTGGACACTATTGCTATTTGTGAATAATATATATATATATATATATATATATATTTTTTTTTATATCCCCATAATTACATATGACTATAAAGTCATTGGTAATAAAAAGTGTAAACCCAGAAGAACATTAAGTTTTTAGAAAATTCTGGAATTTTAATTCTTTTAATTCTTTATAATTATTGTATTTAGTTATTTTAATATAAATTGCCACTCCTAATCAAAAAGGTAGAGATGCAATGTTGGACACAAAGGCATTTTTATGACCTGGAAATTTCAATTTTAAACTTTTCTACTATTTCCAGGTGTTCCATGACTGTGGGAATCTTGTTATATGAATCTTCTTTCTCTAAATGGACAAGTTTCATCATGCGTCTGCATGCAGCAGCTGCAGGTGGGTGCATAAAGCTATCTAGAAAAGTAAAAGATCAAAGTAAACCATTACCCGAGCATTTCCATAGGCGACAGAGGAACAAAACTTGTTGATATCCTTCTTACAAGCATCATGCAGTTCAGGTTCCAGTCGAATGTCCTCTGACTGCAAGTGAAGGGGACAGAGTATGTGACATCTGAACTTATAGCTTTAGAAGACTTGGAATATAGCGCAAGAGTAATATATGAAAAAGTTTCATGAAACTTTAATGGTACTTTTAGGTCCTTGATCGAATAAATTACAGTCCACTTTTGTTATACAGTAAAAAGGGTCTGAAAAACGTGGTGTGTGTGATTTAACTTGAGAAAAGTGAATTCACCATCTCCAGCTCTTCCACCCTCAGCTGTTTCCGACATTTGAGAGACACTCGCTGATCTTTCACATCCTGTAGAGTGTCGTTCCTCACTGTGGTGCTCAAACAGATGACCACATCCGCCCTGAGGTGGAAGAATAACAAAATGACACACGAAGAGGGTGAAAGACACACTGAGGCAGAGGATAAAAAAAATATGCGGTTCAAGAGGATGAATTTGTGTGAGCGAGAGAGGGTGCAACAGTGCCAAAATAAGAGGAGACACACAGACAGGCCATGATGATTTAAGCCTCCATGAAAAGATGCTATATAACAAATAAATCACCATTAAAATTGAATGACAAAATCCAAACAGAGTTTATGCAGAATGTTTCAGCAGAAGAAACAGCTGCAGGATTTGTGAACTCACTTCTTCTTAATGTTGGGACAGAGTTTGAGAACGTCCTCTTTACAGGCCATTTTAAACTTGTAGGAGAAGCGGAAGTCCTTCATCTGAACCTGAAGGGTAGACAAACAAAACACAGTTGACATAAAAATACATCCCATATCTCAAAGCCTATATGAACTGTTGGATAGTACACTGTGAAGTCCACATCAGCCTGTATTCATTATATAAATTAATGCAATTTATATAATATATAATGCAATTTATTGAAAGTGATAGTGGTGTTATTTTAGCATCACTGACATGCAAAATATTTTTAATCGGTTTTTATTTTTATATTTTCTGTTCATTTTGATTTTAGTTACATTTTTAGTAATTTAATAATTTTTTAGTAGTTTATATAGTTTAGATAGCTAGATATTGTGTATTAAAATAGATATGTTGTAAGTTTTATTTTAGTTTCAGTTTTAGTATTAGTATTAGTTAACTATAATAACAATGATAGCATCTAATTTTCACAATATCTATATACGCAAAATTCACTCAAAAAATGTGATGTCAATCTCAAAATGGCAAATACTGGCTGATTAATTAGCATGGTCAACATATCCATCAATACCCCAAGTCAACCCAAAACCATTCAGTACACTCTCTGCTGGGACAGCATGACATTTGGGAAAACATTTATTTGTCATCATTCCAATTTAACATAGGGAAATTGGTTGTGTGACTGGCTTACCAGCTGGAAATGAGTGACGCCCACAGCACATTTATCATTCATTTCCCTCTGATGTTTGTTCTGCACCAGGCATTCCAGAAGATTCCCCGTGTCTATCTGATTATCAGCTACGTCCTGGGAGAAAATAGACCAGCATGAGGAATTCAAAGTTAAAAAAAAAAAACAAAAGGAATAATTAGATGTGTGTGTTGTCAGTACTAACGCGGCAGTGGCTCTGGATGACCGGCTCACAGGCTCGGATCAGCAGGGCTTCAATCTGAATGTTCTGTAAACACAACAGTATGACCATAAATCAAGATCATTTGTCCCAAAAATCCCTAAATTTTGAAATTCTATATATTTAAATATAAGATCTTTTAATGTAATGAAAGAAGTCTCTTATGCTCACCAAGGCTGCATTTATTTAATAAAAAAATACAGTAAAAACAGTAATATTGTGAAATATTATTATAATTTAAAAAGAAATGTTTTCTATTCTAATGTAATTTAAAACGGAATTTAATCCTGTGATGCAAATCTGAATTTTCATCAGCATTACGCCATTCATTTTTGATCTTTTTTTTTTTGATGAATATAAACAGTTCCAAAGAACAGTATTTATTAGAAATTGAAATCTGTAACATTTGTAACATTATAAATGTCTTTATTGTCATTGTTGATCAATGATTAACACATCCTAGCTGAATAAATTAATTTCTTTAAAAAAAAAAACTACTTACTGACCCCAAACTTTTTCATGTTATAATATATATAAACAGTAAACAGTACAACAAAACAGTAACTATAACATTAACAAAACAGTACAGAAGATCCTATCTTACAAGCAATTTCTTGTCCGCCTTCACCCTTTATGACCTTATCCACTCTAAGGTTTATGTACATGCTGTGGTGTGAAATAGGAAACATACCTCAGACTCCAGTTCTGTCAGGTTGCCCACCACGTCTCTGCAGTTTGACACCAGATCCTCAAGATGGTCTTGAAGACACTCCAGCTCCTGAAAGAGACAAAACAAACTCTGAATCCATGACCTAGAAATGCTCATCACGTACTGAGGGAAAAACTGAGGGATTTCATCCCAAAACTCATTTTGTACCTGTCCGGTGTCTGTCTTCTCACTGCACCATTTGCCCAGGTCAGTCATGCAGCGTTTCTGGAGCTCAGGGTCCAACTTCACATCCAGAGCTCTCTGGTGGAGAATTCTCTGGACTTCCACCTTACAGTCTCTGGTGAGCTGCACAGTGGAAGTGATTTTTTCCACATCACTTATGAATATTATGACAAAATAGCAGTCCAATTATTTATTTTGATATTATCTATTTTCCAAAATCACTTGCTCTCTCTTTTACACGTTTGTTCTTTCATATAAAAGGACCAAAGACAGCTGACTTTTCTCTTTGTTTTCTGTATGTAGTAGGTAGTTCCTAGTCAGAATAAACTGTAAGGTGGACCAGACTTCATGCTGATAGTCTCTTTAGTATCTTAATAAGAACTGACTAAAATGCACATTGTTTGTGCTTCTCACCCGTCTGCCCTGCTCTTCTGTCCGGTAAGCGTGGCGGTACAGGCAGGAAAACACAGCGCCAGGAGGCATGAGCTCACTGCTCTCATTCCAGCCAGGTGTGTAGCACAGTCTGGACGCGTCATTCTGACATTTACGGTATAAGATAGGATCAAGCCTGGAGGAAAAAATACACAGGAGACAGAAATGAGTCACATGCCTAACCGGATTTTAACCTCAACCTCTGACTTTGTGATATGAAAGTAGAATTGTGTCTATACCTGAAATCAGTCTGTCATCATAACTACTACTACTATATATATATATATATATATATATATATATATATATATATATATATATATATATATATATATATATATATATATATATATATATATATATATATAATAATAATAATAAAAAAATTCACCTTTTGCCAAGATTTGGTCACAACAGAGAAGAGAATAACAGTCTCTGTAGGGTTGCAGCAAACAAAGCATCACACAGCCAGCCTGTCACAGTGGACCATCAAACCAAATTGCTGCTTCAAACTGTTCTAATTAAAAACCACTTGAATCTAATGGGCTGTGAATGAAGTATGACCATCTAATGGTTTTATTATAATGGCACTGTGTGGGCATCCTTTTCAAACTGAACAGATGAGAGACACACACAGTGAAGGTCGCATCAGGCACGCGAATCAAACTGTAGACGAGTGCTGAGCTATTAAACATGTACAATGACGACCTCCGACTGACTGAATGGACTTGAATGTTATTATTACACAAACACACGTGAAAACATCAACTTGAAAGCTTAAGAGGGGGTTTCAAAGGTCTTATTTTGTATGAGTCATCAGGTAAGGTCAGGTAAGGAAAAAGGAAAGGAAAAGGAAAGGTTAGGTTGATTACTTCCAGTCTCTTGAAATGAAGTACTGCAGCTCCAGAAGACGGTGTTCACAGTCTTGAACCATCTTCTCTGTGTAAAGATGCTCCATTAAACAAGACAGAATCCTACAAACACACAAATACATGTTTTTAATATTTAATCCACCAAATAAAATGAACGCAACAACAACAACAACTTTATCTCATACATTAGAAACAAAACGAAAACAGAAAAAAAAACATTTAGTGTTTCTGTACATTACTGTAAACAAAGCCTCTCTAGAAATCATATCAAAACACATGGCGAGTAACAAAAACAAGGGGGAAATGAGACAAATCATGAAAGTCTAGGTATTATTCTATAATGAAACTCTGCTTGACATTACTGCAGAAATAACAGAAAAAAAATGAAATAGTACATTTTTATTCCAACAAACCAGCTTTATCTGTAAACACAGATGACATTAGGAATATACAATAAGCTGACACATACTACAATATTTCCACTACATGAAATATGTTATTAAAAATAAATTTAAAATGAATTAAAACTAATACAGTAAATAAAAACAAAATACAAATAAAAAATAAATCAATAAACAAACAAACAAACAAACAAATCCCTTATTTGAGTCTCTTCTGATGCAGAATAATTTTTAATATTTTATTTGATAAATATTATAAAAATAAATGAAAAATGACTAAATTTAAAAATAACCAATTAGAAATGAAATAAATCAGAAAAAAACAATTTAATAAATAAACCTTTTCAAACATCATAAAAATAAAACCAAATAATTAAAAAAAAATTAAAAAAAAAATATATATATTTTTTTTTGAGTTTTACATAGCCTTTTCCAATGCAGACACTGTGTAAACTTGACTGAGTTGCATTCTACAGCTTGAATGCCTGTTCATCTTTCTTCCTCTTAGAAAAAGAGAGTGACACATTTACACTCCACCCACACTTAATTGGATTTGTCTCTCTCCTCTAAGGCCGCATTTACACTGCATGGTTCAAGGGACCCAATTCCAATTTTTTCCTCATGTGGCACAGATCGGATTTGGCCCGCGACCGTGTAAGCAGAAAAAAAAAAAAAAAACCCTGGATTCCGATATTCTCCGATCGGTTTCAGGCCTCATTCATATGTGGAAATAAATCAGATATGAATCGGATACGTGCATTTGCACCTGCCGTGTAAGCGGACAAATCGGATATTCCCCTGTAAATGCGACTCCTACGTCATTGAAAAGTGAGCTTTTAAAAACATTTCGCGGTACAAACAAATGTCTGTAACAAATGAAACATCTCTAGTTGAGTAGCAGAGTATTAATTTCGTTCGTTGGTGTTAAATAAAAGGCGCTGAAACGTGTTGCTTTCGAAATCACGCTGAGTGCTCGTTGCTGCTGTTGTCAGTAACGACGGCTCAGTCCCGTTCGTTCCATTGAAACCAAAAAATAAAATGCACACAAACATGTCCCTGCCTTTGATATACAATCACTGATGAACTCATTTGGTTTTACTGAGTTGAGTAAAAAACACAGATGATGTGACATGCTTATCTACCACCTGAGTATTATTCCACTCGCAAGCTTTCAGCGAAGCTGCGTGTCCTAAAGAATTTGTAATATATAATTATTTTGATGTATAGATCTAACTATTGCATTAAAAACATTTCTATATGAATTCCATGTCAATAAATTAAACTCAATGTACTGTTCAAATTGATTTGTGATGTCATATGCTATTTTTGACTTGTTTCACCAAGTGCAGTGTAAAATGCACACATCGGATATGGGTCACTTTTAAAAGAAATGTAAGCACGTCGTCCAAAAACATCGGATATAGTCACAAAATCGGAATTAGTCATCAAGACCCGCAGTGTAAATGCAGCCTAAATCCACTGCAGTGTTATATGGTGCCTGTGAGAGAAAGAGTATTGGTGCTTTAAACAAAGCAATGAGTCTAAATCTCTACAGGAGTGTTATCTCACCCAAATAAATCCTGTGACAGACTACAGTTACCTACTGCTTAGTAGTTTCCACTGATGACAGAGTACAATACAGCACGCTCACTGAAGCTTTCATGCAAGTATTTACACTATACTATATGGACATGACTCACATAGGGTCTCCGCTGCGGATGTGTTTGCAGGCTGTCTGGATCACAGACTCACAGGCTTCATTCAAAGCACGATCAATCCGGTAATCAGCGCCGGGGTCTGCCGACTGGATAAGAGTCTGGAGCTACAAGAGACAAAAACAAAAAAAAATAAAAAAAAACAGATTTCTAGAGCTGCAAATGTGCATATTAGAATGATTTCTGAAGGATCATGTGAAATTGAAGGCCGGAGTAATGATACTGAAAATTCAGCTTTGCATCACAGGAATAAATTGCATTTCAAAATATATTCAAATTAAAAAGTTATTTTAAATTGTTATAATATTTCACAATATTACATTTGATCAAATAAATGCAGTACAAAAACGTAAACTTATTTTTAAAAGGTACAAACTACAATTAAACATTCAATACACTTTCCCACAATCCCAAGGGTTCTTACTGCTGTCTGGCAGAGGTTGTCCACCGTGCCCTTGTCCCCGCGGGCGACTCTCATGAGGCAGTGCAGGGTTCGTCCCTTGCGGTGCAGTCCTGAGCACTGTGCCTCAATCTCCCCTCGACAATGCAACACGATCTCTGGGCTCAGAGAGAAATCCTCCATTAGCATGCGTCTGTAGTCCAGCATCTCACCCTGACAGTCTCCGGTCACCGTACGGCCTGAGATGACAGCGGTAAAACCCAAGGGAAGGAACGGAACAATAAACAAACTTATTAGGTTGCAGCAAATCAATAAACAGCCCTGAAGAGGGCAACATGCATGAATGAGAGCAAAGACTATGGCTGGAACAGAATACAAGCGCGTTATTTACTGCACAGAATATACAGTATACTGCATTTCATGTTTAAAAAAATAATAATTCAAACGTATTTGTGTGATAGTCACTAAATATTTAATTACTTTAGATTCATAATTTATAATGACTGATATTGGTTTAATATTTTGGCCTATGGTGCTGATTATTATTTATAAATTTTTATTATGGCGGATATTAAAATTCCATACCATTTTGTCAAAAAAAAAAAAAAAAAAAAAGTAAAACAACTAAAATAATTTTTTAATACCACAAGTGAATTTACAACTTCTACTAATATGGTACTAGTCTAACTGTAAATATGAGTAATAATCAATTGGTAATACTACTACTACTACTACTACTACTAATAATAAGTAAAAAAAAAAAAAAAAAAAAAAAAAAAAAACGCACAGTTAAAAATCCAATACCAAACAATATTGCAAAACAAACAAACAAAAATCTTTAGTGTATTTGCCTATAACTGATATGGTACTAATTTAAATGTAATAGTAGTAGTAATAATAATAATAATAATAATAATAATAATAATAATAATAATAATAATAATATGAATAATTTAATTAAAATTTAAAATGCACAATTAAATATTCAATATCAAACAACACGAAAACAAACAAAATCTTTAATATTGGCCCATAAGCAATATTGTACTATTCTAAATGTAAATATGAATTATAATCTTATGATAATAACATGAATAATAAACAATACTACTAATAAAATATAATACATCAAATATCCAATATCAAACAATACAGAAATAAAAAAATAAAAAAATTAATATTAGCAGATAACTGATATGGTACTACTATTCTAAATGTAAATGCAAGTAATAATCATAATATGATAACATGGATAATAATAATAATAATAATAATAATAATAATAATAATAATAATAATAATAATAATAATAATAATAATAATAGAATAAAAAATAACATGCACAATTAAATATCCAATATCAAACAATACTAAAAACAAAAAATTACTTTTATTATTAGCGGACAACCGACATGGTACTATTATAAATGTAAAAAACAATTAATAATTAATAATTAATAATAATAATAATAATAATAATAATAATAATAATGAGTAAAAATCAAAGTAGAATAAAAAAAACAACATGTACAATTAAATATCCAAAAATCAAACAATACTGAAAAATATAACTATTTTTTATATTGGCAGATAAAGATCTGGAACTAATTCAAATGTTCAAATTAATAATAATTGTATGATAATTACATGAATGATAATAAGTAAGGGATAATCAACGGCTAGCCGTGCATTAAAGGATTTTAATGCACGACGTGGAGGCAAAGAACCTCCGCGAAGTGCATTAAAATCCTTTAATGCACGGCTAGCCGTTGATTATGCCGCTTATTCTATGGTCATTTGCCAAGTAATAAACAAGTTAAAACTTGTCTTGCTCTTTGCAGCGCAATATTTGAACGAATGGGTAAAAATGACAGTTATACCACATCAGTCGTGGTATTGAGGGTGGAGAGAGCGCTGGATATTCACTCCCCCCACCGACAATCCTTGCTGGACCTGAGACTCGAACCCGCGTCCTTCGGGTTACAAGTCCGACTCTCTATTCATTAGGCCACGACTGCCCCCGTACTCTGACATTGGCCTAATATTGGCCAATGTCAGAGTACAACTGTAGTATGATATTGAATGACATGAACAGACCTCTGTGAACAGCAGACTCCAGGCAGAGGAGGAGGTAGGAGAGTCTGGCCTCTCGTGCGCGAGGCATGCTGGTGTCCGGGTTACAACGGTATTTGCGTAGGTCGGCTTTACAGGCCTTTGCAAGGGAGTAACTGACTTTATAATCTTGAGCAATGAGCTTTTGCCGAGTGGTCAGGGCGTTTCTGCACTGTGGACAGAGATGCTTATTAAGTACACAGACACTCAGACAGGACAAACACATACACTAAACTGACCACCAACATTCCTGTGGTTTCTTCTAGACTATGACTTCGGATCAGAAACTGACATTTTATGCACATAATGTTGCATGGATTTGGTTGAGAAACAAAAAACTGCTTACGTTTACATTCAATTTCAAGGGGTGAGAACCAGAAGGGCGCAAGTGACATTTTAGGTGAAATGGAGATATATATATCAAATGAAAGCTCTTGATGAGCTCTTTCTACTGCCAAAAGTACACAAGTGAATTATTAATAATTTTGGAGTTATTCATTAGAAACCAAAAGACTTAACTCTGAACATACTAAGCCAGTTGGTGCCAAAAGGGCGTAACTGCACTTACGCCCCTTTGGCACTGAGAAATGTATTGTTTCTAAAGCCTGTGGATACCACTTGAGTCAAAATGGCTGACACCATATGTAAGCTAGGTAGGTCAACCATGAGAAGAAAACAGGTTTTTACTGCTGAAGATGTATTGTTATTAGTATATTACAAATATAAGTATATTACAAATACATTTACATATTTATGTACTTAATAAAAATACCATGTAGTTGTACTTTTAGTATACTAAACTGGTATACTTAAAGTCTGCTAAATTGGAACAATTTAAAATTTTGCGTTTAATGCACTTTAATTGTGCAGACGTAGTGCTGAAGTCCAACTGAAGATATACTGAAGTACTGTATATTTGATTGTGCTAAAGTGGAACTATTGCAAGTATACTTCAGATACACTTTAAATATCTTGCATTCAAAGACTGAAATTATTCAAAGATCATACAATCCTCATCGATAGTGACATTAAAACACATTTTAGGCTTAATATTGAGAAATGTGTATAGTGCACAAGTAGTAGTCTAAAAGTTTAATTATAATTTTTTTTTTTATCAGTAAGTCTTGAGCAAGATGTCAGTATGTCTGTATTTAAAGTGTACCTGAATTATACTTCCAATAGTTTCACTTTAGCACAATCAAATATACTTCAGTATATCTTTAGTTAGACTTCAGCACTACTTTCTTACAATTAAAGTGCATTAAGTACAAAATTAGTTGTTCCAATTTAGCAGACTTTAAGTATACCAGTTTAGTGATATGTAAATAATATTTGTAATGTATTTGTAGTATAGCATGAAATAAATCTATTTCAAATACATTTTTGTATATTTATTTTTCACTAGGGAAGGCATCTGTAAAGGCTTTTCAGTCGACCATTTGACCAAATTGTTAAGTGGCTGAGATTACCATTTCAGTCAAATTAATCACATTAAATTAACTACTATGATGTAAGGGCTTTTATATGTGATATTTCATTTAATCACAATGGATTGTTATTTATTTTAAACTCATTAATGTAATGTTTTGTTCATGTTGTCAGCAGATACGCCCATGTTTTTATACATGAAATTGAATAAAACATTGGAGCCAAAAAGGCGTGAGTGACTTTTTTTTGTAAATTAAAAAAAAAAAAAAAAAAAAAAAAAAAAAAAAAAAAAAAAAATTGGAATTTGTTTTTTTTCTGAATAAATGTTAAAACAGTATTCAATAAGTATACTGCTATCCATGTGTGTACACATTTTTATTATAAAAGATTGAAATCATTACACAAAATTAGATCAAACTATGGTCAATTTTTGTTTTGGCCCTCCTGTAAAGTTGGTGAAATGCCACTTACGCCCTTCTGGTTCTCACCCCTCGATTTGAGTTTATTTCCCATAATCCGTGGTATTAAATTCAATATATTGGTAACTAAAGATGTGCTGCACCTTTTCTGACATTGCTTCCTCAAATTTATGGTTGAACAGGCATTTGTACACTCTGCCCTCTCCCACCTGGGTCTGCAACCACAAAAAAAAAAAAAAGAATACAAATAAAATGTTAAGCATTGACAGATCAATTCAGGTCAATCGGGAGATATTCGATGCTTCATGTTCGCACATCAACACATCGGCCCACGGCTCCTCCTACACAAAACAGCTGTGTGCTCTAATCCTGTCGCTCTGACTCATAGCACATGAGAGGCAGCTGTCAATCAAACCAGTAAGGTATATACTTGTAGTAAGTAGTAGAAGTATGCAAATTAGGCTGCAGTTATTGTGATGGATGAGAGGAAACTGTTAGAGAAGCTGACACATACATTTTCACAAAAGCGCTCCCGGTCATCTCGGCAGGAGAAATAGAGGTAGCGGTCAAGGTGGAAGTCGTCCGCTGATAGTTCAGCCACTCTCATGATGGACTTTTTGCAGGCATCCTTGATTTGATGAGCCTTATCCTGCTGCTCTGCTTCCCTGACCAAAGCCCTCTCCAGACACGCAATCACCTCACCCTGAGAATGCAGGTCCTAACCGGAAGAAAAAAAAAAGACAAAATATTTGGTCTTGGGACAGCTTGGCTTAGGGTTTGTTTTGGGACAACAGATATGTTAGACTGAAGGGATAAAAGGGAGGAAGGAAAAATGAATCACAAAGTAAAAATGTAAACTAGTAAGATATTTTACAAAGAATGTGAAAACCAAATAGATCAACAATGATGCTTTTGAATGCAAGACAAAAGAAGAAATGACAAATTCTTTAATAAATGTGAAGTAAAAGTTTTTATTTTAAAAATTTTTTGTTTTCAATTTTTTATGAGCTTTTTGGCTTTTTTATATAGGAAAGACAGAAAAGAGCAGGGAGAGAGCAGTGCAATTTTAGTATTATTTATGTACTATTGTAGTATTTACTATTTAGAATTTTATTAGTTAATTTTTTGATAAAATATTTAAAATATAATTAAATCATTAATATACGTTTTAGATTTTTATAATAGAATTTTAGAATTAGATTTGTTTTAATTATAATTTAGGTTTAGTAATGTCTTATATGCTTTTGTTATTTTTATTAGTTTTTTTTTTTTTTTTTTACATTTCCATTTAGCTTTGATTTATTTTTATTTTCATTTTAGTAATATTAGTACTTCAACGTAAAATAATTTTAGCTAGTTTCCAAGGAAACATTTGTAACATTTCTAATATTTATTTTTTTCATCCGATTATTTATTCATTTTATTTTTATTTCAAACTAATAGTTTTAGTTAATAACAATATAACAACACTGTGAGAATGAGGAAAATAAATAAATAAAATATATCAAAAAAAAAAAGTTTTTTTTTTTTTTTTTTAAACTTTTAATAAAAAGTAATTTTTCTTTACTTTTAATTTTAAGTCTGCTGAAGAATGTTGGGAATTTTAGATCATTGGTCCGTAAATTTAAGTGACAGCCATGCGTTTAACCACTAACACTTCCTGAGGTCCGGGAGAAAACATCATCCAAGGCGACTGTAAACAAATAACGCCGTAAAATAGTGTTGATGATGATATTCAAATGCCCACTCGAAGTAATTTAGTGTCAAAATTTAAGGCATGCAACTTAATGACAAAATAATTAGTGATATTTAAAGGCAAAAGGCACTACAGAATGGGAGCTGTCAGTTACTCACATAATAGTACTTAATTACTGCATAACCCGTGATCTAAAAGACATCTAAAAGATGCCTAAACCCACTAAGCAGCTAAATATAATCTTCGTTCCTCACTTGCCATCTTGTATGTTTGGCAGTCTGAGCTTATTTAGGCTATTTTAAGTCAACGAGCAGACAAGTCTAAAGTTAACTTTTTTAATTTCAGCAGAGTGCCCCCGGGGGAACGAGGCAAGTGCGGTGAACGGGTGCCCATGTTCCAGCACGCCCGGAGGAATGTGGACATTTCGGGAACGGCAGAGTCACTACATCACAGAGCCATCTGGTACCAAGCCAACATCCTATGGTTTCCCAAAGGGATATTCTAGAGCTTTGCGGTTTTAAGTGGGCAAGGAGTCAAAGCGTTCACAGCTATTATTGGAACGCAAGCTTACTTTTTCTCCGACAGCGATGCTTCCACACTGCAGCGTGTTGATGTCTTCTCTGCATTTGTCCATAAAGCCGCATATGAGCCGATAGTCGCTGAAGATGATGCTGGTCATCTTGGTGATGTACTGATGGCACTGGCGTTCTGTGATGTTGGCGCGGTGGTCCACCAGGCAGGACATCAGATAGCCTTTCCCCCGCTCCTCATCTGCACACTCTTTCAGCTGAGAAACAGATTTAAGGCTCTTTTCATTATCCGTGAGAAGAAGCAGTCAAGGATCAATGCTGCAGACATGAAGAATTTACATTCCTTATTTAATATCAATTCAATTTCACTAATGGTAATTAAATTGTGTATTCAACCACAAATGTGCATCAAAAAACACACACACGCACTCACTCGTGAAGAGGTTAGTGGGAAACTTTTGTCTATTGAGATTCATTTTAATTACATTATGGCAGCTCAGAGTGCAGTCAAACATAAAATCACACTGCATTAGAAATGTAGACGTCGGTTCCTCTGCATTGAAGTTAGGGCTGCAGGATATTGGAAAAAGGCATTTTTTCAGAAATATATACTGAAATATATTTTTAAAAAAAATACAGGAATTTTTGGTAACACTTTATAAGGTTACATTTGTTACAGTGTTTATTAATCTTTGTTAAGGTTAGTTAATAAAAATACAACTGTTTATTGTTAGTCCTTGTTGGCTCAGGTCTATTAAATAACATTAACAGATATTTCTGATTTTAATATTGTATTAGTAAATGTTGGAATCAACATTAACTAAAGATTAATAAATGCTTTAGAAGTATTTTCATTGTTAGATTATGTTAACTAATGTTAACAAATGGAACCTTATTGCAAAGTGTTACCAGAATTTCTTAATTTGGAATAACCATTCTAGAATGACTGGGGTGATTTTGTTGGAGAATGTATAGATAATAATAATAATAATAATAATAATAATAATAAAACCTTCTTTGAGTGTGAACTCTCGTTTGAGGACTCAATTATTTGGGAAATAACTTGAAAAATGTGGTAGTTCATACTTACAAAGACTAACTCAAACCTCTTTCAGTAACCATAACATAAAAGTCAATATGACTAATATAATAATTAGTCTATGATATTTATTAAGGTTATTGTTAAATAAAATATTAAACTAATAAATATATTATAATAACACAATTGTACTACAAAATAAAAAAAAAGATTTAATAAAAATGATTTCCAAAAATGTAACTGAATAAATTTCTTTTCAAAGTTTAAACTATCAAGCTTTTAATTTAATTGTTTGCCGCCAAATAAATACAGTCTTTGGATCTGTTTCAAATTGAAATGTGGCAGTGGCATGGTCTTCATTTACACATGCACGGCTCAGGATAACGGAGTTTCAGTATGTTAATTCACAGTAAATGAACCAAAACGCTCTGAATCACTTAAAGGTGGGGTAAGTGATTTCTGGTAGCCAATGTTGACATTTGAAATCACCAAAACAAACATGCCCCTACCCCAAAAGGGTCTTGCCCCTATTTTGATAGCTCTGCCCCACACATATGTACGATTAGTTCTGTGAAACAAAGCAAAACCAATGTTACTCACCTATCGAGAAGAAACAAAGCAACCTCAGCGTCCAATCGCAGGCCTTCCCGCTCCTTGAGTTCTCTCCAGAGCTGGAAAGCTGATCTGATATTTACATGGGTCTTACTTCTTGCCTTATCGTAACACCGTGTCTACACCGGATGTGAACGGCGCGGCACAACAAAATACTATAGAACTCATTATAATCACTGATGCTGTCTGCACTGGATGTGGAGTCGGGACAAGACAAATCCCCAACAGTAAACTGCTGCCACGTTCTATTTATGAGGTATTGACACAAATTTCATATGATTTTCAACGGTCGCTTTGTCGCATCCAGTGTAGACAGACTTTAGCTGTTGCGGCGCGACACGACAACTGTCACGTCAGGTTTAGACACGGTGTAAACCTTCTTTTGTTCCGCAGATGTTTTCCTCTTTTGTTTTTTATCCGCCATCTCTATCTTTCTGTCGTCGCTCAGCTCGGCTAATGTCCGTTATGTGCACTGATGAGCGCTCTCTCCTCTGCATCATGAGTAGACACGCCCCTTACTGCTGATTGGCTACAAGTTTGTTTTGGTACGGGCCCAACTCAAATACATACCCCACCTTTAAATAATCACCGGATCATTAAGCCATATTGCGAGTTTAACTGCATTTTGTTATATTGTGCAGCCCTAACTGAAATCACAACACACTCACATATACACACACACACACACACACACACACGAGTTGAAAGCATGATTAAACTGTTGGGGAATTAGAGAGCAAAGATCCAAAAGAAAATCGTCTCAGCAAAACAACAGCAGAAACTGACCTCTAACATGGTGCTCGTACACACTTCCAGCGCCACGGACTCAAACTTCAGATCTGTGGTCAGATTCAGCTTGTAGTTCCACAACAGCTGGCAACATTATTAGAAATATGAAACATTAGAAATATACATAATGTGACTTTGATGTTTGTGAATTCATTCGAGTGTGACCTTTTCAGTGAATCTTTTGATTCAGTTCACAGGTATAAATGGTTCATTTATGTATCAGACTTTTTCAACTCACTGTGAAGAATGATTATCAGCAAATAAAGATGTAAATTTCAATCTATTTTTCACACAAAGCTATTGGATGACTTCAGAAGCCTTCAAATAGAGCACACTAGTCGTATGCATGACTTTTATGATGCTTTTGCATCCTTTTTGAAGCTTGAAAATATTAGTGCAGTCTTCAGTCCGCTATTTCTTCCTTTTGTGTTCCACTGTACAGGTTTGGAACAATGTAAGCATGAGTAAATGAAGACAATCTTAATGTTCAAGTCAACTATTCCTTCGAGTCAGTGCTTTCAAAAGAACCTCTAGTTTTGTGGAGTCACAAAGTTTACCAAGGTCAAGTCTGGCAATGCAGTTAAAAAGAAAGTATTAATTTCTTTGTTTTATGGTTTGAGCATGAAGTAACTGTTCAATAGAAAGTAACTGATTTCACTTCAGAGAGAAAAATTTAAATTTCTCTTCAAAACAAAAAGATGTCAGTTGAAGTAAATGGCCTTGTAGTTACCGTATCACATTCCACAGCTCAAAACCTCTCTGTAATGTGACTGCATATTAAAAGTGACACTAAATAAAATTACTGATAAATGTAAGTTCCAAAAATGCCAGAATAATTTCTTTATCTTAATTATTGCTCAACTATGAGCTTTGCGTAATGAGATGGGTGACTCAGGCCTGAATCATATGCCTAAATTTTCCTCGTTTCTGATTTGTGGACCAGGTCTCGTGCTGCGGCCTTAATGAGAACATCAAAGCCACGAATGTTAGCAAAGGAGATCAGAAACAGACACCTCTCTCGGGACCCCACCAAATTAACTGCGGGCTGCAGCCATCATTAGATGGTGATTAGGCCATTATTCTTCTGAAATTACTTTCTGATGTTACTGGTCTCTAAATCCTACTGACGCATTCTCTCGTAAACCTACAAAGAATCGGTCTGAAAGAATGGAGTGTGCGCAGAGGGTCTTGTAAACAGGGAACATCACCCTTAAAGATGTGTGGAGCTGTGAAGAAGATGAGTCACGTCGATGATAATTATTATTTAAGGCAGGCCTTTTTGAGTACTTACATGGTTGCAGTCTGCAGCAATCTCCGTGTCCTGTAAAAGAAAGAGAAAGGGAATTTATAATCTTTTCATTTTCCCTTCATTTCCTTCTCTTTATTAATTCTGTTTGACTTCCAATACTGAAGTTTACACTGAGAATTGTAATTGTTACTCATGGCAATAAAGCTTTATTACTGGCAGCAAATGGAGGTAAAAACAACAACAAAAAATATATAAATATAATCATAAAATGAATAATAAAATCAAATATTATTTTAAAATAAAATAATTAAATTAGATTGCCTAATATCAAACAATACTGACATATTTTAAATACCAAATTAATAAAATATCAAAAAATTTTTACTAATTAAAAAAAAAAAATAACTAAAAATAAAATAAAAGCACAATGGCACAATCCAATGCACTTTTACTAAATCACCAAATTACCAAACGTTTTAACAAATGAATAAAATATTTTATTATATATATATATATATATATATATATATATATATATATATATATATATATATATATATATATATATATATATATATATATATATTTTTTTTTTTTTTTTCCAAATATAAAAAACAAACAAAAACTGTTTATTAGATCTCTTCCAATACAAACACATTTGTTTTACAAATAAAATAAACAAAACCACATACTTGCACAAATGCCAGAAAACAGCATAAATAAAAAGTTAAACATTTAAAGATGCTGTTGTTTGTATATGGAATTTGTATATGGAATATATGAAGCACACAATATATTATCAGCTATGATAAAAGAATAGTCTCTTAATAATTCAAGCAGATAAACGGAATGCTTTGTGACCTCTCAAACCTTTAGTTTTCCTCCCTCAATCCTCATCCTTTCAGCAGCCTGTCTGTTTCTTCTCATTCTGGCTGGGTTAGACCACTGACTGCTAACTGTCAATAAGCACAGTCTCTAACCTAGCACAGTAAACAACTGCTGAGTGACTCATAGAGCATGAAAATGCAATTAGCAATTGTCAGGGGATGACAACAACATAGTCAAACAGGCAAAAATCAATGTGCATTCACATACAACGCCCTAACAATGGCTTGACAATAATGCATCATCCTTCAGCTGCCCTCGATAAGACGAACATCAAAGCAAAGACATTTTGAAAGTGTGGACACAAAACAACATGTTTAATGTTACAAAGTTAGTGGAGATTAGAACATGTGCTTTTAAATAAATCTTAAAATTTAAATCTATTAAATATATTTAAGTAAAGATGCCTGGTGCATAGACCAATGAGGATGTGCTCCTGGATTTAAATGGGATTCATAAGCTTTTATGAACATTTAAAAAGCATCTTCAGAGACAACATTACAGTAAATCTTGCAAACCCTGTCAAAAACATCTACAAGTCATATTCCATCCTAATTTCAAAAGAAACAAATAAAGATAAAATAAAATAAAGTTAAAATAAATAGGGGATCCAATGCACAATCCAATGCACTGTCCAATATTAACTCACACTGATATCTTTTTAATTCCAAATTTATAAATATAGAATATACAAATTTTTTTCTAGATATCATAAAAATAAACATGGGTAAAATAAAATCTAAAATAAAGTGTGTGCGCGCATGCCTATGCGTGTGTGTGTACATATATATATATATATATATATATATATATATATATATATATATATATATATATACACACACACACACACACACACACACACACACACACATACACACAAATAATGCTTTAATAAATAAATACATATATGTATAATTGCATATTAAAATTTATATAGATGGATAGATAGATGGATAGATAGATATGCATTTTTTAAATGATTTTCCTCTTGATTTTAGGGGTGTTTTCGTGACATTCAGCTGACAAAACCAGTACCGTACCCCACATAAAACAACTAAACAGATTCATGGTCAGTGTTCTCGAAGGGGATCAGAAGATGATATCACATCAGAAGCACATAACACAGCACAGGCCTTAAATAGGAACAGGCCGATATTTGAGCTCAGGAACCACACCCAGACCAATCATCTGGTTCCTCGTCGCCAGCCAGAACAGGATATTTCTATTTGTACGTCAGGGCTCTGTGATTACAGGCTAGTCGGGGCGTACATGGATCAACTATTGATTCTGTGAGAATACACATTGCTTGCTTTCCTGTATTAATGTGATAAAGGTTGAATTTGGACGGTTTGGTTCAATAAACCGGCTCAATAAAAAAGTATTATTGATTCAGAGTTTGTATCATCGCTCACAAGAGTTCACAAAAGTCTGCTGGGATTTGCTTGTTGGACCTACATTAAAATCACTATGTTTTTTATTAGTGACATCAATCTTTAGTGACTTTCTTTTTCAGATCATTTGTTTCATGTATCCTGAGATTAATTAAAGAAATAAAAATATCAAGGCATGTGTTTTGGATCACACAGCAATGAGAGGTAGTCAGGCGGGTGGAAGAGTTGAAATGTCAATGGTCTCTATGCGAAGAATGTTATCTTCTAAACCTTGTAAGTCAGTCTGTTTCATTAAGAAGTGGGAGGAAATATACTATAAACCACTGGACCATTTTTGCCCATAACGCACATCAAATTTCAGCTTGTAAACATCTGTGAATGCAAACTTTTTAAGAGCTTCTCAAAGATATTTGCTTGTTTTTGGCCATCCACCTTACTTCTTATCAATGAAGAGCCATGAGGTTTTACGCAGCTCACATCCTAATAAGAGTTTATGACTTTCAAAAGAAAAAAACAAAAAATAACAAAACAAATCCAACTCTTCAGCTCTTTATTAACTCTGGATCAAATGTAGGTTCTTCTGTTCTATTTGAGTTATCACAATCACAGTTCCTAGTGAGATTCCGCTCTGATAAAAAAAAAGTCTTCAAAAAGCCAAACAGCGCTTAAGTATGAAAGAAGTTTCACTGCAGCACTACAAAATAAGATGCTCTGACAAATAATTAAAAGGGAAGAGAAATGTTTTACAATAGGGACAAAGTCTTTTCCCAAACTTCCTTCTTAAACTAGTAAGACAATGTTTAACTTCATCTACACTGCCATTTAAATGTTAATGCTTTTGAAAGAAGTCTCTTACGTTTACCAAGGCTACATTTATTTTGATCAAAAAAAAACCAAAGCTGAATTTTCAGCATCATAACTCCAGTCTTCAGAGTCACATGATCCTTTAGAAATCATTCGAATATGCTGATTCGCTGCTCAAGAAACATTTCCTAATATTTTTGTGATATATTTTTACACATTTTTTAAAGGTTCAAAAGTACAGCATTTATTTGGAAAAAAAATCTTCTAAATTTTAAATGCATCCATGCTGAAGAAAAGTATTCATTTCTTTAAAAAAATTGAATGTTAGTATATATTTTGAAGTGTCTTAAAATGTGTAAATGCATCACAACAGGTAGTGTAGCTGCAAAGCAGGGTTTCAGATCCGAGTCTATTTTTGTTTCAAATCACAAACAAAACCAAGCTGAAAACATGTTGAAAAACATTTTTAGGCTTTTATGAAGCAACATAATATAACGGAGCAAATTGCTAGTCCATGGTTTGAAAAAAGAAGAAAAGGCTTGATGCAAGTTATGCATGCAATGAAGCACCAAAAAAAAAAAAAAAAAAAAAAAAACAATTCATGGCTACACTTTATATTCTGTTCCATATGGATTAATGACCATCTGGATATATAATGATCCATTTTTTAATCAATCTCAATAGCCAAGCATTTAAGTTTGAAATTACTACCATGCACATTGATTATAAACAAACATTTTCTTGCTCTGACTGAATCTCTAACTGTATACTCATCACCTTGCCTAAAATATACATATTTATTTTCTGACAAAGTTTATAACAATTAATTCACGTATTTTTGCATGTTCTGGTAAATAAAGCAGCTGTGAGGGACAGAAATCTCTCCTCTGTGTAGAGCACAGGGTCTGGATTTGTCATAAGTATTAAGACGAAAACAAGCCACGGGTGAAGCATTGTCAACAAGACCCAGCTTCAGTCAGGTTGAGACCTGATAAAAAGGTGAAGTTTCACTCCGTCAGGGATTTGCTAGCAGCAGACGCATTAAGCACTCGCTCACCTCATTCATGCACAGATCAGTGACTTCATGACACCAGCCTTGAAATCTCTGCCTTCAGAGAAACCCAAGTGCATTACTACCATATCAGCATTACTACCTCAAACACCTTTTCACCTCGCGGAAAAACACCTCCTGCACTTGCTTCCCGTGAAATATTCATCCATCAACACTGATTGTGTGATCAGAAGTGATGTTATTCCTTTTTAAAGACATTTCACCTAGGAGAGCAGAGCAGTGATTGTTTGCACTGAATTATGAAATTCAAATTATGATGAAAACTCTTTGCAATTATAATGTTGATTACCATAAATTAATTTTCACTCATCCCTTGTTTCCTTTAAAAAACAAAAACAAAAATTGAGGTTACAGTAAAGCATTTAAAGTGGAAGTGAATATCTGATTTCTAAAGGATTTAATTGCAGAAATGTGACATTTATAATTTTCTAAAAGCATTTCAAACTTGTGTATTTTTTGAGCTGTTAAAGTGCCCCTATTATGGGTTATGAAAGGTTCATGTTTTGGTTTTGGGAGTCCCCAACAACAGGTTGACATGCATGCAAGGTCAAAAAACACTTTCATTGTCTTTTAATATGCATTTATTTTTACCTTATTTGCTCAACGACTCCCAAACGATTCGCTCAACGATGCCTGTAACAAAAATGCCTGTAATGCCTGATAAAACTGTTTGTGAGCGCAGTGCTGCTTTGTGTACAGCGTTACCGGGGAAACAGCTATTTTACCACTGCAAAAGCGGCACCTAGTGGCAAAGAATGAATTTGCATTTTCATTCAGACCAACACGAAAAGACCAACAAGTTGGGGGGCATTCATTCAAATGCTAATGTTTCATGTTGACCTCAACATGAAACGGCTTGGGATTAGTTTTAAAAAACGACTCGTTTCAATGATTCAGAGTCGACTCTTTATTTTGAAAGACAATAACTTTATACACGGTGCACTTTCAGATTTAAAACTTTGCAGGATGCTTTCATTCACTTAGAGCTGTGTTACACACTGCATGAAACGTAATTTTCACAAATCCATAATAGGGGCACATTAAGTTGTTCTCATCATTTTCACAGACCTTTTATTTTTTTGTTTATGGCATCCTGTTGTCAAGTTGTAAAATTGGATATAATTTAGTTTAGTAAGTGATTTCACACTAAAACGTGAATATTTTTAGATTTTGCAGCTGTATTAATACTATATTTTAACACTAACTTCCATTCATTTCCATTATATGTGTCTCTCTGTATAAATCAGAGTTATTATCATTAACTAAAATTCAATATTAAAAACATTTGTTAATTTAAATAAAGTTGAAATAAAATACATTTATATTAGATGGAAAAACGAAAAATACATTTATATTAGATGAAAAAACGAAACCGAACAAAAATGAGAAATCTTGCTTTGGCAACTAACTGAAACATTTAGGTTCAAGCACTAAAATTATTAACTGGAAATAATAAAAACTTTTAACTAAAATAAAAATGAATTAACCCTAAATATAGTTACATGTGAACATTGACATTATAAATATAAAACAATTATGTAAAACAAAATAAATAAAAAAAAACTGAAAACATAAAAATAAAAGCTAATTCAAAATATTAATAAAAACCATAATAGTATAAATATTAAATTTTATAAATACTAAAATAACGCTATTAGCCAGATTTTTACTTTTTGAAAGATACATTTTTGTGGTTAAAAACATTATGTTGTAAATTATGTCATTGAGTTTAACTTGTAATGATCCCGTTACAGTCATGGCCAAAAATATTGGCATCCTTGGTAAATATGCTCAAAGATGGCTGTGAAAATTAATCTGCATTGTTAATCCTTTTGATCTTTTATTTAAAAAAAAATTCACAAAAATCTAACCTTTCATTGGATAATAAGAATTTAAAATGGGGGGAAATATCATTATGAAATAAATGTTTTTTCTCTAATGCATGTTGGACAATTATTGGTACCTCTAGAAATTCCTATGAGTAACATATATCTCTGAAGTAAATTCCCATTCATATTCACAATTTTGAGCACTCCAAGTCAAGTCAAGTCACCTTTATTTATATAGCGCTTTTAACAATACAGATTGTGTCAAAGCACTTAACAGTATCAAATTGGAGGATAGTGTGTCAGTAATGTATAATAATAAGATTAAACACTCAATTTTCAGTTAAAGGCATTTCATTATTGAATTCAGAGATGTCATTGTCTAGCTCAGTTTAGTTTAAATAGTATCTATGAAATCAAATTGACGATAATCGTTAGAAATTAAGTGTCCCCAAGCACTCCAGGGTAATTATGAACATGAAATTATCCAGCCATGGCTTCCTGTTTCACAGAAATATAAATAGGAGGGAAAACAAAGCCCAAATTCCCTTAATCACCCATCACAACAAGAAAAAACAAAGAATATATTTCTGATGTGCAGCAAAAGATAATTGAGCTTCACAAATTAGTGAAGTGACTTTAAGAAAAGAGTAAGAGCAGTGAAAATTCCCATTTCCACCATCAAAGCAATAATTAAGAAATCAACATAAAATGTTTCCATCAACATAAAATGTTACGAAACTGCCTGATGGGTTTGGTGAACACAGGGATAAAAAGTACCCCATGTGTACAATGAAATGTACTGCTGTATTTTTGATGTTGTGGGCCTATATTTCTGCTGGAGGTCCTGGACATCTTGTTTACACACATGGCATCATGGATTCTATCAAATACCAACAGATAAAAAAAATCAATAAGTGACTGACTCTGTTAGAAATCTTATAATGGGCCATGTTTGGATCTTCCAACCGTACAATAATCCAAACACAAACCTCAAAAACAACACAAAAATGGGTCACTGAGCACAACACCAAGCTTCTGCTGGCCATTCCAGTCCTCTGACCTGAACCCTGTAGAAAATGAGTGGGTGAACTGAAGAGAAGAAGCACCAACATGGAGCTGGGAATCTAAAGGGTCTGGAGTGATTCTGGATGAAGGAATGGTCTCTGATCTCTTGTCAGGTGTTCTCTAACCTCATCAGGCATTATAGGAGAAAATTTAGAGCTGTCAAACTGGCAAATGGAGGTTTCAAAAAGTATTGAATAAAAGGGTGCCGTTAATTGTGGCCAATGTGTATTAGTGAAAAACATTTATTTCTCCCCATTTTAAATTCTTATTATCCAATGAAAGGTTAGATTTTTGTGAATTTTTTTAAATAAAAGATAAAAAGGATTAACAATGCAGATTAATTTTCACAGCCTTCTTTGATCATATTTACCAAGGGTGCCGATATTTTTGGCCATGACTGTATATTCCTGTTACACTATTTGAAACCATTTCTGCAAATCTAAACAGACTGTGTGTCAGAGGAGAAGCAGACACAGTGGGAACAATGGTGATGCGTTTGTTTAACAGTATATGCTGTAACACAACCACTTAACGGCCTGCCAAGTGCAATAATCACAGCACCACTCTGAAAGATATGAAAAACCGAGAGAGGACGACTCAGTGCCTGTTCGCCTCTGTAACGGGCTCTGGTTTCTGTTCACTGAAATGCAGTTTCAGTGAATAAAACATCCGTCCTCATGTGTGAGAGTGAAAGTGGAGATAACGCAGGAAAACAGAGTGAGTGATTCTATAGGGAGCTTATCTGTATTCTGAGTGAGAAAGAGCAGGTCCCTCATTCTCTTTATTTACTTGCAGGAAAAAAAGAAAACATTACATTAAAATACACAAATGAAGGCTTAGGTCTGTAGTCCATTAATCAAGCTGAATGTTGCGACAAATAAAAAAAAGTCTGCTGAATGGTAATACACTAAAAATCAGACATCATTTGCAGGAAAAAACAAAAACAAAACGTTCAACTTGCCATTGTAAATAGCAACAGACAACAATGACACTGCATATAAAGACCCAAAATAAAATCATGTGCATGCTAGTAAATCAGACCGACTGTTTTATCAATTATAGTACAATAAAAATTCTTATGTAAAAAATGTTGTAGCTAGCCTTCACTAGTATTTTGTCTGTTTGTTTTCAAAACCAAGTTTGTTTTACTGACTCAAATGGAAAAAAAAGTATATTATGAATATAGCATATTTATAATATCATTTTTTCTCAAGAAAACAGACTTACTTGGTAGAGTCACATACGTATGCACACATAAACATGCATGCACACAAATACAATAAATAAGCTAAAAATAAACCCATCTGTTTATGTTTATGTTATGTATATATATATAGATAGTGTGTGTGTGTGTGTATATAACATGACTGAATATGAAATTATGGTAATTTATTGTGTTTTGAATTAATAATTATTTATAGTGTATATATTATATTATAAATCAAAATATGTTATGTGTGTGTGCGCGCGCGTGTGTGTATATATATATATATATTTATTTATTTATTTATTTATTTTTAGAGGTGGGAATCTTCAGGCACTTCACGATCCGATTCTGGGAGTCACGATCCGGTTCCAAAACGAATCTTGATCTGCATTTTTCCCCAATTAATTCTTCTGCTGTGCAAATACATCTTTACAACTTTACATCTTAACCAAAATTGGAGTTTCTATGCTTTTTGTTTATAGTTGGAATCTCTGTGTGTCAGTACTGCCATCTTAAAAGGTGTGTGAATCTTGGTTTCACGATTCAATTCAATTACGATTATCATTATCAACTCAATATCACCATGCGTCACATTCTCAGTTTTCAATATTACTGCACACGGCTACATTTTCATATAAATTTTAAGTCAAATTTATTTTGTGCAAAATTTACTTTTTTTATTATACAAGCAGGCTACTTTTTAAAAATTACTTATTTAAAATAAGTGTTCTTTAAGTATCCGAAAGTTTACAGACAATAGTTATGGGGTTTTCTTTTTTTCCTCTGCATTATTGCCGTTTGATTATAACTGATGAGATCATAGACAGTGGCAGCTTTAACAGGCTGCATTCAGACTTAATGCACAGATCTATTTCGATATATCAGATGTTTTGTCCTGCTCTGAAAACATAACTGACTGCATGGACATCAATTTCGTATAAAAGTATTCGAAAGTGCGAGTGCATTTAACCACAGCTGCAATCAAGCTTCAGGACAAACAAACACAAAGCGCACGTGAAAGTCTGTCAGTGCGCGAGTTTCGTGCCTCTAATAGTACTGCATTCCAGACAGCATAAATAAAAGCATATCTAAAGTAAAACACAGCGGGTGGAAGCACACACTGTCAAGCAATGCGCATGTGTCTCACAGCGCAAATTCTGTGCAATGAAGCCCGCCGCGTCTCTAGCGTGCACACGTGCCATATGCGGAAGACAAAAAAAAAAACAAACAAAAAAAAAAACAAGCTCAGAATCGATTCTGAAATATTCAGATATTCAGAATTGATTCTGAATCGTTGAAGAGAGAACTGATCGGAAAATCTATTTTTTCTCCCACTCTTAATTTAAGTTTTAGAGGGGGTGTACTCATTTATGCTGTGCACTGTACACAGACATACATATGCACAAATGGATTGTCTGTCATACTGATATTGCACGTACACTACAAGACGACATGAAAATTATGAAAATCATTTAGAGTGCTACACGCTTTACACCTGTTCTTACACTACAGACGTAAACAAGAACAGACGTTCCTCATTGCCATGCATGCTAAATCTTTTATGTGACAAAGCTAAAATGATGGAAACAGCCTGTAGGATTTTTATTTTTAGATGACAACTTAGTTCAAAGAATTGGAAGTCACACTGTATAATAATCTTCACATCAGGTAGAATTCTAACCCTTAAAAGAAAAGGCCCATGACTTCTATTTGAATAAAGTTTTGAGTCTGTTAAATTACTGGATCAAAGCTGCTGAAGAGATTGGCTGGCAATTCTAAATTCTAAGTTTTTCGCTGCCATCTAAAAGCAACAAAAGTTGGCCAAACATCAGTTGAGAGGTCAAAAACATGTCATGCCTTTGACTGATGCTGACAACCAAAAAAAAAGAAAAAAAAAAAAAAAAAAAACTGGCTGAAGAACAACCACATGATTGCAGTCCTGCAAGCTCATTTTTATGATTGCAACACATTTGATACTGACAGTCAAAATCAAAACGATGATATCTGATAGCTTTTCCTCTGACAATAGCTGTCAGTGAATAGCCTTTGTTCAAGCCATTAAAGGATTTCTGCACCATTAGTCAAAATGAAAGCAATTATTCAACACTGACCCTCACCAATCACAAAGTGAATCTTACGAAACCTGTCAAGAACATGTCTGAGTCATATTTCATCCCAAAATTCCAAAGAAAGAAAAATGGATTTTTCTTAAAAATTAAGCCCAACTTTTAGAACCATTATTGACACTATTTTGCATTACAATTATTCACATTTTCCCACCCAATTCTTATTGCAATGATGCAAAAAAAAAAAAAAAAAAAATTCTCTATGAAACAAGAAAAATCTTACAATAATGCAAAAAAGGGAAATTTCATCACAAAATTCCAAAGACAGAAAAAGGAAAATGGATTTCGCATAAAGAAAAATAAACCTATTTTAGAACCATCATTGCCATTATTTTGTATTACAATTAATCACATTTTACCACCCAAATCTTTTTTTGATAATACAATAATGCAAGAAAATCTCTATGAAATACAAAATCTCATTGCAATAACTGCAATTATGCAAAATAAATAAATAAATAAATAAAAAATAAATAAATAAAATATTCCAAAGAAAGAAAAGAAAACTGGATTTTAGAATTGCCATTTTTTTTTTTGCAATACAATAATCACATTTTCCCAACCAAATCTTATTGCAATAATGTGAGAAAAATCTGTAAATTATAATTTAAAGAATTGTAAAATATTTGTAAAATACATTAGGATAGTATTTGTTATATTGCCTTTATTTAGGCCGATTTAAATAAAATTACTGAATTAGAGAAATGAAAATATTAAGAATCACAATTGAGAATAATAATTAAATACAATACACTTGCACATAAGCATTAATGACAAATCAGAAAACATTTTCAATTGACATGAAAATAATGTCATATTGGTCACAAAACAGGGCATCCTTTTCTTACACAAAATATAATTTTTTATTTTTTTATTTTTTTAAACTTACTCATAACTTACTCCTTTCCTTTCAGTTAACACATTACTTTTTATCTAAATAAGTAACCATCTACCAACATCAACATCATGCTATGGTGTCTTAAAGAGCGGTCAAAGCCATAAAACATGTGGTCTCCCCCTCAGCGGTGCACCAAATGAGTTCATTCCACTTCATTTTAGATTCATTAGCGTCTCAGGCTGATATTTCAACACTAACAGCTTTACAGCCAACAAAAACAAATAAAAAACATGGTATCTTACATTTAGTCTGAAAAAATGCAAAGACAATAGCTTATCTGCCTCATTCATTCGATTCTGTTATATCAAACAAATGTTTGATTAAGAGCTAAGCTCTTTGGTTTACTTTATCAGGGTCTCAGCCCTGGATCCCCGCGGGAGGGTCTCATATCAGTCATGCTAGCTGCTTTGTTTACAACAACCCCACCGTGGCGTCCCACCAGTAGAGGAACCTGCTAAAAATGCAAATTAAAGTAAGACAGACGTGCTGCAGCTGTGCCACGACCACCTTACCTCCCGCCTTCGAGCATTTGCAAGGGTTCCTTCACAAAAAAGACCGACCCGGAGGGGTCTAACCTCAGGGAGATGGAGAAGAGATTTATGGACATCATTTACCCCTTCAGAAGGCCACAGCTGTTACCGAGCCTTTGCAAGGCAATTATCCCAATAATTAGAGCCGCGGTCAGGACTGCTGAAGCAACCGTTTGCGGGCTAAAGAACTTGGCATGCGGTGCAGGAGGAGAGACTGCGAGACGAGTATACAGCTTGTCTTGATGTTTCATTCATGCTAGAATAATTATCATCTTCTATCTGCTGCCAATGCCAAAACCAATGGGTTGCTTTTGGCTTGAAAGCTTGTAGTGGATTCTCTGCATATATAGCACTGCATTGTATGATTACTATGCATATTATAGCCTACTTATATATTAAGTTACTTGTTAAACTAATAGCATGACAATGGCAGCATGACCAGAACTATGGGCATCAACTTGAGATAGTCACCACTGATAAGCTACTGCTAAATATAATGTAGAAACTTCAATTTTCTGTAAAGCTGCTTTGCAACAATTCGCATTGTGAAAAGCGCTATACAAATAAACTTGAATTAAAAAACTATAGCAATTCCTAAAAAAAATAAAAAATAAAAAAATAAATTATATATATATATATATATATATATATATATATATATATATATATATATATATATATATATATATACTGTATGTACTACTTGTCCAAAAATGTATTGCAATCCTCTTAAAATTTTTAATACAATATAAATAAATACCATACATATATTACAGCAACACATGTCCAAAAATGTATTGCAATCCCCCCACAAAAAAAAAAAAAAATACATACTATACATAACACCACATCACTTCTCTAAAAATGTATTGAAAATCCCCCCCCCAAATAAAATTTTAATAATTACTACACATATATAATACCATGAAACTTGTCCAAAAAATTACTGTAATCCTCCCAAAAAAATTAAATAAAAATAAATAAAAATACTATACTGTATATATTACATATATATTTGTCAAATATAATACTACATTACTTGTCCAAACAACATACTGCAATCCTCCCCAAAAAATTAATTAAAAATAAAATTAGTACTATGCATATATATACTACCATGATACTTGTCCAAAAAAGGACTGCAATTCTAAAAACAAATAAAAAAAATAGCAGTGTGTGCATATACTGTATATATTGTATTTGGACACTTTAATAAATAAATAAATAAATACTATACATACATATTACCACAATAAAATTTTATATATATATATATATATATATATATATATATATATAAACACTACGTCCAAAGAAGAATACAATTGTACTTTTTTTGTAAATGTAGGTTCATCACTGTCATTTGTGGACTTATGAAGGCTATTTTCCTTCATTTGAAATGATTTGAAACTATTTCAGAGATTCTCTGCAAGCTACACACCAAGCGCACATACTGCTCATTTTAGACAGCATTTAGACCAATTAATACCAGCATATTACCACTGAATACATCAGAGCAAGCCATTCAGCCACCCTCATTTTAATTTTCAGAGGCAGGAATGGATGATTAAAAAGAAATGAACTCGAAGCGTACATCCAATTGCATTTCAAGGCTAACGAAACAAAGATTTGATACCCTAAATGGGACACACATAATAGTCGTGTTTCAGACAGACCGCTATCTGAAATGTCCCTCAGGTGTTGAAATTAGTTATCACGGACCAGAGAGCAAGACCTTGCTTCAACACTAATGAGAGGCCTGAGTCTGTGAATTACTGAAGAGAGAGAGAGAGAGAGAGAGAGAGAGAGAGAGAGAGAGAGAGAGAGAGAGAGAGAGAGAGAGAGAGAGGGATAGTGCCATCAATCCGGGTTTAAAGCTGTGACTGTAATGAGAACTGGATTTTAGCATACTGTGGGAGAGACTCTGATATAAGAGACATTTAAACAGAAGCTCAAGAGGTTGTGAAAGTCTAGTAGAGAAAACTGCTGCTCTAAGATGTTTTTCAGCCTAAATGAATTTGTGTCTAGCTGCAAATGAACCTTGGCCCTTGTGATTGCCAGATGAAATGTGGTGCACCATCAGAGCCAAGAAGTCAGGGAGGTGCAGCTCAAAACAGCAGAAAACAAATCTTTAAGAAATATGGCTCGTTTAATATGCATACACATTTTAGATCTACTGCACAGATAAAGCCAGACTTTCTTGTTTCTGTGGAACACAAATGAGAAAGATGCATGCGCTGCATTTTTAGTAACCAGGGACTTCAAACTTCAACTCCAAATATTATCAGTAAAGGACATTAAAAGTCTGACTTGTGCACTAGAGTATATTACAGGCGAGCAGCCAAATATAGTTTGTGCAAAGACTGTATAAAGTGTAAAGATATTACCCACTGAGAAAGTAGCTCGATTCAAATTAATTTGCATATATTCAAATACATTGCATCAAAACACATCAATGATACGTGTGATAAACCATTGGTTTCTGCATGTGTAGTAGCCGATTTTCAGTGAAAAATTATTGGTTTAGTCTGTTTATTACACAAAAAAACTTCAGAAAAGCACTCATTTTTGGTGCCCATGGCCATTGAGTCCTTCAAAAGTGTTTAAAAGTTCATTTTTTTAGATTATTAGTTGGATTTTTTTAAGCTATTAGATGGACTTTTTTTACTTTTATTGGATTATTTGAAGAGTTTTATCATGCCAATCAAATTTTATTCTAAAAATTAAACTTCTCACGGGGCATCTGCTGTGTCTGAACAAAAGTTACTCCTATAATAATTTCCTCATCTGCACAACTAGGTCACTGTGTCAACCAGCACGGCACAGAAAACTACAAAAGACAAATCTAGTTAGAAGATTTTAAGCTTGTTCTTAAATTAGTCCAATCCATATTAAAGGTCTGTGCTTGTACGGCTGTATAAAAGCCAGAGAAAAATAAGAACATTTGCATGCTTATATATACATTTAGATTTAAATTCAGATGTTGTGGTCGAGCTTATGCACCTGCAATTAAAGACAAAGCTGACTCTAGTCAAGCATGTGAGAGCCAATCATCATCGTCAGGATGTCATTTTCCTGCAGCTACACAGTAATTAGTCACATGGTATTTACAGCTCAAATGATTGGCTGAAAACAACCTGGCAGCAGACCTGACAAACCAAAATTGAGATCAACAGGAATGCTAAGATAGCTTTCATCAGGTAGGCTATTACGGACCTCCATGACACAACTGTACTCAACAAGACATTTCATGAAGTCTTTCAATTCAGCTATAAAATTAATAGATACATAGATAATAATTAAACTGAAATGTTTCAATATAGTTCAAATCTAGAAAGCTTGTATCTTCTCTACTTCACTTATCAGTCTGAAATTCACAAAGCCAAATGAAAGGAAGTAAAAGTACCCACCCTGAGTTCAAATTTATAATAATAATAATAATAATAATAACAATAATAACAATAATAAAAATCATAAATTTTATCATCATCAATAATACATACAATTATATAAAAATAATAAATACCATTATTATTATTATTTAAAATAATAAATTACCTTACACGTTAAATAATAAATTATTTAAATTAAAATATAATTATAAATATTCATTATATAGATTAATATAATTATTATAATTAAATAAAATAATACATTTATGCATATAAAATTACACTTCAAATATATAAATTATAAAGTTAAATAATAAAATTATTATATACTATTTTTACTGTTATTATTATTATTATTATTATTATTATTTAATTAGCTGTACACTCATCATCACCATCATTAGGGGTGCTGCTCACCTCCTTCTTGTCCTGCAGGCACTCCAGTACAGACAGGTTATTTGTCCAGGTGTGTTTAGGACACAGCCGGTTCACGTCGTCCCGGCAGGCCTGTTCTTCTGCCAGCTTCCAGCCGGTGGATCTTCTAGACTGAGCACCGGAGGACGCGGCGGCGGCGTTATTCCCGGGGTTCGGTAGCGCGGCTCTGAACTGCTGGTGCATGGCGGCAACCGGAGGATGGACATTCCCGAAACCTGGAAGAGGTTTAAGAGCCTGTACGGCTAGCAGGCAGAGAGACATGAGGAGCAGCAGCAGCTGAACACGTCTACACGCCGCCATCTTCAACCTCAAACAGCTGAACCGAGCTCCACTCACTCCGCCGCTGAAGACTCCGCGCTGACCGGAAGAACCTACTACGGCGAAGGCGTTGCTCATGAATATTAATGAAGCCACGTGACGCGAGCCCAGGACGCTTTATTGATTGGCTGGATTACTGACGTTTGTAAATAAACCTCGAACACCTGTCCAATAAACGAATCCTACTGTGAGGAAGGCATGAATTATGAATATTAATTAAGCAAGTGGACACTCCAGGAAGGTTACCAAGCAACGTCTGCGAGACTAAATTAATATTCATCAGTTAGGCCTTCGTCATAGTGGGATCAGTAATTTCGAGATCGCCTCAGAAAACCAGATGAGAGATCAGATCAGATCAGATCGGACTTCACTGAAATCATCTGAAGCACAACATTCTGTCTGCTGTTTGTGGTGTTACATATAAGGCATAATTTGATCTGCATTATAATCTTTAAGTTTGTTTAAAATGTTTTTATTTGCTGTTATATTATATAATTTGTTTTATTTGTTGTTACTATAATAAATATAATTTAATATATAATTTAAAATAATAATAATTATAAATTATTATAATAAAATGAATAATAATAAACCTTAATTAAGATTATATATATTGAGTCAGTTGTCACTTGTCTATTCTATTCTATTCTATTCTATTCCTGAAAATGCTTATTTCAGATGACAAATATGAATATTTGAACCTGCATGAACAAGAAATCAATAACTGTTAAAATATGAGTCATCTTTTCAAAACACTTCTTCTGGTTTATGGGAGAAATCAAAAGTTTGAATGTCTCTCCTCAGCATAATTGCCGCAGATTTTCCCACAGCACATGCAGTTTCATGTTATTATCAATAATTTCAACAGAAACTCCTCTATATCTGGCTTCTTTTATTACCTCAGCATATAACACTACATTATTTATGACTAATCTTGGCAAGCTAATATGCTATTTATGCATGGCATAAATGTTTTTATTGTGCATACTTATTGTAGTTTGTGATGTACTCTTTATTGTTTTGCATTTACAGTATATTGTTATGAATGCATGTACATGAGTAATATTTGCACTGACAAAATACATATCCCTCTGTATAGAAATGTCAATATTCCATCTTTACTTTTATTTACCAAACATATTTGCATATGTTCTGAGTTTATTCATAAAAATAAACATTCTAATAGGATGATAAAGTACATTCATGCACACTGATAAAATATTAAACACAGTTTCCACATAATGGTAAAAGTTCATATAATCTATTCCCATCCAATATGCATGTGTCTGGATAACAGCATTATCTTAATGCTTTGTCCTTCCTGATGTTTAATATTGCTGTTTCGCAGTATGATGTTGCATGAAAAGGGTCGCAGGCAGGTCAGCTGCTTCACTAACTGTAAATCAATGATAGAGTCCATATTAATCCACTTCACACACACTTATCAAGCTGACATCAATAAGAGCTAGCATGAATAAGAAACACAAGACAGCATAATAAAAAAGCCTGAATGAAGCCACATAATGATGTGCGTCTGTAAAGGGTGTTCTTGCATTAGCAAAAAACATTCATAAGTGCACTTCAACACAGATCCTTAACCTTTAAATCATGCTTGAGGCTAAAAAAAAAACCCTTTTCCTCAAACCCAAAGAGGAAAACTCCTTTTGGATAAATACTTTTTAATAAGTCATTTGACTATTGATTTCTGTGGGTTACTATAATGAAAAAATGATAAGAAGCTATTCAAAAATTTGCTGTTGACCATAATCAGTACAGAAATTCATAGTAAACAAGTTTGTTACAATCTTACTTGCTTTATTCATTAAGTTAAAAATGTAATATGTAATTTATTTATGAGGTAGTGATGACAGTTAATTCACTTTTATGAGCACATTTCATAAAAGAGAGTTCCAGCAATGGCGTATGAAGCAATAATCACTGTATTGTCAAATTTATTAATATTTTTATGGCACACACACTGTACATTGTTAATCCTTCAAAACACAACAATTCTCTTCTGAAGGGAAACAAAACTTTTTAAATCTTCTTTTCAACTGAAAAGAGCAATCAAAACATACATTTGAAAAAATATTGTTTTGTTTCATAACCATAAAAGTCAGCCTTTCACATTCCCTTTCACAGATCAATTTCCGTGGCACCTTATAGAGCAAATATAAGCTCTACTCAAATCAACAAGTATAAAAGTGCAAAAAACAGCACTGTATAACAATTTCACTTCCTAACTAGGCTGACCTATTATAAGGTTGATATTTGCAGCTCCTCGTTAGAACATAATTCTACACTTGAACAGTCGTTTAGTCCATCCCGAATGACGCTGATGTTCATCAATGTTTCTCTACCGAGGAGTTGCTACAGTACTAAGAGTTTTGAGGCGTATCTTGATGATTTTATTGTTTGTAATGTTCAGAAAGTGCTTTGCAGCAGGCAGTGGCACCCGCAGCCGGTGGGACAGACCTCTTGAGAGCGAAACCAGTCCATCATGTGACTGGTGTGTCCTCCGTGGCCGCAGCTCAGGCAGAAGTTAGAAGAGCCGCGTACGGCCACGTGACAGATGGCGCACTGGAAGGTGAAGCGCTTGCAGACGGCGCACTGGGTGCCACGGGCCTGACTGCGACAGTGGCAGCAGTAAACGCCAAACTCTGCGTACAAGAGCAAAGACACGATGCAGGCTTATAAATGTGAGCATTTGTTCAAGAGTTAAACATTGATCGACATTCCAGAAATGGGAGACAAATGCTTCACTTCTTAAAGGAATGCTTATGGATTATCACAGAAAATAGTTTTTATTTGATCAAACAAAGGAAGTTTGCACCAGAATAAATGTAAAACATACAGTTTAGAAAGTATAACAAGACTTCACATGATTTCCTGCTGAAGAAACATTCTTATTCTTATTAAACAGTTATGATGCTTATAAGATTTTTGTGCATAGTTAATATAAATATTATAAATAAAACAACAATTTTTACTATAATAATTATATTCTAACATTATTAATACTATTATTAAGAATAATCAATTAGTAAATAATAATAATAATAATAATAATAATAATAATAATGTTATTATAAGTATTATTACTATTATTTATAAATAACAAAACAATAATAATCTGATAAATTGATTATTAACTGTATTAAGTGCATACAATTATTATTATTATTATTATTATTATAATGAATGTTGAAAACAGTTGTGCTTCATATTTTTGTGCAAACCAACATAATAATTAAATAACTATTAGAAATGAAACTCCAATTATTATTATTATTATTATTATTATTATTATTTCTGTTATAATTATTAAATTATAAATCATTATTAATATAATAATAATAAATTAAAATTTTATTATAAAAAACTTAATAATTCTTATTAGTATCATAATAATTATTATTGTTTATAAATAACAACAATTGTCTAATAAATTGTATATCAATTGTATTAATTACACACCAAATTAATAATAATAATAATAATAATAATATTTTTTAATTGTAGCTGTTTAGGTAGGATTTTTTTGTCACAAAAAAAAAAAAATAAAAATAAATAAAATAAAATAACCAGAAGCTTTTATAGAACTGTCTACAATTTAACAATTTAAACATCTTTACATCTCATATTATCTGAAAAATAATTATAAGTGCTTTAACAACAATAGAAGATGTACTTATCTACTTCTACACTCACTTATACGTGCATTACGGTAAACACACCTTTTGCTTGTTTTAACAAACAGAGTTGAAGCCCTTTTCTGTGGCGGTCTGATAGTCTGTCCCAGAAGCTGTTTGAAACCCTTTTTCTTTAACATACCTATGCCTTTGTGTGGCTCTGGAGGGCAGGAGACAAATTTGAGCACCTCTGCCCTCTTGTCCTTCATGCCCCATCGGTGCAGGATCTCACCGTAACACTTCTTGAAGTCGTCAAACTGCCAGGAGTTGGAGGGGTCCAGCAATCTGTGGATCAGAAGCATCTCTTTAGAGTTTGTGGATGCAGTGTTAATGTGATGTGTGGAAGGGTCACTGGTTAAACAGGACTTTCACCTTTTGTTCATGTCGTGTTGTTCTTTTTCTCGTTCTCGGGGGTCGGTGTATATCTGGTTTGCATAGCGATAGTCATCCGGAGACGATTCTCCCCAGGGAGGAGCATGCTCTGATTCACGTCCAACTGAAAGAGGAAAGATCCATATTTCACAACAATGATCAGAAGTTATGGAGATGTTTGCTCTAACAGTTCTATTACTAACAGACTCATAACTAAAACTTTTTGTCATGATGCGGAATAATTTTGGTACAATTCAACTGAATTATTTAAAAAAATTAGCTAAAGACACACATGCAGATGTAAGGGAAGGTGGATTTTTACCATTGAAAATAGCTTAGAAATTGCATTTTGGGTGAGTAATATGAATGTGCAACAGATTGGGCATTAATGTATTCATTAATTATGAAAACAATATTAATGTTATTTAAATGATAGGAAATCAATAAATATATATTATTGATCAATTACACAGAATAATAGCAAAAATATAATCTTAGTAAATTAATCAATTTGTCGGATTATTATTATTATTGTTCTATTATTTATAAATAATAATATTAATATCATAATAAATGTTTACAATGTTACTATTATTATTAAAATTCTAAAATTGCTAATAATAATTGTTATCATCATTTCTAATAAAAACAATTAAAATACTATATTATTAAAAACTGGTATAATATATATATAGAGAGAGAGAGAGAGAGAGAGAGTAAGTATTTATTATATGCATCATAATAATATCATCAACATCTGAAATGAATTCACTTTATTAATCACACACCACATAACAATAAATAATTATTATAGTTATTTATGAATAATAAAACAATCACTATTATTTTTTATTATTATAATCAATGGATTAATCTGATTAATTACACGCCTAATAAATATGTATTTTTTTTTTAATTTTGATGAATAAATGCAGCCTTGTTGAGCATAAGAGACTTCTTTCAGAAACATTAAAAATCTTTATTATTCCAATCTTTTGACGTTTTGCATATAGACGAATGCTGACCAGCATTTAGTTACATCACAGATTTTTCTTATATCAGAAACATTTCGGTCATTCAAAAAACATTAAACCAAGCAATAGGCAACTCTGAATAGTCAAACATACACACAGCTGTGTCATAAAAAAAAAAAAAATTGGTGTGACAGAACTACACATGATGATTCTCTCATAAACACTTAACATTGAAATGTAATCTATGAATAAACTCGTGATCTCTCACCCATGGTCCACGGAGTGTTTGCAGAGTCTGAGGTACTTGAACATGATCCGGATGTGACAGAACTAGAGGTGCAACTGGGCTAAAGGAGCATTAATAATACAAAAGCAAACAAAGAAACACAGATGCAGGTCACAGATATTAAGCTGAAAGCAACCTCTTTGATAAACATGAATATTTCCAACATATTTAAGAAAGAAATATACAACTGATCCTAATTTAATAGAAAGACACAATTAATTGCTACAGAATCCAAACACTGATGAGTTAGGTTTTCAAATATACGTAGCGGGAGTGGTGTGGTGTGAAGATCGCCGGTCGAGGTTGCTGATGTCCGTATAGAGTGAAATATTCCTGAGGACTGCCGTGACCTCTGAACACACTGCACAACATGGCCAGACTCTGAACATCACTCATCTGACTGTAGTGTTCAAGCCTGTGGAGGAAAGAGACAAAGTCAAAGATCATGTGAAAACGAGGACACGTTCATCAGTTCTAGCTGGATATAATGCACTTCTGATGGTTTCACCGATTAAAAGCTGAAACTCACAATGTCTCCAGCAGGTGTCGCCCAAATGGGTGTTTGGCCCAGGGAGTTCCAGCATCAGGGTCAGGGTCGGGACTGAGGTCAAGATTCGTGGCTGCCGAGGCAAGCGCCCATACCTAGAGACATAGCACGGAGAAATGAAAAAAAGTTGTAAAAATGGCTTGTACGGAAATCATGCCCACACATACACTACAGGTCAAAACCCTGGAATAATTAAAAATTATTAATGCTTTTGAAAGAAGTCTCTTATGCTCAAAGACTGCATATATTTGATTAAAAATACAGTAAAATTGGCAATATTGTGAAATATTATTACAATTTATAATAAATGTATTTTCAAATGTAATTTATTCCTGTGATACAAATCAGATTTTTTAAATGATTATCAATGCTGAAAACAGCTTTTTGCCATTTATTATTTTTGTGGAAACCATGATATATTTTTTCAGGATTCTTTGATGAACAGAAAGTTCAAAAGAATAGCATTTATTTGAAAAATAAATCTTTTGTAACATTATAAATATCTTTAATCATATTTAAAACATCTTTGCTTACTAAAAGTTTTTTTTTTTTTAAATTACTTCAGGCTTACCAGTTTTTACAAAAGTATTAAGCAGCACAACTGTTTTCAACATTAATAATAAGAATAAGAATAAGAATAAGAATGTTTCTTCAGCAGCAAATCAGCATATTTCTAAAGGATCATGTGACGCTGAAGACTGGAATAAAGTACATTTTAAAATATATTCAAATAAAATTTTTTTTATTAAATTGTAATAATATTTCACACTATTATTGATTTTACAATATTTTTGATCAATTAAATGCAGCCTTGGTGAGCATAAGACACTTCTTTCACAAAAATATAAAAAGTCCTATTAACTCCAAACTTTTGAATGGTAGTACAGTATATATAGGTGATTTTATCACACTACTTTCATGTAACACATATGTTTAAATCTTGTTGTTATACTTTCCAAACAGTGTATATTTTGTGTTTATTCTGGCGTAAACATTTAAAAAAATCTTAATTATTGCAAACACTTGACTGATTTAACATACCTTTGCTAAATCCCTGCGGCCCACTGCTAAGGCCGCCGCCCCATTCTTCTGACACGTGTCCTGTATGTCATTAACATTTAGCCTAAGGTGAAGAAAAACAAAAAGACGTTGAGGATCAAGATGACATTTGAACAAAAGAATTTCACAGTATTGGCAATTGATGCTGTGAGTTATCGCTGTTACTAATGACACAGATATCATCTAAATATGACCTGGAATGCATTTCTATCTAAGAAACCATAACATACACGTATGTCTCCCCGAGGGCTTTGTGCACAGGAAGCAGACACGAGATTTCCTGGATGATGACTTTGCCAGCCAGTTTGATGGGTCTGCTGCTGTAGTCTCCTCCCTCTCGCTTGCCTTTCCAGCGGCGGGATTTCTGAAGATCGTAATAATGACAAACAACAGGATCAGTCACTTTCTGATCAAAATAGATAAATAAATCTTATGGTTTTCAGTATGAGAAAACCCCTTTTGAGAATATAATTATAAATGATTTTATATATATATATATATATATATATATATAAATAAATAAAAATATTATTATTGTTATTATGCCTGTAATGTTATCATTAGAATTACTATAATTATTTATAAAATAATATTTTTCTAAATGCTTCATATTTGTTAAATGCACTAAAAAAATGTTATGCTGTTAAGATCAACATAGACAATAAAGCTTAATTTGAAATATCATTAGGGTCTAAAATTATTTGCCAAAAGTGGGTAAATCAAGAATATCTACTAACCATAAATATTCAGTAGCAGCCATGAAATTAAAATATTTAATAAAACATTAATAAAGTAATAAAAAGTACAAAATAATTTATTACATATTTTATTTATGATATATTTGATTTATTAATTGATATACTTATATATTTATTTATGAATATACTTATATATTTTTTTTTTCTTATATATATATATTTTTTTTATTTAATTTTTTTTTCGCTGTACATTTTTTTTTATTAACAAACTGATGGGTTACAGTGTCACACACAACATCATATACATGAGAAAGAGAGAAAAAAGGGATGATCTTTCATTTTTACTATCTGTAAACACCTGCTAAATTAGTACAAAATTTTTTCAAAAGAGAAAATTTAGGGCAAGATGGTGAGCTGTGATGTGTCATACACGAAATGTATGACAGCAAGTGAATGAAATGCTTTAAAGCAACAAAACATTTGGCATTAGAGCAAGTAGATGAGAGAGAGAATAAGTGGGAGGGAGGGGCGGAGGTCAATACCGGACAGTCATGAATAGTCTGCACAGACCAGCGGCGGGGAGCAGACAGAGGGGGCTTCTGATTGGATAAAACAGACCACAGCAACATGAGTGAGGGACACATGCCACCAAAACTCAACAGGAGAAAGACAGCACAGAGAACAACACTGAAAATGAACTGTGAAAATGGTGCTTTTGAACAGGTGGAACAAGCGGGTGGATGGGTGGGATGTGAAAAGCAAGAATAACAACTCAGAACGGAACAAAAAGTAGAAAAACATGTTATTTAACCAAGGAGGAGCAATACAGTCAGGTCTTGAAAGTAAAACACATTTTAGAAATAATGTGTAAACCTGTCTGCAGACAGGCAGAATAAAAATAAATCAATAAAATACAATAAAATCATCTGACCATGATTTCAGTCCAATGTGACAAGTCTCACCCGTTCTTTGTAGTAAAAGGATGATATGGACACTTGGTCTTTGTCTGTGCGTGTTGGGCTCCCGCTGTACAACCTCAGGGTGGTCTGAGACTCTGTTCGCATTTTCATGGGCGTCATCACTCCGCTGTGATACGCCGAGAGAGCTGACAGAGACCTGTACATACACACAGACTCTATCTTAGGACACGTGCTAAACTGTCAAATAATAATATAGCATAACGTTCCATGTTTCAGACACAAGCAAACTGGATTGAGCATTCACCTGGGAGTAGGTTCAGTCGGAGGGACTGTACGATGCATAGATATGGGCCGAGTGAAATAAACCAAGGAACCTAATAAGCAAATTAAGCTGAAATTTTTGTCTTTCATTTACATATAAAAACCAAAGTCTGGAATAATTAAGATTTTTTTTGTTTCTGATGGTCATCAAGGCTACATTTATTTGATCAACAATACAAACAACAAAAATGTAACAAAACAAAACAAAACAAAAAAAAACAGCAATATTGTGAAATATCATTACAATTTAAGAACAATTTTCTATTTGAATATATTTTAAAATGCAATTAATTCTTGTGATACAAAGCAAAATTTTTTCAGCATCATTACTCCAGTATTTAGTGTCACATGATCCTGCAGAAATCATTCTAATATGCTCAATTATCATTAATTGTTATTGGTTCTCAGTAATTAATAATGTTGAAAACAGATTTTGCTGCTTAATTTTTTTGTGAAAACCGTGATACTTTTCCCCCCAAAAGAACAGCATTTATTTGAAATAGAAACATTATTGTAACATTATAAATAACAGTATAACATCATTGTAACATTATAAATATTTTACTGATCAATTGGAAGCATCTTTTCTTAATAAAATTATTAATTTCTTTTAAAAAATTACCCCAAACTTACTGGCTCCCACAAAAATATTAAGCAGCATGATCGTTTTCAAGAATGATAATAATAAGAAATGTTTCTTGAGCAGCAAATCAGCATATTAGAAAGATTTCTGAAAGATCATGGGACACTGAAGACTGGAGTAATGATGTTGAAAATTCAGCTTTGCATCACAAGAATAAATTACATTCTGAAATATATTCAAATAAAAAAACTGTTCTTTTAAATTGCAATAATATTTCACAATATTACTGTATTTTTGATCAAATGTAGCCTTGGTGAGCATGTGAGACTAAAATTATGTTAATGTTTTAACAAAAAAATGTTTATTATTCCAAACTTTTTATCAGTAGTGTGTATGTATATATATATATATATATATATATATATATATATATATATATATATATATATATAAATAAATATATAAATAAATATATATATAAATATATATATATATATATATATATATATATATATATATATATATATATATATATATATATATATATGAGTGCTGTCAAACGATTAATCGCATCCAAAATAAAAGTTTTTGTTTACATAATATATATGTACGGTGTATATTTATTATGTATATATACATACACACACGCATGTGTATATTTCAGAAAAATATGCTATGTTTATATATGAAATATATTTATATAGAATATAAATTATATGAATATAAAATATACATGTACATATTTTCAAAATATATACATCTATGTGTATATTTATATATTCATAATAAATATACACAGTACACACACATATATTATGTAAATAAAAACTTTTATTTTGGATGCGATTAATCACGATTAATCGTTTGACAACACTAATATATATATATATATATATATATATATAATATTTTACACATTTAATTTTATATATGAACAAAATTTCATGCATAATGGACAATAATTAAAACAATACAAAGGGTCTTATCCCAGACTACCTGTCCCGCAGAAGCGCGCCCCTGAGGTGCGTGGGAAGGGGATGTTGGAGTCCTGGTACGAGCCGTAAGTGTTGGTTACTCGAGGGAAAGCAGGAAGTGCAGGAGTCACCGGATTGGTGAGCACATAAGGGTTCGTACCATCCTCCTGGACATCCAATAGTAGACAGTGATTTAAAAACTCATCACGGTGAGCATGGAAATAATTCGGAAACGTAAGTGAATAAAATAACTACAAAAGTAAATCTCACTCACCATGACTCCATCTGACTCTAAGCAAGACACCAGCTGTCGAACACATGGCTCTAAGCAGTTCTGGTTTCTCTTTACCTTCTGAAGTGACGTATCTGTCAGGATCTACAAAAGAGATGACGCTGCTTCAACATGACATTGTTTAAAGCTTTGACAAAATGTCAAGGATAGCTTGATGGGTGTTAGAGTTTCAACCTTCTGTATCTTGATCTTCATGGAAGACGAGATGTTCGTCGGAGAGACGAACTGGAAAGATGGAGCTGCATTGTTGGGATATTGGGCAGGAAACTTCACCACAAGACGAACACGATTGGCTCCGCAGTCAGCCGATACAAAGCAACTCCGGTTGACAGCATCCATCTAAAAGAACAATAATGTCACTGTCTTATTTATGTTTAACTGTTATAATTGCATGCCATTTATTAGAATTCTGCAACATGACAGTCCACATAACAGACAATTAATCTCATTATTTAGCTGAAACTAGGGCTGTGCAATTAATCGAATTCGATTATCATGCACATCTCGTCAGTAAAGCTTTCAGATTGAGCAGCATTTACTACACAGAGCCGTAGTTCACTGAAAAGCTAGGCAATATCGCGTTTGTAATCCCAGAAGAACTGCCTTCGATTATGAACACGATATTGCCTAGCTTGTCAGTGAACTACGGCTCTGTGTAGTAAATGCCGCCCCATCTGAAAGCAGGTGATGGCGATTTACTACTAATCACAAAACCGGCATTACTGATGAGATGTGCATGATAATCGAATTCGATTAATTACACAGCCCTAGTTGAAACATTCCTTGTTGCACCAGATTTACAGAAATCACAGTGACTGACCTCCACATTGACGTTGCGAATCTGTAAGTTGACTAGAGAAAACTCTTGCTGCAGAGTCTGAGGCAAACCTGGTATGTCACTCTTACCACCAGACTGAGGGCCATCAAACTGATCTGTGAACAGACAGTAATTTATATTCAATAAAACTAGGATCTGACTGGAACATCCACTTTTTTCACATCACCATATATGGAGAATGGGATGAAAAATAATCAATCTTAATAATCAATTATAATTATAAAAATATTCAGTCCATAATTTTAATCCAAAATACATTTTTAACATTAGTTAAAAATCTACAAAATTCAGATTACAATTTACTTTATGTGCATTTCATATATTGCATTCTACACTCTACCATTCAAGTTTGGGGTCGATATGATTTTTTAATGTTTTTTTTGAAAGAAGTCGCTTATGCTCACCAAGGCGGTATATATTTTGATCAAAAATACAGTAAAACTTGTGTAAAAAATGTTAAAAATTATTACAATTTAAAATAACAGTTTTCTATTTGAATATATTTTAAATTATAATTTATTCCTGTAATGCAAAACTGAACTTTAAGCAGTCATTGCTCCAGTCTTCAGTGTCACATGATCCTTCAGAAATCATTGTATGCTGATTTAGAATTTTTTTTTTTTACTAACCACAAACTTTTGATAGGTATTGTACAGTATGTCTATGTCTATATTACATAACAGAATAGTATAGATAAAAGTAAAAAGATTATAACATGTATAAGATATAGACAGACAGACACACTTTTATATGTTATACAGTACATAATTCTTGATTCATTTCAAGTCATAAAAATCCATCAAATCCGATCTACTTTCTGTGCAGATTTTATTCTATTTGTTTATTCTATTCTATCAGTTTTTCACCTTGTGAGTTGTCCGCTGTGAATCCAGGGCTGAGTGGAGGTTCAGAGTCTTGGGACCTCAGAGTTTTCTCCGTCTCTGTGGTGAGAGTCAAGCCCTCCATCAACTCGTCCACAATGTCATTGGCACAGCACAGCTACAGATCACACGAGCCCATCAGTCTCAAACATAAAGTCACCAGCTGTACTAAAAGCATTGAGGTCACGAGCATCACCTTCTGAAGTTGAGGATCTACTCTCCATATCCTCAGGGTTTGATCTCTGGACCATGTGACCAGCTGGCAGTCTTTGGAACCTAAAATACAGAATGGACAGCGGAAGACAATAATACGTGTCTGTTCTTAAAGTCAAAATGAAACACTCAATCACAGAATTATCACCACCTACTGGTTCCTCCTCTCACCTTCTTTCTGCGGCCTCCACTGAAACTCAAGCACAACATCGTCGTGGCCCACGAACGCATGAACAGGACTGTTCAGTTCCAGTGTGCTCCACAGCAGGAGGCTGTTCTCTCGCCGGAGCTGAGGAACCATCACTGTAACCAGGCCGTTAGAGAACGGCTGAACAGAACGAGAGGGAGAGGGTGCAGTGAGTACTTTATAATATGCTAATTCATGTTTACTAGAATTATAAATGAAATTTCAATTTCAATGATGGAAGTGTAAGGGGGAAAAGTACACTACTGGACAAAAATTAAGAATTTTTTTGTTTTTGCAAGAAGTCTCTCATGCCCCCTAAAGCTGTATTCATTTGGTCAAAAATACAGTAAAAAATTGTTAAATATTATTACAATTTAAAGTAACTGTTTACTGTTTGAATATGTTTTAAAATATCATTTATTCCTGTGATGCAATGCTGAATTTTCAGCATCATTACTCCACTCTCTCGCTGATTTTTATTATTGATGCTTAATTATTAATAATGATTTTTATTATGATGAATGTTAATAAATGTTTTCACAAAAATATTAACCAGCAAAATCTGTTTTCAACATTGATGAAACAAAATGTTTCCTGAGCAGCAAATCAGCGTATTTGAATGATTTCTAAAAGGGTCATGTGACACTGAAGACTGGAGTAATGATGCTGAAAATTCAGATTTGCCTGACAGGAATAAATTAGATTTTTAAAACATATTCAAATAGAAAACAGTTATTTTAAATTGTAATAATATTTCACAGCGTTACATTTTTTTGCTGTATTTTAATCAAACAAATGCAGCCTTGATGACCATAAGTGACACCTTTAAAAAACATTCAAAAATATGAATTATTCTAAACTTTTGACTGGTAGTGTAACTGTCACAACATCAATAAACAATACAGATTATTAAAAAAGATTATTATACCAAAACTGAACATTTAAATAATGGTTCAAACTGTACCGTGTATCTGGCCTTCCACACAGGCACCTGACATGACAAGATATCAACGTACTTCCGGGGTTGTCTGTAGTCCCAGAACTTTTGGAGTAAATCAACATAGACACAGAATCAAGTGTAAGTTAAACTGCAGCAGAATAATAGAATGTGAACAATATGATCAATAACGATCATAATCACCCGAACAGAGTTGTCCTGACTGGAAGTAGCCAGGATGTACTCGTTATCAGGGTGCCAGTCCAGACCATGAATCTTTGACAGGTGGGCGGCTACATACTCCACAGCAGTGTTTGGTTTCTGAAGCACAGAACGGTAAGCAGACAGATTACCAGACAAAGAAAGGTTGATTAATTGATAACCGATACCAATGATGATTAATAATCATGATGCAGCAAGTAAAATAGTCACCCTCTTGTCCCAGATTCTGATATCACCATCATGACTTGACGCCAAACAATAGTGATTCCGTCTGTTCCACTTCACCTGAGAGGCTCCAGCTATTATACAGAGGAAATGTGACAAAATAAAAACAATAAATAAAAGAATGGACGTTGCATAAATAAACTGATTGATGAGTTGGACTCAGTGAGTCTTTCCACTTACCCACAGCAGACAGAGCCACGGTTGGCTTTCGAGTGTCCCTGGAAATTAAGAAAGAAAAGTGTAATATATGGGGAAAAAAGACCTTTATCATGCACTCTTAGTCCACACTCACCTTGTGTCCCATATGTAGATGTATGTGTCCACAGAACTCGTGACAAGAAACTCTGGTTCAAACCACGACCAGTCCAAATCACTGAAATAGTAAAGCAGTGGGAAACAGTGGGAAGTTATTTATTATAATTATTTGTCATATTAGAATAGAATATTTACATTCAGATCAATTCAAGTCAATTCATTTATATAATGCCTTTCACAATACACTTTGTTCAAAGCAGCTTTTTCTGAGTCTCATAATTTCAATGTTTACAGTATAATACTTTAATGCCTAATTGTCCACAATTTAGCAGCTTAGAGCCGAGCGACAGTATATTTTACATTTGGTGAATATATAAAGTCACCAAACGTTTTTTTGCTCATGCATTTTCTTGTCATTGTTTGGATAAGACAAAATCATCAGATTTCTTAAGTAGCATTTCAGCTTGACGCCATCTGTGTTACCTTATAACACGTGTGTGGCCTTGCAAAGACGTATGTGGTTCACCGGATCCATCACGCCAAACATACAGGTCGACACGCTGGTTACTCTGCGGAGATGACAAAATGTATTTTTACAATACAGAAAATTCATAAAATGTGACCCTGGACCTCAAAACCAGTCGTAAGTCGCACAGGTATATTTGTAGCAATAGCCAGCAATACATTGTATGGGTCAAAACTATCAATTTTTCTTATATAAAAATATATTAAGTATATTAAGTAAAGATCAAGTTCCATGAAGGTATTTTGCAAATTTCCTACCGTAAATATATCAAAGCTTAAGTTTTGATTAGTAATATGCAATGCTAAGTATTTCATATGGACAACTTTAAAGGCGATTTTCTCAATATTTTGATTTTTTTGCACCCTCAGATTCCAGATTTTCAAATAGTTGTATCTCGACCAAATATTGTCCTATCCTAACAAACCATACATCAATGGAAAGCTTATTTATTCAGATGATGTATAAATCTCAATTTCAAAAAATTTACCCTTATGACTGGTTTTGTGGTCCAGGATCACAAATAAGAGCTAACACTTAACAGATTTAGAAGCATTTTTTATTGTTAGCTCTTCTTAAGAAGTGTAGTCCACTAATGCTGGGTACACATTAAAAGATTTGTAAAATCTTATAAGATCTTCAAAATGTGAGAGACCACAAACATGAGGGGAAAAAACAGTAGATTTAACCGTTTTGCTTCTATAGTGTGCGGAGTCCTCAGAGTCCCACCCACACATCAACATGTTGAATATTTACGATTCGCGATCGGGGCGCCTCTGGCATTCTTCCGAGCAGATTCAGTCACTCTTAACACACCTCACACCACAGGAAAATCTGATAAGATAATCTTTAGAACCACCAAGATAATCAGGACATTACCTAGGATTGTCAGAAGGAGAGAAATCGGCCTAAAATCAGCCTGATTATCTTGTGATGTGTACCCAGCATAACAGTGGTGTCAAACGATTAATCGCGATAAGTTTTTGTTTACATAATATATGTGTGTGTACTGTGTAAACATACAGCATATATTTTGAAAATATTTACATGTATATTTATATTCATATAAATTATATCATATATAAATATATTGTATAATATAAACGTAGCATATTTTTCTTAAATATATACATGCATGTGTGTGTATTTATATATACATAAATACACACAGTACACACACATATATTATGTAAACAAAAACATTTATTTTGGGTGCGATTAATCGCTCGACAGCACTATCAACAAAGGTTAACTAAAGGAAACTTACTGTAGGGTGTTACTAAATAAATATTATGTATGCATGTGAAACAACAAATATGACAGTGTCATAAATCAGCAGAGGATAATATCTTCTTTACGTACAGATGCTGCAAATAAATGGGCCTCGGTTTTGTGCGGATTCCACTGGACTGTCCCAACATCCCATTTGCTCTGGCGGCTGATTTTGCGTGGAGCCTCGGACGGCGTCTCCAAATTTACAACATATAAGAATCGTCTCCTGTTCAAAGCATTCACAAGTGAAAGAGTAAATAGGCTATGGTGTAACAATGCATGCAGAAAGACATTTACAAAATGAAAAACAGATAAGAAACAGGATGTAGATGCAGCATATAGAGCTAAGCTACAGATGGTGCGTAAGGGTGTGTTTATAATTCCACATTAGCTGAAGCTGCACAAACCCAGAGAGAACAGCGTGCTGGCCGAGACAGTCCACTGACATTGCAGTAGCCTGAAAACAGAAAAGTCCGTCATTATACAATACATCATCCCCAAAATACTTTTAGAATTTTCTTTTTACCCTTCAAAAGTTATTGCATTGTGTTGTTATTGTCTAGTGTTACTGCATACACTGGTTCAGTTTTTATAAACATAAAACAAATAGTTACACTGTAAACTATACTTGTGCTATCTTTTTAACCCTTGTGCGCTCCTCATTTGGGAGTCACACTCATGGTCTTCACGGTCAAAAGTGACCGGACACCTGAAATGAAATTATTTTTTTTCTTCAGTAAAATCAATCTAATATATTTTTGTTCAATAATATTTTTTCTTTTTTATTTTGTATTTTGAGAGAATTTTATGGTACTAATTAATATTTATGCAATAATTATGATCAATTTTTCCCATTGAAAATAGTACATACATTTTTTTTTTCTAATTTTTTAAAATTATTTTTCCATTTATGCAGTATTTCAGATGAAAATAGACACTAGGCCTATGCAGATTAGCACCTCCTGGTGTGAGCAAAGAAAGAAAAACATGTAATTTCATGGTGTAACCACTAGTTGCCTGTATAGGACTCTATAGATAGGCTTTTGAATTCCCTAGTTGTTTTTAGATATAATTGTTTACTTTTATTAGGTTGTGGATATAAATGTATATTTAGGCATTCTCAAAGACTACTTTTTGTCAAGGTTTATATTTTTTTGCATCATTATTACATATGTTATTGTATAGGTTTTTGCATTATTATTACTACAGTCAACCCTGAACACAGAAAGCATTTTGTTACACAAAACATTAAAACTCTATAAAAATATAACAAAAATGAACAGGAATGCTTTATCAGAGCCTAATCCTTCTGGGTCTGATCTGATTTCAACCTCTTATTTCAGTCTTCTAACTCATTTTGGCTATATGGTTATAGCCATACCAATTCATTTGAGTGTGTATAATTGTGTGTGTGTGTGTATGTGTGTGTCTGTGAGTGTGTGTGAGTGGATGTATCTGTTTTACACTCTTGATGTTTTAGAGTATAACCCATTCCTCGCTGTCCACTTTTTTACTGCATTGTAGTTGAATTATTGATTTTATTTTACATAGTTGCTGTGTTACAGGCACACCAGTTCATAGGGGTGTGTGTGTGCGCGCGTGTGTGAGTGGATGTTGATTTTGCACTCTAGATATTTTAGAGTTTCACCCCTTCATTGCTGTGCAGTTTTTTTCTGCATTGTTGGGGATTTGTAGATTGTACACACAATTTTTTTTTTTGTATTTTTTATTTTTTCCCCATTTCCCATTCATTTCCTATGGTCGGTCGTTTTTGACCGAAGACCTTGAGTGTGACTATTTTTTTTTTACGACCACTTAGCTTTTTCGAATCATGCCCTCAATTTTTGTGTGTGTTCACATAACAAGTGCCATAAAAGTCACCGAGTTTCCTACCATTCTGGTGAAGCTACGATTTTTAAAAATTCAAAATGTAAAATTCTCCGGTCAGAAATGACTGAAGACTACACAAGGGTTAAAAATAAATTACACTTGATTAGATAATTAATATCCAATGCAATGGTATACAGACATTTTAAGTGTAACTTACGTGCCCATATACTTTCTAAAGCCAATGTATGATAATATATCTACATTAAACCACAGTTATTAAAGATATCCCATGTAATTTCCCAGGTTTTCATTTCTTTTTTAACAACGTGTTTATTGTAATACTCATAACAACTGAAAATATTATGTTTACGATGGTAGGTTTGTAAGGTAACACCTTAATAAACAAAGAATGTCATTCAATTCAAAGTTTAATAGACGTGGCTCGGTTTTGAAACGACAGCTGTGCACGTTTATTGCTCTAATGCTCGTGAAAACTACTTCTCTAACGCATCTAACGTTAATGCATGCAGGTGTGGTGACTGTGTACCTGTGCATCTCGGAACTCCACCACAACATTCTCGCTGCTCCAGCGGGCCGCCATCTTCACCCCCCAGAATGTCAACAAAGACGCGATACTAACGGGACTACAGTGTCATCTCGCGAGAACTCGCGCCGCTGCTGCTGTATTATCAAGATGGCGGCGACCATGGTGGAGCATGTTGTGGTAGACGCTGGCGCTTTTCTCAAAAGGGCTCCTCTGCAAGTGAGTTATTGTTGATGACGTTGGCTTCTTATTTGATTATTTTAATACTGTTGCTCAGAAATGTCAGTTTTAATGACTGCGACGCAGGATAAATGACATCTGACACGTGTGCTGTACTGCGGTGCTGTGGAGTTAACGTTAGAATAAATAATTAATAGATTGTATGTAAGCACGATTGTGGTCTGTTTGATTACATAAAGGTAGTGATGGCGAAGTGAAGCGTTCTGAACCAGCAAAGCTTTCAACACAATTGTACTGATAAAATAATGTATAGCCTGAATGCACTGTAAGTCGCTTTGGATAAAAGCGTCTGCTAAATGCATAAATGTAAATGTAAATGTAAATGTATCGGGAAAAGGTTCATTACTCGAAGCTTTTCAAAACGGTTTATGCTTTAAAAATAAATAACACCTTCCAAAGTGTTATGTTCTGTTACAGCCAGTGGTTTCACATCTGGTTCTACAACTGATTCTTTGTTTTATTATATTTTATATAAATAATGGTCATTGTCAAAGTCATTCATTTGTGTCGGTATACTGGCACTAAAATAAGTAAAATAAATAAAACATAAATTAAATCTGTGATCTGTTTATTTTAACTCTGCCTCTGTCCTTGGACTGTTATTTCATGGCCAAAGTTCATTTTTAAGCTCAATATATAAATTATGATTAAAAAAATAAAAAAAAGAACAATGCTAACTCATAATGTAATATAATGTAAAGGAGCACTGAGGTTCGCTTGGTTTGGAGCAGATACTGAAGCAGTCACGTGGTTTTCAGGTGTATCAAGCTCCGATACAGTGCTTCAATGTGAAATGTGTTGTTTTTTTGATACAAGCTTCGAAGCCTCGGTGTTGAACGTAACATCACTTCATAAAGGCGACACACTAACAAAAAAATCCATGTTTTCTACCATGTAGTACCTTGGTGTATTTTTAAGTGGTTTGGAGTACAGTTTACCATGGTGCATCAGTTTATTCAGTCATTAATAATGTTATAATTTGATATTTTTATATATATAGTTATAGTTATATATATAACTTTTTTTTTTTCTTTTTTTTTGTGAAATGAGAACATTTTGTTTGTTACCACGTGTTTGTGTGTGTTTTATTTTGTTTTAGGAAATTGGAAAGAACATTTATACCCTGAAGGATGTTGTTGATGAAATTCGAGATAAACCAACAAAAAGGAGTTTGGCTTTTTTGCCATACAAGCTCAATTTCAAAGAACCGTTTCCAGAGCACGTTAGATTTGGTAATAATAACTTATTCTATTACTAATGCATCTTATGTTGAATGTCTTTATTTGAATGCTGAAAGTGTGTTATGGGTGATGATTTTACGCAAAATCTTTTATTTATTTGAATCACAGTTACAGAATTTGCTAAAAAGACAGGAGACTATCCCAGTCTTTCAGCCACAGACATCAAGGTCTTGGCTCTGACTTATCAACTGGAAACCGAGAATGTGGGAACTGAGCATTTGAAGAAAGAACCTGAGAAAAAGGTACCGATGATTGATTAATTCAGATCTTATTTCTCATTCATTCACATCTGTTTTTCAACATTGTTATTTATCTGTGTGCATTTCAGGTCCAAATATGCAGTACACCGAGACATCCAGAGACTCCTGTTGGCATTGCAGGTTTCCATTTTCCATCAAAAGTAAGACATTACTTGCAAATGCAAGTATTGTTTTTGAGTAATCTTATTATAAATTAATATCCATGGTTTTTTTCCAGTTTGATGCTGGTGTTTTTATAGAAAAAAGCAAATATACATAGACGGCAGATGGCTCCACAGATATGTAATAATAATAATGTCAATCTACCTTTAGGGATTTTCTGCTTCTTTTCTCCAAAAGTCATCAAATAATCCAAGCCCACCCACAACAAAGGAGCCACAAGACCCCGATAGTTCACAATTCAACAGCTTTCAGTTTTGGAGGAGTCCTCTGCCCAGCATTGAGAATGACCTTCTGGAACTGCTGGTGAGGAATCCAACAACATCTAAAACGCTGCCACAGTCACTTTAAACCAAAAAAAAAAAGTCATATTTTCCTTCTTTCCTTCTGTCTAGGCTGCAGATACCATCACAGTCACAGACAAACTAGAGTCTGTTGACCTGTCCGCTGACAGTCAGCTGGCTGAATCTGAAGAACATGATGGCTCAAATGATGACCAACATGAGGAAGAAGAAGAAAGCAGCGATGAGGAGGAGGATGGTAATGATGGTGGAGGTTGGATTACTCCCAGCAACATAAAGCAAGTCCAGATGGATGATGGTAACTGGGGAGTGCCAGCAGATGTCAAAGTGGGCTGCGTGACCACTGACTTTGCCATGCAGGTACTTGTGGTCATTGATTAGACATATTGGAAATAATCTATTAAAACATGTTTTTCACAGATTTTATAATATTATATTGTCTCAGTCGTGAACCTTGTTTACATTAGCAGAGAAAAGTTAAGAAAGATGTTTGATTATGAAAATGAGCAATTATTGTTCATTAAAACAATGTGCACGGTATTAAGGAGTAGTTTTCCCAAAAATGAAAATTCGCTGAAAATGTACTCGCCCTCAGTCCATCCAAGATGTAGATGAGTTTTTCTTCGTTGGAACAGATTTGGAGAAATTTAACATTACATCACTTGCTCACCAGTGGATTCTCTGCAGTGAATGGGTGCCGTCAGAATGAGAGTCCAAACATCTGATAAAAACATCACAATAATCCACAATTTGTTCACACCACTCCAGTCCATCAATTAATGTCTTGTGAAGCAAAAAGCTGCGTGTTTGTGAGAAACAAATCCATCGTGTATTTTTTTTTATTTTTTTATTATTTTATTTTTTTTAGAACATGCTGTAAAAGTTATACATCAGCGATAGCCAATGGGGTGCAGATATCTGAAAAGATTTACAAAAATTGAGAAAAGGAGAAAAAACTATGTTTTTCACAGTTTCAAGATTTTTAAAATAAGGACATGTGTAATAAAAAAATCAATATGCTTTGTAAACATGTATATAGTTGCATATATAATCCAGCCCACTATATACAGTCAGTTAGCTATTATTCTGTATTATTCTTAAGATTGGACTCCATCTTGTCTCTAAGACATTCATCTGGAGTCTAAGGGAACAAGTTATTTTTTTCATTTCATAAATCTCCCTGCTTTTTCAGATACACTGTTCACACGTGGGTGGGTCTGATTTGAGCCATTTAGACATGATACATTTTAGGGCTCCAGAAAATAATATTTGGAGTAGATAATTCAGCATCAAGATGTTTTTAACTTCAAATCCATCAATAATATGAGTCCATAATAATACAAAATAATATTTTCTCCAGTGAAAAAAATTAACATCTGAATCTGGAGAGATATAAGCACAGATCAAGCAGCGTTTACAAGCAAAACAGTTCAAAAATATGTCAGAGGTTTTTGATGTGAGAGGACAACAGGAGATGGACTTTTTCACTGGAGGAAGTGTTATGGATTATGAACTCAAATAACGTATTAATGGATTTGTTTCTTTACAAACACAGCTTTTCATTTCACATAATGTTGTACTGGAGTCATATGGATTACTTGTGGATTATTGTGATGTTTTTATTAGCTGTTCTGACGGCACCCATTCACTGCAGAGGATCCATTTGAGAGCAAGTAACATAATACAAAAATATTCCTTTAACCATGCACATTAAGCAAATATGGTCAGTTATGTTCATTATTTTGTAACAAAAACCTAATGTCTCATTGTTTTCCTGACAGAATGTTCTGATTCAGATTGGACTGCATGTGCTGTCTGTTAATGGGATGCTTATCAAATACACCAGGAGTTACATTCTGCGCTGTCATGCCTGCTTCAAGTGAGTGATGGATTCACCTCGGAAAATAATACATTTTGGAGCAGGAATAATTACACATTTATAATAATAACTGATGTGCTTTACATGGACACTGTGGTTTCCATATTTTTAGGACAACAACAAACATGAACAAATCTTTCTGTCCAAATTGTGGGAACAACACCTTGAAGAAGGTTGCAGTCAGCATTAATGAGGACGGCACCATGCAGATGCATTTTTCCAGGAATCCCAAAGTGCTGAATCCAAAGGGAAAGAGAGTGAGTAGTGCTTTGGATGTTATTTATGAAATTATTTATGAGCTAAATGCATTAGAAATTTGGCTCCGTTTATGTATTTGGAAGGTATTGCATGAATAGTGTCATAAATCAACGCTAGTGATCATGTACTTATGATTTGTCTCTTCTCTCATCCTCTGCAGTACTCTTTGCCTTTGCCACAAGGAGGAAAACATGCCAACAACCCACACCTGGTGGACGATCAGCATTTCCCCCAGCAGAGATTGTCTAAAAAGGCTCGTCAGAAGACTAATGTGTTTGACCCAGATTACGTGGCCGGCAGCTCTCCGTTCTCCGAGCATGATGTCTACAGCAGGTCAGCCAGCTTACAACTGCGGAACACCCAGACCGGAGGAGGAAGACGGCGAACAAATCCTAACGCAGCACGCAAGAAATTTGTTAAGAAGTGATTGTGTTCTCACACTACCGAAAGAAATTGAACACCTTTAACTCAATATAAAGAATATCAGAAACAAGCAACCTAATATTTTTATCCAGTTTTTTTTAATAAACCTTTCCCCCCCAAAACACCATGGAAAATATGAGCAAAAAAAAAACAAAACATACAACAGAAGTCAAATGTAATACATAGTCTAATTACAAGAACATACAGATGCTACAAAGTTTTATGTACACTTAAGTTAAACTTAAAAGGATAGTTCACCCAAAAATAAAAATTATCCTCAAACAGAATTTTTATTTTTTCTTCATTCTGAACAGTTCATGATGTCATCATCTTGTAAAATGTTTTGCTTAAAAGTGCATCTTTCTCTTTTAATAAAATATCAACAGTAGTGGCATTTATTTTCTCATGCAATGACATTTTAAGTGTTTTTTGGGACCTCTAAGTCATAGAAAACATGATTCAATGAACACATTTTTTCACAATTTAAATATATTATACCATATTTAACTACATCATATATTACATTATTACCTTCACCAAATAAAGCTGCAAACAAAAATGCAAACCAAGCCCTGGTAAAAGTATGTCCAGATTGTTATCTGCTATCAAAACAAAGCATAATTTTTTAGGACCCCTAAAAACACACCCTGCATATAGTGTTTTTTTAAAATTATTATTTTGACAACATCTCCTCAACATTAATATCTGTTATGGAAAAATCATCTGGTCCTGTCAAGTCCTGTACATCAAAGGTCATTTCAGGCTCCAGGATCGGGTTGTTTTGCTCGGTACTGACTGCTTCAGCAGAAATGTTCTCTTTTTGAGAAAGATGAGGATCAGATGCTGACACAGGCTCTTGTTGTTCAGATAATACAGTTTTTTCTTCTTGAGGTGTTACGGGTTTGAGTGCAGTCGAGGGATCTGATTCAGCTGTGGTTAGGCTGCTCAGATCACTGCAGAGATCCAGGACAGAGGTCACGGGCTCCTTCTGGGGCAGAACAAACTCCAGCGGCTCCAGAACCGCGTTCACATCGATGCAGCCAAGACTGCCATATTTATAAACCTGGGTTGGTGGAACACCTACAATACAAATACAAGATAAACTTTTAAGTCAACATCAAATGGTGTTTGCAACCCGTTTTATTTCTGGAATGGGACAAAAATGTTGATTTTATCCTGAGGATATTTACCCAGTGTGAGAGCAAGCTGGGCTGGAGGAAAGAGAACTTGTAAACATCGGTTCAAGAAAGGCACCATGTCTTCAGCAAATGCACTGCAGAACTGAACGAATAACTCTCGTTCACGGCTACTGAAGGCAGATTCCTCAGCTCGATGGAAAACCAGGATCAGCTTGGTCACCTAAGATTAGAGTAACATTGTTACATCAGATCATGTCAAAACAGTAGAATAATTGTTCAAGGAAGCAAACTCTATTTGTCTATTTGAATTCAGTCACTCTACACTACTGCTGAAATGTCTGTAGCAAGTTTTTTGTTTTTTTTTTGAAGAAATTCTTAAAATCACACCAAGAATGATAACTAAAATTTCAAAAATTGTTCTAAATATAGAATATGAGAATATGGAAGCCCACACCACAACTAAATACCAAAACAGGGAAACAATATTGGAATGATATGTTGGAATTTCTTTCAGATTGTTTTTTTTTTCCAGGTGATGAAGATTAAAAACATTGACAGCCAATCAGAATCCATCCTGCTTTAAAGAGCTCAAGCATTTAAAGTGGCAGATGACAAAACTGCAGTGCGCATATAATGAACAGAACTTACAATTAGGGGTGTGCCCGAAGCCGAATACCTTATTCGGAAAGGCACGAATAATGGCTTCAAAAACGAATAACGGATAACGAATAATTCTGCCCGAATATTCGGCTGAGGCTGGCCCAGTCTGGTGTTTGCTAGACAACAGGTGAGCCAGCCAATATTAGTGCAATATTTTACACAAACCTCTAAAGTCAGGCAATAATGAGTGTGTGAATAAGTGAATGAATATAAACTTTATGAATAAAAAGAGCGCAAATCAAACACGGCATTGTTGTTGCCTCTCCGTGCATCTCAGAAATCAGAGCTTAGAAAGAGTAATATCAACTAAAATACTACATCATACGTGTGCTATTACTTGTGTATATTTAAATGGCAATTATTTAAACCTTGTACGATATGATACACAAATGAATGGAATAAGCACAGCGCGATCACCAATCAAACAGACGCGTTGCCATCTCTCAAAAACCAAACCAGCTCTCTCTCAAGAGTAGGCTAATAATCAACTTAGATACATAAACATTTTCTACTAGGCCTACATGTTTGCTTCTTTATCTTTTGCTATTTTCGTGGCACACGCACATTTGTTTACTGAAGTTAAAAAAAATTAAAATTATTTTTCTTTCTGCGTAATGAAAATGTGCGCCTTGAATTAATTCAGTCGTGTTAAAATGATCACTAAACGTTTGTCATGAAATCTCTCGCTAAATTTATTATACAGATACAAATACAGATACAAATACTGGCTTCGCTCCACACCCCTACTTACAATGCTAATATAGTTATCATTATAATTAGCGCTCTTTGTTTGAACGGGCCTTTATTTAGCAAGGATGCATTAAATGAATTAAAACAAAGTGACATTCGATTTCAAATAAACGCTGTTCTTTTGAACTTTCTGTTTATCAAAGAATGCTGAAAAAAGGGATCACAGTTTGCACAAAAATATTGGGAAGCACAACTGTTTTCAGCATGGATGACAATAATAAGAAATGTTTCTTAAAGCACCAAATCAGCATATTAGAATGATTTCTGAAGGATCATGTGACACTGAAGACTGGAGTAATGATGCTGAAAATACAGCTTTGGATTACAGAAATACATTACATTTTAAAATAGAAAACTGTTAGAAAATTTAGAATTGTAATAATAGTTCACAATTTTTCTTTTATGCAGCCTTGATGATCATAACAGACTTCTTTTATAAAAAACAAAAAACAAACTTACCTGTAGTATATATTTCTAACATGTTATTCATGAAAATATTTACCTTAATAAGGGCTTCCTCAACACATCTGCTAACTTCCTGTGCAAGTCCAATAGGGCAGCACAGTCTTAAGTCATTGAAGGCTGTCAGGACGTTATTGAGGAAGCAGGCTAGAGGTGGGAAATCCAGCAGGGCCATGGGGGGCTGCAGTGTGCCCGGCTGGGTGCTCGGGACCGCCGGCGGAATGGTGCTTCCGAGTATCGACGGCAGAGAAATTAGTGTGTACAAGTTCATATCCTCTTGGAACTTGTCCACTGCTTCCTGAATAGCCTTCCGGAACGTCTCCATGGCAACCTGCTGAAATATGGGAGCGAGTTGGCCACGGAAATCTGCCCCGACCCGGCTAAAGGAAAGCCCGAAGTACATGCACTGGCCGAGCAGAGAGTCCAAACGGCTTCCCACTCCACGCTGGAGGTCCCGATCGAGGGTCTCCAAGAACTGCGCTGCCTGCTGCACCACCCATCCGTGAAAGATGGCGCTCTCGTTCAACGCCTGACTGCCGGGCGGCAGCAACGGATCCTCGTCGGAGAATATGGCGCGATACTGGGTGATGATGTCGAAGAGATGCACGCGGCAGGTTTCGATGGTTTTGGTAATGTGGAAGTACGGGTCTTCATCTGGGATAGCGGTGAGAATGGATCGCAGCCAACTTCCACGGGCTTGCAGGAACTTGACGCGCAGCTCGGCTTCGGTGAAAACATCCATTCTGCGCAAGTATCCGATCACGCGCAGGCAAACCGGCAGCTGTGTATTACTACGCAGCTGTTGAAGAAGTTGGTTCAGCATGAGCTGAGCAGACAGTCGAACCTCGTGCACAATTCCCTAAAAGAACACAAACAGCAATATTATTTAGTAGAAATATTGCCATTTTTCAGTCATTTTTACTGTCCATTTTATAGTCTTATCACTTATAAAAGAGCACAACAAATGTATCATATTTTCTGGAATTTAAGTTGTTAAATTATCATAAGAAACGCGACATGATTTCTATTCCAAAACGATGGAAAATAAATACAACGTTTAATTAATGACTAAATTGATTTTAAAATTAATTGAATTAATTGTGTTTGTTTTATCTAGCCATTTATTCCTTTATTTGTTTTCCTACTGTTACATTTATTTATGTCTTTAAAATTTTTGCAGGTTTGGTCCTCCACATACGTGAGCCCAAGTTTATTTGTATAGTGCATTTCTCATAAACTGATTGTTTCAGAGTCACTTTTGACTAAATCTGTTTAGGCTTGGAATTTATAATAAATTTTGTTTATAATGTAACTATAATGTATGTTTGTTTTATACTTTTCAATCCTGCTCTGAATAGAGGTTAAAGCAATAGTTCACCCAAAAATTAAAATTGTGTAATTAATTATTCACCGTCAAGTTGTTCCAAACCTGTATGCATTTCTTTCTTCTGTTGAACATAAAAGAAGATATTTTAAGAATGTTGTCAAAGTCAATGAATGCTTTTTGGTATACTTTGGAAGTCAATGGCTACCATCAATTGTTTGGTTGCCAACACTCTTCAAAATATCTTATTTTGTGTTAAAAAGAAAGAAACTCTTACAGGTTTGAAACAAATGAGGCTGAGCAAATTATGACAATTTTCATTTTTGGGTGAACTCTCTCTTTAGATTTAAAGCATTTGTTGTGAAGGAAACTAAAATACATGTTTATAATGTTTGTAAACATTTTAGATACCAGAATTTTACATTATTTAGCCTAGAATTAAATTGTGACACCAATACAACCTAACTGTTTTTTTTTTTTTTCTTCGACAATGCAGTTTTAACCCAGTGTGACTGATTTTTCTGAAAATAAGGAAATAGTAAAAAAACAATGAATCATCTTGGATTACTGGTACAGAACAGCATCATATGTACCTGAATGACAGGAAGTGATGAATGTTTTTTCTCCAGTCTCTTCACATAAGCGGCGAGCTCCAGCGCCTCCTCGTAGTATCCGTTACGCACACATGTGTCCATCAGCTGAGGGATCTCCAGAATCTCCAAGATCTCAGTGTGTCGATTCAGTGTCAGGCTGTTCATACGCCTGCTGATGCTGATCTCCTCTGCCTCCTTTATAAAACCTCTGCAAAGAAATGACAAAACAGAAACCAGTTACTTCAACAAATTTTATAAAGTATAGTGCACTGTAATGTGTTTGCTTGGCTGCTGATGCAATGCATTTTTTCTCATGGGACTAATATAAAATTCAGTCATGATAACTTTCATTAATAAGTCATTAATGGACATTATATAATGCTTAACATGAATGTACAATAATATTTTTGTTGTTTTTAAAAGAAATTAATACTTTTATTCAGCAAGGATGCATTAAATTGATCAAATGTTACAAAGACATTTATAATGTTACTAAATATTTCCATTAAAAAAAAAATGCTGTTCTTGTTTTGAACTTTCTATTTATCAAAGAATCCTGAAAAAAAAAAATGTATTACACATTTCAGTTTTCACAAAAATATTGAGCAGCACAACTGTTTTCGATAATAATATGAAATGTCAAATCAGCATATTAGAATGATTTCTGAAGGATCATTTACACTGAAGACTGGAGTAATGATGCTGAAAATTCAGCTTTGCACCATGGGAATAAATTACATTTTGAAATATATTCCAACATAAAACGGTTACTTTAAATGGTAATAATATTACATAATTTTACTGTAATTTTGATCAAATAAATGCGGTTTTGTTTAGCACTGGAGACTTTTTTCAAAACCATTTTTAAAATCTTACCAATCCCAAACACTTGAAAAGCAGTGTACATTCATATGAAAACAAATCAAATATGGATATATTTTCTGACTATATGAAAGTATATTATGATCTTTTAAGCATTGGGTTAAAATGTATTATTTCTACAAGAAACATACATTTAAAAGACATCATGCATATAAATTTAAAGTTATCACACTTACCAAATCTATCTATACATTTGGAAGCAAACCTATCCATCTGCAATGTGCAATACATAATTTACTTGTATAACGATCTGTTAAACGTTATACAAGTAAAATCCTTATTAATAAATCAAAAATTATTCCTAAATTACAATACTACTACTAACATTGTCCATTCATGCAATCAGAAAAAATAATTAAAATGGATAAAATAAAAATCAAACATAAATACACTATCAAATCAATAAACACATAACCTGTCAAACTAATCTGTCAATCATCTATCTTTACTTCCTCCATTATTTTCTGTAATAGTAAGTATTAGTTCTAATTTTTCTTAACAAGAAAATTATATTTAAATACTAGTCACTATTGGAACAAGTACTAGTATCTAATAAATAAGAACTAGTATCTAATCTAATGGATAAGTACTAGTAACTTTACAAAAGACACTAGTATCTAAAGAATAAACACTAGTTCCTAAAGAATAAACACCGGTTCCTAAAGAATAAGCAGCGGTTCCTAAAGAATAAACAGCGGTTCCTAAAGAATAAGCAGCGGTTCCTAAAGAATAAACACCTGCTCCTAAATAATAAACAGCGGCTCCTAAAGAATAAACAGCGGCTCCTAAAGAATAAGCAGCGGTTCCTAAAGAATAAACACCTGCTCCTAAATAATAAACAGCGGCTCCTAAAGAATAAACACCGGTTCCTAAAGAATAAGCAGCGGTTCCTAAAGAATAAACAGTGGCTCCTAAAGAATAAACAGCGGCTCCTAAAGAATAAACAGCGGCTCCTAAAGAATAAACACTAGTTCCTAAAGAATAAACACCGGTTCCTAAAGAATAAGCAGCGGTTCCTAAAGAATAAACAGCGGTTCCTAAAGAATAAGCAGCGGTTCCTAAAGAATAAACACCTGCTCCTAAATAATAAACAGCGGCTCCTAAAGAATAAACAGCGGCTCCTAAAGAATAAGCAGCGGTTCCTAAAGAATAAACACCTGCTCCTAAATAATAAACAGCGGCTCCTAAAGAATAAACACCGGTTCCTAAAGAATAAGCAGCGGTTCCTAAAGAATAAACAGTGGCTCCTAAAGAATAAACAGCGGCTCCTAAAGAATAAACAGCGGCTCCTAAAGAATAAACAGCGGCTCCTAAAGAATAAACAGCGGTTCCTAAAGAATAAACACCTGCTCCTAAAGAATAAACAGCGGCTCCTAAAGAATAAACACTAGTAGCTAATGAATACGTACTAGTACTTAATGAGAAGGTAACAGTATCAAAAAAAATAAGTACTAGTAGCATGAAAATAGATACTAGTATGGCTTATAGATTAAATGTTAAAACGGCTTGCCATATATAAACACATAACTAATCTGTCCATTATTATCTTACTTCCTCCATTATTTTCTGCACAGACCTGCATCTCTCAGTGAAGCTGGGGAGTTTGTGCAGTAGTTTGGAGAGGCAGTTCTCCACCGTGCTGAAGTCGGTGTAGATGTGCTGTGTGCAGTCCGCGGTCCTGATGAAGGTCTTGTAGTTGCTGAAGGCCAGTTCTCTGGTTTGCTGCAGGATCTGCGCCCGCTCCTCCGCCAGACGCTCGGGCTCCCGGTTCAGCTCATCCACGCCGCAAGAGCTCAGCTGCGACAAATACGCCGCGAAGTCCGGCTTCTCTCTCCAGTTCTCAGGAAAGCTGTCTTTAAAGATCGAGGCCAGGATACTCTCATCTTCCACGTCTACGGCAGCCATGATCGAAGCGTTGATTCAACACCCTACAAAAACTTTATTTAAACGGCACGACGTCACTTGTGTGCGACGGACTGAACCCAACCCACGTGGCTGCCGCGCACTGAGAGACCTGCGGTGTTTTTCGAGCTTCTTTAGCAAGAATATAAATATTACTTTCATCATGCGTCCGTTAACTGACGAAGAGACCAAAGCGATGTTTGAGAAACTCTCTAAATAGTAAGTGAGATGTTTCAGTGAGACTCAATTAGAGCAGGAATATATTAACAACAGTTTAGCTTGATTGTATCATCATGTCATGTGGAAAAAACCATAATAAGCTAAACAATTCTACACTCTTAAGATATATTGATTATTTTTGTATTATTATATATTGTATAATATTAGGAAACATCTTTGTAGGGTTTTTGTTTATTAAATGTATTGTTGTATGATATTTATTATGTGTTATTTTTACGGTTATTTGCATTATATTTGGCAATGTTTACACGGTTTTGTAATATTATTTATAGCTCTTTTTTTATATAATTATTTATAAGTATTGTGTATGTGTGCAGCATAATATAGCCCAGGATTATTTTAAATTAGACTTAAAGTATGTTTTAATAGCAATTGCATTGAGTATGCCCAATTTTTGTGTTTCCAGCATTGGGGAGAATATCAAACTTCTTATTGATCGGCCAGATGGGACTTATTGTTTCAGACTTCATAATGATCGAGTATATTATATGAGGTAAGGTTGTCTGCTGTTTTTGTTATTTAATATTCCTTTTAATTGTGGCATTAAATATGGTCTCCATAAATATTTCCTGTGGAAGTTTCCTATTAATTTGTAGCCAGTTTGATGTGATGTAATGCTAATGTAAATATGAATTTGATATAAATGGAATAGTAATCTAATTGTCATCTTTTCCATTTTAGTGAAAAAATTCTGAAGTTGGCTACAAATATATCCAGAGATAAACTGGTATCAGTTGGCACGTGTTTCGGAAAGTTCACAAAAACACAGAAGTTCCGTCTGCACATCACAGCTCTTGATTTCCTTGCACCATATGCTAAGGTACATATTAATTCTGATTTTGTATTTTCCAATATTAACACTGTTATTTTCTTTTTTGTTAGTTTGAAGCTACTTTGAAACAATCTGTATTGTATAAAGCACGATATAAATAAATGTGACTTGATTATGTCTGTATTTATTTATAGACTTTTTTGGCTCTTTTTCTTTTTGTTTACTGGGTGATTAAATAAAACATATTTTAAGCATTTAAGCAGAAGCTTTTAGATCAGTGTTTTTTAAGATCATGAGAAAACTAATTCAATCAAGTTACCTTGGACATAATCAAGTGCATCCAAACTTTTGACTGGCTGTGTGCATACAGTATATCATATTTCATAATGTAATGCACCTGCCATTGTAGTTTAAGGTGTGGGTGAAGCCGGGATCAGAGCAGTCATTCCTGTATGGAAACCACATCATGAAGTCTGGCCTGGGGAGAATCACAGAAAACACAGCGCAGTACCAAGGAGTGGTGGTGTATTCCATGGCTGATGTACCGCTGGTGAGACATTTTTGTTTGAAAATCCTCAAGATGGAGCATCAGTTGTCATGTTAAAGGAATAGTTTACCCAAAAATGAAAATGTGCTGAAAATTCACTCACCCTCAGGCCATCCAAGATGTAGTTTTTGTTCATTCATTGGAACAGATTTGGAGAAATGTAGCATTACATCACTTGCTCACCAACTGATCATCTGCAGTGAATGGGTGCCGTCAGAATGAGAGTCCAAACAGCTGATTAAAACATCACAATAATCCACACCACTCCAGTCCATCAGTTAACATCCTGTGAAGTGAAAAGCTGCGTGTTTGGAATAAAATTGTGATGTTTTTATCAGCTGTTTGGACTCTCATTCTGACGGCACCCATTCACTGCAGAGGATCCATTGGTGAGCGGGGGGGGTAAATGTACATTTTTATGTGAACTGTTCCTTTAAGAAAAGTATTCAGTGATCTTGTATGGTGCTCTCACCACCTTGATCTCTTTTCAGGGCTTTGGAGTGGCAGCGAAGACCACACAAGAGTGTAGGAAGGCCGACCCCATGTCCATAGTGGTTTTCCATCAGGCTGATATTGGCGAGTACATCAGAAGTGAAGACACGCTCACATAATTGGATATAATATCTCCAGTGCTTATGGACAGTTCATTACATTCTGGTGACTGGATGTTCTTTTACACAAGTTTGACAGACTTTCCCAACTTTAAATTCCAAGCAGTGTTTGAACAATATATGTTGTTTGTGACTTTTTCATTGACTATTTCTGTATCAAATAAATACAAAAAAAGTAAAACTTCAAGGTTTTGAAATAACAGAATTTTTTTGTGATTTTATTAATTACTTTCTTTTGATTTTGAGATGATACAGAGCAGCTGGGTAGTACCACACCAAACAGGACACAAAACCAGATCAAACCAGACCAATCTTATACAAAGTAGTTAAAAAATAAATGTTTAGTAACAAAGGAAAACTGATTTGCTAAACAGGGTTCAACAAATAATGAAAAGTGTTTTTTCCCCCAGATGTTTGTTATTTTTGACAATAAAATAATATTTCAAATAAATGCTGTTCTTTTGAACTTTTTCCAACATTAATAATAATCAGAAATGTTTCTTGAGCAGCAAATCAGCATATTAGAATGATTTCTGAAGGATCATGTGACAATGAAGACTGGAGTAATGATCCTGAAAATTCAGCTTTGCGTTACATGAATAAATTACATGTTAAAATATTAAAATAGAAAACAGTTATTTAAAAAGAAAAAAAAAAACCCTATGTGAGCATAAGAGTTCTTAAACACCTAAAAAAATCAGGCTTAGGCTTCAATAGCTTTTAAATCTAATGACTTTATGTAAAAGAACTTTACATAAGAAAGAACATCATAACTTCATGACACTTGAAAGTATCAGAACAATATTTGTTTACACCATTTATTACAGACATAATTTCAGAATCTTTGCTTTGTGGCTGTAAACCCTGTTTCCAACATTTCCAAGTTCAGACACTGCTAAAATGAGCTTGAAGCTTTGAGACGTTTCGTTTAATGACCCGTTTCCCGCTTGGTGAAACCTGCAGCACTAGAAAGCTCTAATGTGGGGAAAAGGTGAAAGTTGGATACAAAGTTTCCAGATTTTGTTGATAATATCAGACTGATGATGGGAATACGCTTGGTTGAACCACCAAGAAATAACATATGTAATAGTTTATTCCCTAATGCTATTCTTCTGAGGTTAATGAAGGTCATTTAAGAGCAAACATCCCTCTTTACAGTCAGTTTTACACAAGTATCATCTAAAATTACGTAAGCATGTTTTAAAAATAGAGTTGAGGTCAGGCAAATACTGTTGCAGTAGTAATAATAGCACAGAATGCAAAACTCGAATTATTCTAATGCAAAGAAAACTCCCTTTTCTACCCAATTAACACATTGTATAAAAAGCATGAGATACATTCTTAGTGTTGTGCTGATAAAAGGCAAGTCTTCTCTTATCAATTCAAAAGATGATCTTCAGGGATTGCATATAGTACATATTCCCTTTACAGAAAAACGAATAACTCGTAGACTTGTTTAGAAAGGCTCAAAACGTTTCTTTAAAGTAAAAATAAATTACACCAAGCCATTCTAGTTCAATCTGAGTTACGCTGCATGAACCATCTGCGTGAAAAGCCAATCATCATAATGAGAAGGGAATGTCTAAAACAAGGTTTCATTGCCATATGACACTCATTAATGCTGATTAACAAAATTGGCACACAAACTCATTACTCATTGAAACATAAATAAAATGCTGGAATTACACTGATATTAATGGCAGAGTAACAAAAGTATTACTAATTCTGCAGTTTTATTTAATCTATAATCATTTATCTAGCATTATGGATATCGATGAATCAAATGTCAGACTGGCTCAAATTTTCAAAATCCATTTATCTCTAGTCTTTTTTGTTCAAACGCAGTTGGCTTCATCTTTTACATAGGACTTCTTGAATGGCTGTGATACTAGAACCAAAGCATCAATACATATTCAAATATTGTAAACATAATATCCAAGAGCATTAACACATATGCATCTGTTCTGCTTGGTAAATGGAGTGGTTTTCTAAGCCTCTTAAAATCTATCTAGACCAATCCAAACTGGCCTTTTAGTGCTGTGATATAATTCTCATGTACTGCCATTATTTTATTATTATTTTTTTAATATTTTATATATTTTTTAAAGTAAAAATAACTAATCTTCCAATCATACAGCAAGGCGAATCTCACAAAGCCAGTCAAAAACATATCTAGGACACCAAAATCAAAAGAAAAAAAAAGTTAATTATATATTACATAAAGAAAATGAAGTCTATATTTAGGAACATCAGGACTGATTGATTATGATTTTTATATTTGATAACTAATGAATTTTTTTTTTTTTTTAAATTAAGGAGCAAAATTAATGTGAGTAAATAAAAATACTAATTTTTTGAGATGCACCTGTGTGTGTGTGTGTGTGTGTGTATGTATATATATATTATATTATATTATATTATATATATATATATATATATATATATATATATATATATATATATATATATATATATATATATATATATATATAAATAAAGCACAGAATTTACATTATATTATATTAATGAGAATTTGTGGGAAAGGGCCTGATTGTCTTTATGCAAAATATAATTTCTTGTTTTTTATCATTTCATTTGGGGGTCAAATATGACACAAAGTTGTTTTAGACAGATTTTGTGAGGTTCCCTTGAAAAACAAAGCACACACATCGTCTCGACCCTGCCAAACAAGTTCCAGCTTTATATGATGAAACTATTTTCCACAAGGAAAACTTAGTGGTCACCATGAAACGATTCTCTAAGCTAAAGTTAAAAGCAATCTACCGATAAAAGTGAAGAAGACAATGAAAACAAGATGCGACGAGAAACACAATATAAAACACAAAGTGATAGTCAGCCTCAGTGAATTGTGCAGCAAACTGACGAGCTCTCTGCTTCTCACCACATGGATGGCGCCCATCCACGTCAGCTCATTTACTGCTGCGTGTTAAAATCGTAATCTACACGTTAATTAGAGCTCCTGGCTCAGCCGTGGGCCTCGTGCGCACAGAGGACATACTTTAATTATGCATGCCATAATGTGATTTGTCTTTATTTATCTCACAGAGTAGCTTAAGGTCAATGTGAGAATTATATATAGTCACACCGTCCATTCAAGTTCTTTGTGGGATCGGCATTAATTTCAAGACTACAAAATGAGGCTATTATTAGCTCTACAATACATGAAGATGAGAATATTTTAAAATGACTTTATAGTTTAGGGTATGTGCTAAAGACAAGGTGACTAAACCAGCTGCAAGCTCTTAACACCTAAGAAAGTGAATCTCACAAGGAAACGCCCAGTTCCTCTAAAATAAAAAAAAAAAAGAATTATATTTCACAAAGAAAACAAAGCTCATTTTATCTGCAATTAAGATTTTTGTGCATCAAGCAACTACACAAATTCTAATTACTAGTGTGAAACAAATCTCACTGTCATTGGTATAATAAAGAAATTAAAAATTTAAATTAGCATAAATTATATTCAGTACAAAAAAAATCATGATGTATAAATACTTTACATTTTAAATAATAGATTATATATTTTTTGCATTACAATAATGCAAATTAAATATTTACTTTCAATGTAAAAATAATAGCCTAGGTGAAGAAAAATAGTACAATATAATTTTTAATTTTTTCTTTTGATTTTGAGGTGATATATGACCACCTGGGCATTTCCTGACAGTTTTTGTGAGATTCACATAAGAATTTTTTTTTGGCAAAACAAATTCCGTTTGGTTTATGATCTATTTCTTTAAACAACTATTGCAACCATTATTTTTGCCACACGGTAGCTCTAGATACAATTACTTCAGGCTGGATAACGGATATTATCAACACCCTTCAAATGTTCCGTAAATTTCCGAACAACAAAAAAAATTAAAAGCAAATCAAAAACCCATGAGTGTGAATGTTCATGAAGACAATATGAGCATAACAAGTATGATCCGTCATCCGAGGTATTAATGTGTGGACACAGACAGGCTGTATCGAGACGTAGCCTCATTGTTCCAGGAGCGACATCAGTTATTTAACAGGTTTTCACCATAGTACCTCCAAACCTGCTTCAGCATTAAAGGAAGGAGTCCTATGTCCTATGTGAGGGGGGTAATAGGCATGAAGGCAGACGGCAGTGCCTTATAGACAGCATTCTTCACTCAGACTGAGAACTCAGCCCCGTTCTTCCGGGCGCGAACCATCAGAACCCGAAGGTGGAGTCCAGCAAAAGGGTTGAACCAGAGCAGAGAGGGCGGCCCGCCGAAAACAGCCTTCATCCCCTCCCATCGCACCCGCCGCTCCCACGTGGGCTTCTCGTTCTTCAGTCGCTCGATTTCCTGTGCGGGTCAAGTGTGAAATGTAAAGCTAAGGCTAGTACAGTCAGCGCATTGTTACAGAACTCAAATGTAGAGAAATTTAACTGAAATAATGTAGCCTAAAATGAAAATATCTTTTACTGCTTTATTTTACATATTCATATTTTTTTTTTTTTAATAATTCATAAAAAATATATATTTTAATTTATACATATATTAGTATAAATAATTTTGAACTCAAATTCAGTGAATTTGAACTGTAGATCTGAGAAATAATGTAGTAAAAAATCTTTTTACTGCATTATTATACATAAAATATAGGTAATTTTTATTTATATGATTAATATAATAAGTAAACAAATATTTTATATTTATGTGTGTCTGTGTGTGTGTATATACAGTTGTGCTCAAAATTATTCATACCCTTGGTAAATATGATCAAATAAGGCTATGAAAATAAGTCTGCATTGTTTATCCATTTGATCTTTCATTTAAAATTTTTAAAAAGTCTAACCTTTAATTAAAGTAAAAAAAAAAAAAAAAAAAGTGAATGTGTGGGAAAATCACATTAGGAAATAAATATTTTTCTCTAGTACACAATGGCCACAATTATTGGTACCTCTAGAAATTCTTATGATTAAAATATCTAATATGAAGTATATTCCCATTCATATTTGTATTTTTTAATCACACCAGCGTGACTAGGAACATGAAGTTGTCCACCCTTGGCTTTCTGTTGCACAGGATTATAAATATGAGGAACACAAACGCCAAATTCCCTTAATCATTGATCACAAGGAGTAAAACCAAAGAATATATTTCTGATGTGCAGCAAAAGATTGTTGAACTTCACAAATTTAGAAAGTGGCTGTAAGAAAAGAGCTAAAGCATTAAAAATCCCCATTTCCCCCATCAGGGCAATAATTAAGAAATTCCAATCAACTAAAGATATTACAAATCTGTCTGGAAGATGACGTGTCTATATCGTCCTAATGCATGGTGAGAAGGAGAGTTTGAATGGCCAAAGACTCTCCAAGGATCACAGCTGGAGAACTGTGGAGATTAGTTGAGTCTTGGTGTCAGAAAGCCTCAAAAAAAAAAAAAAACAGCCCCTACATCACCAGCAAACACTCAAGATGGGTTTGGTGAACACCAGGATAAAAAAGTACCCCATGTGTACAATGAAATATACTGCTGTATCTTTAATGTTGTGGGCCTATTTTTCTGCAGGAGGTCCTGGACATATTGTTTAGATACATGGTATCATGGATTAAATTAAATACCAACATATAAAAAATTAAAAACTGACTGTCCATGCTAGAAATCTTATAATGGGCCGTGGTTGGATCTTCCAACAGGACAATGATCCACAAACAACCATAAAAACCAAAACAAAAATGGGTCACTGAAAACACAACCAAGCTTCAGCTATGGCCATTCCAGTCCTCTGACCTGAACCTTATAGAAAATGAGTGGGTGAACTGAAGAGAAGAAGCACCAACATGGATCTGTGAATCTGAAGAGTCTGGAGTGATTCTGGATGAAGGAATGGTCTCTGATCTCTAGTCAGATGTTCTCCAAACTTAACAGGTATTATAGGTGAAGATTCAGAGCTGTTATCTTGGCAAAAGGAGGTTTCAAAAAGTATTGAATAAAAGGGTGTGATTAATTGTGGCCAATGTGTATTAGAGAAAAACATTTATTTCATAATGAGAATTCTCTCCCATTTTAAATTCTTATTCTCCAATGAAAGGTTGGATTTTTGTAAATTTTTAAAATAAAAGATCAAAAGGATTAATGATACAGATTTATTTTCACAGCCGCCTTTGATCATATTTACCATGGGTATGAATAATTTGAGCACAACTGTGTGTATATATATATATATATATATATATATATATATGCAATGTCATCTGCTGGTGTTGGTCCATTGTGTTTTTTTGAAAACCAAAGTCACTGCACCCGTTTACCAAGAAATTTTGGAGCACTTCATGCTTCCTTCTGCTGACCAGCTTTTTAAAGATGCTGATTTGATTTTCCAGCAGGATTTGGCACCTGCCCACACTGCCAAAAGCACCAAAAGTTGGTTAAATGACCATGGTGTTGGTGTGCTTGACTGGCCAGCAAACTCACCAGACCTGAACCTCATAGAGAATCTATGGGGTATTGTCAAGAGGAAAATGAGAAACAAGAGACCTAAAAATGCAGATGAGCTGAAGGCCACTGTCAAAGAAACCTGGGCTTCCATACCACCTCAGCAGTGCCACAAACTGATCACCTCCATGCCACGCCGAATTGAGGCAGTAATTAAAGCAAAAGGAGCCTCTACCAAGTATTGAGTACATATACAGTAAATGAACATACTTTCCAGAAGGCCAACAGTTCACTAAAAATGTTTTTTTTTTTTTATTGGTCTTATGAAGTATTCTAATTTGTTGAGATAGCGAATTGGTGGGTTTTTGTTAAATGTGAGCCAAAATCATCACAATTAAAATAACCAAAGATTTAAACTACTTCAGTCTGTGTGCACTGAATTTATTTAATAATACACGAGTTTCACAATTTGAGTTGAATTACTGAAATAAATGAACTTTTCCACGACATTCTAATTTATTGAGATGCACCTGTGTGTGTGTGTGTGTGTGTGTGTGTGTGTGTGTGTATATATATACACACACACACATATAGATCTGAGAAATAACGTAGCATAAATTGAAAATATCTTTTTACTGCTTTAAAATAAAATGAAATATTTTACATTTTTATTTTTAGGATTAATAAAATAAATATATATAATATATTATTATTAATAAATTAGAACTCAAATGCCATGAATTTGAACAGCAGATCTGAGAAATATTGTGACATACAATGAAAATATCTTTTTTACTACTTTATTATACATAATAAAATATGTGATTTTTATTTTTGATTCATATAATAAAATAAACAGTTTATTATATACATATATAATATATTAATATAAATAATTTAGAACTAAAATTCAGCAAATTTGAACTGTAGAGCTGAGAAATACTGTGGCTTTATTATACATAAAATATTTGTACTTTTTATTTTTATGATTAATACAAATGAAAATAAAATAAAATATAATATTTGAATATATACATATTTAATATATTAATATAAATAATTCTGCAGCGTTGCTTTTTTCAATAAGTATAATACATTGCAATAAATAATAAAACAACCATGGCTGTCAAAGTTCAGTTCCATCAGAAGTAATGGTAGTAACCAGGTCAGAGGACTTCTGGAGATTTGTGGAAGTCGACTTACCGTCTCATCATTACAGATGGAGTGAATCTGAGTGCCGAACATGACAGCAGTAAAGGTGAGAAACAGCAGTGCTTCCAGACACAGGAAAATCAGCAGCATCACCGCCACAGGTGGGGAGAAATCACTACACTCTACAGAACAGAGGAGAACAAACAACACTCGTCAAAACCAATGCTGGACATCAAATTCTCAAGTGCTTTGTATGAGGAGTAAAAGAACAGTAGTACAGATTACAAAAAAAACTTTTATTCTAGTGGAAAAAAATGAAGGAAAAAAAAAACTTAAAAAGTATCAAATACATTCTTAACGACATGCAATTAAAAAACAACTACATACTGTAGATATTGTACATGCAAATAAAAAACCAATTAGAAAAAAACACATAATATACATTCTTGGTGACAAAGGATGTAAATTTGAAAAAAAAATTATATATTTTTAAATATTCATTTGATAAAATCTGTTATTAATTTAATTATGAATACATTTATTGTAAATATATGTACGGAAAATAAGATTTAGAAACAATGAATTCTAAACTGTAATATTACAGACAGCATATAGTAAGCCAATATTATCACAAAGTGTTTTCTTAAAGTGGCTTATCAGAGCAAAATAAGCCTACAATGACACAGCACACTGAATGTCAAAGTCTTGCACTTGACTTCTTATGACATGATATCATCTGTCCTCCAGTAATGGATTGACAATCTCAAATGTCTATTACCCACCATTCCACTGGACTTTGACACAGGTGAAGAAGTGGAAACCGCTGAGAGACAGCGCATGCAATGAAATGGAGGCTATGTACATCTGGGAAGAAGAAAAGCACACTGAAGTTAAATATTGTTCAAAATTAAAATGTAAAATGCTTTAAAATTCTGGTTCCTTATGATGAAAACCTCTAAATATTGTTGTACACTGATGCCAGTAAAATTTATCAGAGTAAAGGTCACTGATTAAGGACAATAAAGCAATACGGAGTGTAAATGGTAGCCCTACAATAATAAAAAACTAATTAAATCATTTTTTATTAATGATCACAATAAACATTTGTTTCGATCAAGTAATAGAGTACATTAGCCAATCCATACAATTTTTTTTTTTTTTTTTTTTTTTACAGTTGTCAAAGTAGTAACAGCCAAAGATCACAATATAAACAAATAATTGCATTGGACATTTAGAACCGATTAATGATTACGCTCATGCAAACATATCATCCATTTCATAATCATATTTTCTTTAAAACTAAGGCAAAAGAGGGTCAGCAATTCCACCACAAAATATTGTAAAAGAAGAAACAGCAGTATCAGACACACTCACAGTGAAGAGGACAAAGAATCGCTGATTGTTCTCGCCCACACAGTTGTTGACCCAAGGACAGTGATGATCCATCTTCCTGATGCATCTCTTACAGATACTACAACAAACAAACAGGAGAAAAGACCATACCAGTTATAAAACAAGACGAGAAACGTCTAGAAGTCACTGATGCTTGGCCTTTAAATACAAATGACTTGATTTAAAGGGGATATGTAAGGCAAAACAGGATTTTTCTGGCTCTTTTGAAATTCAAAAAAAATAAAATAAAAAAAATAAAAAATAACTTCCTCCCTAGTCAACAATACACTACTAGATTTTTTTAAACGGAACAATATTTTTTATTCATCAAGGAGGCATTCAATTAATCAGAATTGACAGTACAGACATTTACAATGTTTCAAAAGATTTCTATTTTAATTAAATGCTGTTCTTTTGAACTTTATTCATCAAACAATCCTAAAAAATTTATCACAGTTTCCCAACTGTTTTCAACGCTGATAATAATAAGAAATGCTTCTTCAGTAGCAAATCAGCATATTAGAATGATTTCTGAAGGATCATGTGAAGACATCTGAAGACTGGAGTAATGATGCTGAAAATTCAGCTTTGCATCACAGAAATAAATAATATTTTAAAACATATTCAAATAGAAAAAAATTACTTTAAACTGTAATCATATTTCATAATTCTAATGTATTTTTAATCAAATAAATGCAACCTTGGTGAGCATAAAATAATTTTGGAATGGTAGAGTATATTCAAACTAAACTGCAAAAATGGCTTCCTCAGTTTATAAGTTATGACATCACAACCATGAACACATTCAAATATGACAAGTCATGTTTACATATAAATGTATATGTGGTATTTAGTAACTTGAAAGGGACGATTTTATTCTTTCCAAATGCAAAAAGATCAGCCTATCATAACAAGTCATTTTACATGCAAGTCAAAATAATACAGTAACTTAATACTGTAAAATGTGTCAAAAAGAGGGTGGAAAATTGACATATATTAACTGGTTTTGGTGCTAGAAACCTGGTCTGACATTTTAAGAGGGGGAAAAAAATGCCACAAATGTGCACAGTAGAATCTGACCACGTACACATAAAAATACTGTTAGCAAAAGCTTTGCGATATATCAGATGTTGGTCATACCTGCAATGGTGTGCCCTCTCTGGTTTAATGCTGCAGCATTTTGGACACTTGTAGATGACCTCTCCTGGCTTCAGCTGCAGACTCTCCATGTATTCTTTAGTGGCGTTACCTTTGGGAACAGCTCCCTGATAAACACGGCACACCTCACATCAATAACACCCATCATAAAATGTTCATTACCGCATTTAATTAAAATAACTCCTTTCTTACCGGATCCGTCAGCATGGTTCGCAGGTGCGACGTCAGCGCCAGCACGGCCAGGAAGTTAAACACCACGCCATTGATGAGAGAGTACCAGAAGCTTTTGGAGGGGAGCAGCATGACAAAGTTCACCACGAATTCTGCGTACATAACCAGAAACCAGGTCATGAAGGCGCACACCATCCCGCAGCTGTCCTGAATGAACCAGACGCGGCTGGCTGCCACCTCCTCCTCCCCTCCGCTGAGCAGGGGCTGGTGCTGCTCCACATCCCTCAACCGGTGTCCTGAAGACTGCATTCTCACCTGCAAAGAGAGGAAGATGGGTGAGTAGGAGGAGCAAGACATAACATTCCAGCCAGACATTACACTGTTTCACATGCTTGTCTATAATGTTACTGTATAGATAAAGGAGAAGCATTGGAAAGCAAAACAACATGTGCATGGCACTACAGTGATATATATATTTTTTTTGACATTGCTAGTTACAATTACAAATGGCAAGTAACATATTAAATCATTTTGAAGTAGAAGAACTTAAACGTTTTCTTGTAAAACGTACTCCAATAATCTTAGTTTCTTTTTACACTTTAGCAACACCAAGGCAATGCAACCCAGGGAATGCATGAACTGATATAATTTATATCCTTCAATGCAATGTAAGTCACTTTTTATAAAACGGTGAACATCACATTTACTACTGCTCATTTTGAGAATTTGACGTCTAATTTAGATTCCTCTGATGTATCAAATTTTTAGACCCATTTCTAATCTTCCATTTTTAGCAAAAATTATAGAGAAAGTAGTTTTTCATCAGCTCCAAAGTTTCTTGGTCGATTACAAAATTTTTGATGCGTTCCAATCAGGCTTTAGAAAATTTCACTCCACTGAGATGGCTCTTTTAAAAGTGTTTAATGACATTCTTTTAGCAACCGACTCTGGAGATTCTGTAGCACTGGTACTTTTAGACTTGAGCGCTGCTTTTGACACTGTAGACCACAATGTTCTTCTGTCTGGTTTAGAACAGGTAGTGGCCATTAGAGGTTCAGCCTTAAATTGGTTCCAGTCTTATCTTACGAACAGGAGTTTCTCAGTTAATATTGGCAAATTTCACTCTTCCTCTGTACCTTTGACCTGTGGGGTCCCTCAAGGCTCTACTTTAGCTCCCATGTTATTTTCCTTGTATATGCTTTCCCTCTGATCTATCTTTGAGAAGTATGGTATAAGTTATCATTGTTGCGCAGATGATATACAAATATATCTTCCTTTGAAACATAAGAATGGATTAGATCCGGTGGCTGCCTACCTCTGAAGTCTGAATGAGAGTAAAACAGAGATTGTGGTGTTTACCCCTTCTGATACACACGGTATACCAAATCTAAATCTTGGTGTTCTGGCACCTTATGTAAAGCCGTACGTGAAAAATCTGGGTGTGGTGTTGGACAGTGCCTTAAAGCTTCAACCAAGTAAAGCTTCTATCAGTTGCGAACCCTGGTAAAAATGAAGTCCTTTCTTTCTTTTACTAATTTTGAAAGAGTAATCCATGCTTTTATTACCACGAGGCTTGATTATTGTAACTCTTCAGGTGGTTCAAAACGCGGCTGCCAGAGTCCTGACGGGAGCTCGAAAGCGTGAGCATATTACCCCTGTCCTTCAGTCTTTACATTGGTTATCTGTGCGCTACAGGATTAATTTTAAAGTGCTCTTATTGGTTCTTAAGTCTTTAAATGGTTTAGCACCCTCATACCTCTTGGATCTGTTGATAGACCACCAACCTGCAAGAGCGCTTAGGTCTGCCAACTTAAGGCTCTTAGTGGTTCCTAGAACCAGACTCAAGTCTAGGGGGGATTGAGCATTCGCCGTAGCTGCTCCGAGACTTTGGAATAGTCTTCCTACGGAAATCAGAACCGCCCCTACACTATCCATTTTTAAATCTAGGTTTAAATCATTTTTATTTGATCTGGCTTATTATTCATGATTTGCATTTGCTTTGCCCTGTGTTTTGCATTTTTATTTGTGACCTTGTCTTTGTTTTAATTCTGTTAGTGGTTACTTACTTTGTACAGCACACTGGTCAATGGCAGTTGTGTTTAGTTGTGCTTTATAAATAAACTGAAATTGAAAATTGAAATTGACGTTGCTACAGACATAAAATTATACCTCAAATTGTGTCTTAAGGAAAGATAAGTTATTACTTTTCTAAATGATTGAATGTACATTTTTATGGCAAATTAAAAAATGGGTTCAAAAATGCCATCAACTTCCATTTAAGGAAAGACTTGAGCCATATATATAGACCAGAATAGCACAGTGACTTGAGGTGGGCTCTGACTTGAGTCCTTGACTTTTTTTATATATTTCATTTATTTTATTTTATTTTATTTTTTTTTTATTTTAAGCAACAAAAATGTTTTTTTATGGTTTTAGTTTAAGTTAACTATAATAACCTTGTTTCACAATGACTTCTGAAAGATTGTGTGACGTTGAAGACTGGAGTAATGAGGCTGAAAATTCAGATTTGCATCACAGAAATAAATTACATTTTAAAATATATTCAAATAGAAAACTCTTGTAATAATTATATTTCACAATTTTGCTGTATTTTTCATCAAATAATCACAGCCTTGGTGAGCGAAAGAGACTACCAACCCCAAACTTTTGAACAGAAATGTACTTTGAATCAAGCATGCACTTCTACCTAAATAATATAATAACCCACTAAATATTCTAAATTCCCAAATCCAACCACTAGAAACAGACACAAATACAGTGAAAGTCCAAATCTAAGAAGCCTCATATTTTTGTAATTAAAATTTCAGTGTGTAAAAGGCTCGGGAGGGTGTCGCCTTCAAAATGAAGCTCTCTTATAATGCTATGGAAACCATTTATTATCCTGGTATCACTGGAACTTCACTGCCAATCTGGTGTCTTTTGTTAAAGAAACAAGGAAGAAGTTTCTATCTTCAGCTTGGGCTGAAACTTAGCATCTAATTTACATAAATAGTTTTGAGATGCAAATCGCTTACAAAACAAAAGGCCAAACAGCCTAAAAGTAAGATGTGAATGGTCAGTGCCAAAAAGAACAATGTACACTCATTCCAAAGCAGAAAACAGACATCATGTGTCTGTTGATGTGTTGACATCATTATGTGTTGACATCTATGTGTTGACATCATTTTAACTGAAACAGAAAGACAGGGCGGGACATACCAAGCAGCCCCGCCCCTTTTTAAAATAGCCAATAGCGTTTGTTTATATCACAGCTTGGGCTAAAGCTGTTCAGAGCCGTTGAGCTCCATAAAGCCACATCTGACAGGGTATGATCTCATCCATATTGCTACAAAATATAGCATTCTGTGTAGAATTCAAACAGGTCCGATACGTTTTGTGGTCTGCACTGACTCGTGCATGTGATCCACTTCGTGTATCGTGTCTCTAGACCGGATCGTGTCTCTAGAGTGTGTGTGCGGTGGCAAGCGTGACACAGCACGAAACCAGACTTCTTTTTTTCCTCAATGGAAAGCATATTTACACTGTCTGAATCGTTACCTGTCCCCTATAGCGTAGAGGGCGGGCGCTTCAAATTCTAGAGAGCATTTAATTGGACAGAAAGTTTGATTAGAAGCTGAAGTACGATGTGACGTCAAAAAAATCGTTGAGCCGTTTTGGTGGAAATGACGAACTGCAAGCTTTGAATGCTTATATTTTCTAAATGCGAATTTTGTCACTGTTTTGGAGCACACTGGAATACAGATAACCTTAAGACTAACATATTGATACTAACACCCAAAAAACTTCAATTTTGATTTCATGGGACCTTTAAAAATATTGTGAAATTCTTTACAGTAAATGCTCACCTGCACATATTTGCTTTTCTGACAAAATAAAGTTTGTTACTTAGTGTGAGGGGTTTGTTCAAGTGATGCAAATGACTCACCACGCAGAGCGTCCCTCACAATGACATCTTCTCGAACCCTGTTGGGTTTGAACTCAAAGGCATCCACAGTCTGGAGCCTGTAGAGGACACACACACAGAGAATCATGGGATAAGTGATTATACCTACGGCAAGAATTGAAAGTGTGTCAGAAAGCGGGGCAATGCAGACAGAGCCTTATTTTCAGCCTTACACATAATTAGCCTTCATCTCTAATAATCATTTAAATATATATATATATATTTAAACAAGCTGTATATTTTACAAAGTCAAATCTGCAACCTAAAATAACACACTGGCTCACCTATATGTCATGGTTTAATAGAATAATAGTCTATTTATATTTTCTAATAATGTTCCCAATTAATTCTGATCATTTCTTGCAAATAACTTTCTATGGCTATATTAATTTAAATGTTGTCTAGGTGAAGTCAAACATAATTACAATTTGTTTTTTGTTTAGTGACTTTTAACACTAGGATACGCAATGTCTCACACTTACAATTTGAAAAATACTGCGTTTAACCAAGGGTCATGAAATATATGTTGTGCTTATATTGAATCCTTCAGTGTTAAATGAATATAGACAACACCAATGACATATTATTTTATTTTTTTTAAATAACTATACTTGAGTAAACGGGCAATGAAAGTTTATATAAGAACGAACTTGTTATTGACTGAAAAATCTTGACATTCATCCCAGCTTTTGTTTTCCAAGGAAAAAGTAATATAAGGGTGTGTAAATGATGACATAACATTCATTTTCAGGTAAACTCTCCATTTAAGTCCTTCATAAGTAAAGCTAATAATAATAATAAAAAAATGCTTCTTTTTTCTTCATCTGATAAATAAACCTCAGTTTCACTTCCCACCTCTTTAACAGCTCAGATAATACTGTGGTTGATTTCAAACTGCTAAAAACCCCCAGTTTCCCTCAGTCAGATGTAACTAAATCAAAAAACCTGCCCTGATATCAAAAGATTCACGTTTTTGAAAGCCCAAAACATTCATAAACGTTACAATACATACAAACAAAAACTCTCATTCACACACAAACTGAAAGTGCCACTGGCCTGTCATGAGGAAATGTGTTTTGATTTGCGATATTTGCTCCGGGCAGCTAAAAATAATAAACAGGCACAAAAATCAGCGTATATGCTGTGATTACTTGTTATTATTTCGTAAACTTCCAAAGCAACCATCATAACAACACACCTATATTTTTGTTTATTTCTCTTTAAGATTAATCTCCCGTCACACCCTTCATCTAATTCATCGTTTGGTTATACTATTTACAACCTGCCTTAATTGTAACTAATATATTAGCAATAAACTCTTTAATTATTCTGACAGTCTCATTATAAAGCAGTAAAACACATTTAAATCGGCTGATGATAAACCGCAGCCATACAAACATCATCATGATTCACTTTCACAGCTTTTTCTTTCGCTTACCGCCTCCGAAATCAGATTTTTTCCGCCAGTTGTGATTCTCAGATGAGCGATGGGAAGATATAAATAGATCATTTCATTTCTCGAGCTGTTTAAAAGGTTTCATAGGTGATAAATAATGATGAGGGTCACACACACTTCCGGGGTCCAGTGCGATCATTTCTGCTGCTTCTGCTGTCCGATGAGTGACAGGCCTGAACACACGCCGCTCGCCTCTGACCCCTACCGGCGGATCCCTAGCGCTGCAGCGCGCAGAGAGACTCCTAATTTAATAAGGACCTCCAGAGAGGTCTCAGGTGCCCTCTGCTCACTTTCTGTCTCAGCAGCAATTCTACTTTTTTTTTTTTTTTTTTTTTTTTAAGAGAAGAGCCTCAAAGGGGACAAATGTGCAGAGGACCAAATTAATATAATGTGTTTTAACGTGGATTCAACACTTGATACATGTTACTTTCTTTGTAATTTAAGACAAGTGACATTTTCAGCTATATGAAATTCTGTAATACATTTTATAGCATAGTCTGCCACTGGATAATAATAAATAATTATTAGTTCAGCATTGCTTTTCATGGGACCAAATTGGTCAAAATGAGCAGCAATATAACATTGTTTGAATTATTCTGACCTAATTTGAATTCCAGTATATACATTTGACCCTTTTTTTATGTGAAATCCATTTATATACAGATGCATCTCAATAAATTAGAATGTCGTGGAAAAGTTCATTTATTTCAGTAATTCAACTCAAATTGTGAAACTCGTGTATTAAATAAATTCAATGCACACAGACTGAAGTAGTTTAAGTCTTTGGTTCTTTTAATTGTGATGATTTTGGCTCACATTTAACAAAAACCCACCAATTCACTATCTCAACAAATTAGAATATGGTGACATGCCAATCAGCTAATCAACTCAAAACACCTGCAAAGGTTTCCTGAGCCTTCAAAATGGTCTCTCAGTTTGGTTCACTAGGCTACACAATCATGGGGAAGACTGCTGATCTGACAGTTGTCCAGAAGACAATCATTGACACCCTTCACAAGGAGGGTAAGCTACAAACATTCATTGCCAAAGAAGCTGGCCGTTCACAGAGTGCTGTATCCAAGCATGTTAACAGAAAGTTGAGTGGAAGGAAAAAGTGTGGAAGAAAAAGATGCACAACCAACCGAGAGAACCGCAGCCTTATGAGGATTGTGAAGCAAAATCGATTCAAGAATTTGGGTGAACTTCACAAGGAATGGACTGAGGCTGGGGTCAAGGCATCAAGAGCCACCACACACAGACGTGTCGAGGAATTTGGCTACAGTTGTCATATTCCTCTTGTTAAGCCACTCCTGAACCACAGACAACGTCAGAGGCGTCTTACCTGGGCTAAGAAGAAGAAGAACTGGACTGTTGCCCAGTGGTCCAAAGTCCTCTTTTCAGATGAGAGCAAGTTTTGTATTTCATTTGGAAACCAAGGTCCTAGAGTCTGGAGGAAGGGTGGAGAAGCTCATAGCCCAAGTTGCTTGAAGTCCAGTGTTAGGTTTCCACAGTCTGTGATGATTTGGGGTGCAATGTCATCTGCTGGTATTGGTCCATTGTGTTTTTTGAAAACCAAAGTCACTGCACCCGTTTACCAAGAAATTTTGGAGCACTTCATGCTTCCTTCTGCTGACCAGCTTTTTAAAGATGCTGATTTTATTTTCCAGCAGGATTTGGCACCTGCCCACACTGCCAAAAGCACCAAAAGTTGGTTAAATGACCATGGTGTTGGTGTGCTTGACTGGCCAGCAAACTCACCAGACCTGAACCCCATAGAGAATCTATGGGGTATTGTCAAGAGGAAAATGAGAAACAAGAGACCAAAAAATGCAGATGAGCTGAAGGCCACTGTCAAAGAAACCTGGGCTTCCATACCACCTCAGCAGTGCCACAAACTGATCACCTCCATGCCACGCCGAATTGAGGCAGTAATTAAAGCAAAAGGAGCCCCTACCAAGTATTGAGTACATATACAGTAAATGAACATACTTTCCAGAAGGCCAACAATTCACTAAAAATGTGGTTTTTTTATTGGTCTTATGAAGTATTCTAATTTGTTGAGATAGTGAATTGGTGGGTTTTTGTTAAATGTGAGCCAAAATCATCACAATTAAAAGAACCAAAGACTTAAACTACTTCAGTCTGTATGCATTGAATTTATTTAATACACGAGTTTCACAATTTGAGTTGAATTACTGAAATAAATGAACTTTTCCACAACATTGTAATTTATTGAGATGCACCTGTATATATATATATATATATATATATATATATATATATATATATATATATATATATCCATCTGAAATGTAACACTGTTGAACTTAACTGACATGTGTTGTGAACACAAACGTCAAATAAATAAGTTTAAAAAGACTTATAGACTGGAGACAATTGTGCAAAATTGGGTGCTTTACAGTTTTACAGTTATCAAACTGCTTTACAGTTATCAAAGCTTAATTGTAAAATATTATTTAAATTAAAAAATATATTTAAATGCAAATGTACATTTATGCAGGAACGTAAGCAATTTACCAGAATTATTAGTAGGCTAATATACAAATATTGTCACAAATGTAGGTTTTTGTTTTGTTTGGTTTGTTTTTTTACTTTTTTAAAGTATGTTTTTAGATATATACTTTTAATTAAATACACTTTTGACAGTATTCCCATTTCACCTCTAATTTCTCTGTACTTTTAACACTTGGTAATAGGCCTACTCAAAAAGCCCAATGGGTGAATTAACTTGATTCACCACTCGGTGGCGCTACAGATCTCCATCTCATACACCTTCCCTTGATTTGTCGAAGTGAAAAGTCACTGTATTGACAGAAACATATATACAGTATATACAAGCACAAATCATGTATAATTTAAATAATGACTTCTCAGGTTCATTTGAGTATCGAAGATCATCTTAAATCGCAGTGAATCATAATGAGATATCATGTAATGGTGATGGGTATGATTATGATTACGATGCTTCGTGATCTTTCCTCTTCATGTCCTTTAATTCCTCACCAGGCTTATTTATTACTAGTGTCCTTCTATGAATATTTCCCTTAAACCGTTTCCTCTTCCACCCCTAAACTGTGTGGCCCAACAGTTATCCTCTGCTCTGTCGCACCAAATAAATAAATAAAAGTCAGCAGCCACGCACTGTCAGAGGCTAAAGCAGATTAAAGGCTGAAGCATGCGAGCAGGACAGCAGCTCTCTCCGTTTCCCAGAATGCACCTCTGCTCAGGAGCACTCAGGCCTCGTCTGACAGTGTCTGCATGAGCAACAGCTGGGCTTAACACTACATCATCCTCACTGCATTTCAAATCAGAGCAGAGCTCATCCAGCTCACAGACATGCACCTACTAAAACACACCCCATATATTAGCAATATCACTCTGGGATTTATATAAAAGTTTATCATGGTTCTATCAATAATCTTATGAAACCTGACCAGAACATCATTCAGCCTAAAATCAAGTCCAGTCCAAATCATAATTTAGCCTAAAATCAAAAGAATGATTATATTATATTATATTATATTATATTATATTATATTATATTATATTATATTATATTATAAATTACACAGTCTTGTTACTGTAATGTAAATATTAATTTAATAATAAATAAACAATACTTTTAATTTTAGATAAATACATTTACAATTACATATTAAGTTTATATAGTGAAATATTTATAAATGATAGAAGTAGTATGCCTTTTATTTACTGATCTATTTTTGAAATCATCAAATGAATGTAAATTCTAATTAGAATTTATAAACCCTCAAATAAAAGATCCTTATTAGAATTTACATAATTGTATAATATAGTAGCCTGTTTCTTTTGTAATGTAAAAAAAACCTATATTTTAATAATAAATAAACAATACTTATTTTAGTTGTGAAGCATTAGCACATGATGGTAGAATATTTGTTGTACAGCTTTAGATTGAAAAAATCTAAAATAATTTATTTAGTACAGTAATTAAATTCTAAAAAATGTAAAAAATTAAAAGATAATTTATTATAATTATCTATGAAATCTTGTTACTGTAATGTAAGAACTAGTATTATAATACAATTTAAATCATATTGTATTTTGTACATGATGATACTATTTGTACACCCTTTAATTTATACAGATTTTGTTAAAAAAGACATCATATTAAAGTCATTTTTTAATACAGTATTAGAATCTAAAAAAATCTAAAATAAAACACCCATATTAGAATTTACTTCTATTCTATTCTATATAAAATCTTATTCTATTCTATATAAAATAACATTTTAATGTTTAAAATACTTATTTAAATGGTAAAGTATGATGGTTGTGTTTGTTGTACAGCCTTTAATTTATAATGATTTTAAATTATTTTTATATTTTTAAATGATCATATTGAAATAATTTCTTTAGAGGAGAAATTACAAACCTAGAAAACGCTCAAATAAAACATTATCATAATTTATGTGTATTATATTATACACTTATATGGGTCTTGCTATAAATAAAACATCCATATTAGAATTTACATGATTATTGGGTAACACTTTATTTCAATAGTCCACTTTAGACATTCTATTAACAGTAAGTAACTTTGCAACTACATGTCAACTAGCAGTCATTAGAGCAGTGGTTCTCAACCACATTCCTGGAGGACCCCCAACACTGCATATTTTGCTTGTCTCCTTTGTCAGACACACACATTTTAAGTCTGTGAGTCTCTACTAATGAGCAGGGTGACCTGAATCAGGTGTGTTTGATTAAGGAGACATGCAAAATGTGCAGTGATGGGGGTCCTCCAGGAATGTGGTTGAGAACCACTGCATTAGAGTATTAGTAGACTGTCTGCTTAATATCTTCTAACACTATATTTTGATGGTGCACAACATACAACATACTGACTATGAGAAACTTTGTCTATCTATCTATCTATCTATCTATCTATCTATCTATCTATCTATCTATCTATCTATCTATCTATCTATCTATCTATACATACATACGTGTGTGTGTTTGGATCCGATCAAAGGTAATTTCAGTTTTAAAATATTTAATTTACTGTGTTAAAATCTTGTGAAGTGTGAAATTAAGGGCATGTCATAATTCTCTTCATCTTGCTCTTTTGTTTCATGCTGCTTGTAGTATGCAAAGTGCATTGAAGTGATAATGATTTTGTCACCTGGCCAAACTGAAGCAGTAGTGAGCAGTGAGTGCTTCGGCTCATAATGATTCAGATACAGCAGGCGTGGCAGGTGGCAGTGCTATAACAGTCTGCTAGGGCTGCAACAAACGATTATTTTGATAATCGATTAATCTAATGATTATTAGAATGATTAATCGACTAATCGTTGATTATTTCACTGATTAATCAGTAGACATTGACTGATTATTCAGCTTTTGCAATTAGTTAAAATGTTGAGTTATGCATATTCTAACAAATACATAACAGTAATCACTTCAGCTTTTGAAAGTCATATTATGTAATTACAATTATTATACAATTAATTTATGCAAATATTTGGCACACAAAATAGATGACTGACAGAGAAACTCTCTTATTCACCATGTAATTAGCTATATGAAAAAAGTAACTGAATGACACATCATTCTGCCTAACATCTCCTTTTGTAAGTCATATGGATAAGAAACAAAATAAAGGTAAGTGATAAGATGTTTTATTTTTGGATAAACTATTTTATTCACAAAATAATCTCTCTTAAAATACCTTATAGGGTTATAATAATCAAAACAGTCCTGAGCTAGATCAAGCTTTGATCTTTGCAAACCAAACTATCACTTTAATGAAATAATATTTTTTTCCCTCTAATAAAAATATTTTATCATTAGCTCCACGCTGGAGAGCTGCTTTATAACAGAAAATCAAGTTATAATTCTAACTGAAATTGACACTGACTCTGGTTTTTCATGTTTAATACTGTAAAGCTGCTTGATTTAAAGCTATCTATTGCATAAAGTACTATATAAATAAACTTGACTGGACTTTACTGCAGAGCTCATGCAAACATCCACATCGCTGTAATCAGATGCATTTTTAACTGCTGCTTTCACACCGCTGTCAGTTTTTGTTGTGTTTATTTCGTTATTGAGAGGAAAGCGCAGCAATATATTTACATATTCATCCAAACGCTGCTCAGCAGCTTCAAGTTTGTTCGATTGCGTTTGTTAATTCTCTGTGCACAGAACTGAACATACATGCACAAACAAACGTGCACAAGATTCAGGTCCAGCAGTTTTGCCCTGCTTTTTCTTTCATGTAATGAGATGCTTGCCATTTTTGCAGTGAATAATTTGAGTGACAGTTCTTGAGTAATATGACACTTACATCATGTTTCCCTCTGAATTAATATTTCAGTTTTTGTTATGGTGTCTCAAACTGCTAGGTTGAATATGTACACTGATTTTTACAATTAAAGATGGTTAAGTTTTTATATTGTAAATCAGCAAACAGCTAATCTCCTGCAAACCAAAATTAACAGTTAACTGACTACTGACCAAACCCATTTTAGATTCAGGGTTGCTAAGTTATTTCATTTTTCAATATGAATTAAACTAAACAACAACATTAGAACACGAGGAAACACTGAGAAAATCTGTCATGACTAAATGAACACTTTCAGATGTGGATACAGGATATCATTGCTCTTGCTGACTTGAAGAATATTAAGATAAACACTTTTTCTGGATGCTTAACAAAATTTACAAAGTTCTAATCAGACGCGATGCAACGTGATGTGACAGCAACGCTTGACGAGAGACAGGACCGGATTGTCTTTATGATAATGATAGTCTCTGCTGACTATGTGGTTTATTTATTGTTAAAAATGTATCTAATGTGAGTTTGAATATCGTTTTGCGTAATCTTTATAGTCACACTGAAAGCAACAATGGATAATATACTAGGCCTCAGATCTTTAATGAAAGGAAACATGAACGGTGACTATAAACTCAGTGTAAACAAACCAATGTATTCCGTAACAACGATTGCATCAGTCACCCAGAATAATTATTTATTTATTTTTTAAATAATGTTAAAATGGTTTAATATTTATGAATTGGATTATCCATTTAGTTGCGAGTGCAGTGTGCTTGCAAAGAGACTCCGCCCACACGCTGTTCTGATTGGCTGTGATTTTTGATTGATTTTGTAGCTTATTTTGTATGAAATCATAAAAAAATAAAACAACGTTTTATTTCACAGTTAAGACTTTTTCTGGCTATTTTGCAAAAATTAAAAATAAAAATAAAAAAATAGATAGCCTATATACACCTGGTTTAAAAAAGTCTGAATTTTATTTTTTATTCTGTAATGGAAAAAAATTGAGATGTAAACTCAGAACGCAGAGAGGAAAGTCAAAATTGCAAGATGTAAACTCGGAATTGTGAGAAAGAAAGTTTGATTTCTGAGTCGCAATTCTGACCTTTTTTCAAAATTACGAAAAAAAGCCAGAATCGTAAGTTATAAACACAGAAAAATTAAATTACACTAAGAAACACACTGCATGATTTTTGGCTGTCCCAGGCGAAAGACTGGCATCGTGAAGCAATTGCGGCGATTTCTGATTCGCCACGATTGTTTCACGATGCCAATCTTTCGTCTGGGACAGCCGACAATTGTGCAGTGTGTTTAGGGCTTTAGATATGTTTTCTAAACTCTCTCTCAAAAAAAAGTTCAAAATCTGGGAGGCACCTTATCAAAAATTACTAATGTATGTAGGCCTACTATTCAGGTATTAATATGCCCCATCTTTTATGAGTGTAAGTACAGGTTGTTCTTGAAATCGTTTGTCGTGTGATTGGAATGACGCAGGATAAAACCATATCCGTTTGTTGCAAGACGAACATTGGACAGTATGGAATGAGGCAAGAGGAGGCTTTTCACTCTCACCTCAAGTTCTCAGCTATCTGCGGGTAAAGATGAGATCGGATTAGTGCTAAAACTGGCACTGACAGATGCTTCGTCTCCCGTCCAGATGATCCCTTTTAGTGGAGAGAAGTCATGGTTCATAATGCAACTGCAGGTGGCATCAAGGTCATCTGTGAGAGCCTCAGCAGATTTATGTTAAAGTATAAGTTAGACTATGAATATAAGGGGGTATGTATAATAAAGGGTATGTGCAAACAGACAAGAAGGGTTAACAATAGATTAAAAAAGCAAACGAGATTTACCTTGGGTTTAAATGCCATGATGAGGCTTGTCATTAAGACATCCAGACATGGCACTAGTATGGTGATGTGAGTCTCCGGTTACGCCAGGTCAGATATTGCGTGTAGGACTCTGCCAGGAACTACACAGTCTGTGAATCTCAGGAGTGCGGCATCAATAATTCAATAAAGAAGACAAGCACTCCTTTTACCGTTCTTTTCGTCTGGCTGGTGTGCTGTTTTATTTTTTCTTCATATTCAGCTGATAAAACACTCTTTTTAATGCACGCTCAAAAACTCCAAAAGGAACTCTAAATATTCACTGCAGCCTATGTATCTAGAGGAAGAAACACGGAACAGAATATTTAGAAGCACTTTATGGACATGTTTAACATAAATTTCTTTGTATAGTATGTGAATTTTCAGTATGCATGAAATATTCAGAAGAACTACTGCATTTGAGATGCGGCATTAATGCAGCTTGGTTTTTCATTTCCATTTCCCACAATGCAATCAATTTGACATTTCCATGTAACAAATGAATTAGAATTCATATCAGCCATGATTTTTAATATCCCCTCAGCGGAGTGCGTGGAGTTTACACCAAATTGATAAAAAATCGATATATCTATTTCCATTATTTATTTTTACTTCCAAGATGCTTACGCTGCATTACGCATTCTATTAAACATTTTTAAAAAAAACATTTTAACTTTTTTTATTATAATTTTTAATATTTGTATGCTGTTTTTGTTCCCATACAGTAATATATAATGTATTGAAATATATCTTTAAATATATTTCAAAATATACAAAAATATATATATATATTTTTTCAAAATATATTTACAAAAATATATTTTCTACCAGTATATTTTTGGCATTTTGTTGTATTTGAATATACAGTATGTATGTATATATATATATATATATATATATATAAAAACATTAAAAAGTTTATTTTGCCCTCATTTAAGTCCAAGAAAATACATTCACAAATGTCACATTTGAAGACAAAAATTTATTTGTTTATAACACATAACATATAACACGTGTTGTCTAACACATAACATATAATACATATAATAAATAACCTAAATGTAGGCTACTGGAAGATTGGAAATTGTATTTTCTTGCCCCTGAAATACATTTTGAAATATATTTTGGTATATGAAGGTTGAAAATATATATATATATATATATATATATATATATATATAAATAAATAAATTGCTGATATCCTCCTGTCTCAGATTAAGTGCTCTATCCCTTTTGAAAACTTTGTTCTGAAGCCATTTCACATGGTCAGAAGATGAGTGAGGAAAAGGCTACTTCCATTAAAAGGGGCATTAGTAAGCATTGTTAATCCAGGGGCCTTTAGTAAACTGGTAATCTAGATTACAGCATATGCAGATCATCCTGTGGTTTTGGCTGGTGACCACTCAGTCAAAGACCACCTTTATAGTGCATTAACATGTTTTCTGTACCATTTCAATATTTGATCTACTGTGAAGCTGCTTGAGTAAACACTTGCAACCGTATGCCTTCCTCAGCTCTGTGTTCCTCATTAATATGTAAGCCTTTGCAAATGTTTAAGTGCCCCAAGGGGCCAGTAAACACACTTATTTAGCTTCAATGGCTCGGCGCAGTCAAATGTGCCATCCTTTCCATAGTTAATTTACTAGAAGTTCTTTACAGGGTTGCTGATCAGGTCAAAAAACTTAAAGGGATAGTCCACCAAAAAAAGATATTCCATCATTATTTACTCGCTCTTAT